>JARVGW010000002.1:17893012-17915950 GCA_031762495.1 Anablepsoides rubrolineatus | reverse complement strand
TACTACCACACCAGATTTTAGCTCAGTGTCTATAAAACTGAGTTCTACCCATTTACATGTTGGCATATGTTGTTTGTCCCCTTGAATTGAATCGACTCCAAAGGTTAATCAGTCGTAAATGTACATTTATTCATTACTTTCTGAGACTTTCATTAAAATCTGTCCCTTGTACCAAGGAAAAAGTTTGATAACGGATCAAAAAAGCTGATGCAAACAGTCAATGCCAAAGTTTTATGCAAACAAATGACACAGTGTGTTTGGCTTGGAGTATATATTGGAGACCACTCTCAGTGATCAACATGCAAAGTTTTAGCTCAATATTTGTGTAATATTTTTGACTCATACCTATTGTTGTATTTTCTAAATTCACATGTCTGTGGCTGACATGTATATTAGGATTGACTCCAAAATGTAATCATTTGTAGATGTACACCCATCGATTATTTTCTGAGAGTTTAGATAAAATCCATCCAATGGTTCATGAGATATTCTGCTAACAGAGAGACAAAGTTGACTCCATAAATAATTGGTGAAGTTTTGAAAACAAATCTCATGCGATCAGTTAGCGCTTAAACTATGTGTTGTGGATCACATTCAGCTACTTCCACACCAAATTTAGGTGCAATATCTGTAAAACTGGAGGAATTGCAGCTATTTTTGTGTTTGGTAAGGTCAGCTAGGCGTGGAGGTCACCTTGAACTGAGCAGCCTCCAAAAGTTAATCAGTTGTAGCTGTAACGCCAAGAAATATTTCTGGAGAGTTTCAAAAAAATCAGTCAAGTGGTTCATGAGATATTTTGCTAACAGAAGGTCTGAGAAAGCGAGCAAGATGGGGGGAAAGAAAGGCTTTTCCTCTGAAAGCATGGAGACAAGGGCAGCAGAAACTTTCGAGTAAAAAACTCGCGCCGCGCACTCGGGGACAGGATGTACCCAATGAGCGCGCGGCTGCTCTGCCGGCCGACACGCCCCCAGCATGGATACACCGAGCAGGAACAGGCGCTCCGGAGACGCACGCGCTGTGCGGGAGACGGTCTGAAGCCGCAATGGGACTGAACGCATCCAAGTTTCAGGAGTTCCTGCTGTCGGCGTCGTTGCACTAAAACAGATCTTCATTTTTGTTAGGTTCTCTCTCTCTCTTTTGGAGAGATCCTCTCTGCGTTTTTTTCTTTCTGTATTTTTTTTTTATTTTGGGGTTGGAGGCGTTTCTCATACAGGATGTTGATGATAAATTGGAAAGCCGGGTACGACCATAAAGTCAGTTCTCTCCGATGAGAACGACCTCTTCCTCTCCACCACCAACACCTCTACACAAAGGGAACTACGGTACAACAAGTACTTTTTGTTCACACGCACACCCCTCACGCGCACACGCAGTTTTTTTTTATGTCATTAAGAAGCAGCGGGGGCTGCTTGAAAGACAAAATGGATCACTTTGCAGCGGAGTGCCTTGTCTCAATGTCCAGTCGTGCGGTGGTTCACGCGCCTAAGAGCAACCGGGAGCTGAAGCCGGAGATCCCGTCCTCCTCCACCACCTCCTCCAGGAGCGCGGAGGACATCAAGGAGGTGAAGGAGAACTCGTCGCTTTTCGTGGTGGCGCGGATCCTGGCGGATTTTAACCAGCAGACCCCCACCGAGCAGCAGCAGCAGCCGCCTGCCAAGACGACCCTGAAGGATGAGAGCGCGCCGACCCTCCGAGAGGATGGAAACTCTGCCACACCTACCGCCGCCTGCGATCCTGCGCTCAGACAAAGAGGCAAAAGACCAAGAGGTCGAACTGAGCAGGAGTCGCCTCAGAAAAAGCACAAATGCCACTACTCTGGCTGTGACAAAGTTTATGGCAAATCATCCCACCTCAAAGCCCACCTAAGGACGCACACAGGTCAGTTTTTGGTTTGGATGAAAAAGCGAGAAAAAAGAAGTGTTTTTCGTTTTTTCTTTCTTTTCTTTTTTGTTTGTTTGTTGTGACATGATTGGATTTCATATCTGAGGGGGCATACAGGAACTCAGAAAACTATTGTGTGATTATAAAAACAGGGGGTTATGGATCATCACCTAATAATAAAAAAAAGCTGAGTTGCGTAGTTTTATTAATAAGAGATCGAGAACTTGGAGTTGTATAAAACTTTAAAATCCTTTTTTTTTTATTTCTGGGAAGAGAAAAAAAAGTGCCACTCCCACTCGGGTCCCCCCCCCCCCCCTCCCTCATTGAAGACACACACGCACACGCACCACCGCATTGGACAGTGTGTTCAAAGCGAAACTGCAGAACACAATTCACACGAAAAGCCACCATCAATCTGCTCCTCCTGCTCAAACTTTACTTTGTTTCTTGGCAGGCAGCACGAGTTAAAAAGAAGAAGAAAAGAATCTTATCTTTAACATGTGAGAAAAGAAAGTGTGCATGCAGGAAGTTTTGCAGAATCAGTCCTGAAAGTCTTCCAGATTCCATCAGCTGTGTATGGTGTGACCTTCCAGATCCTGCCAAAAAAAATTTTTTATTTTTTTTTTAGCTTTGCATTCCGCAGAGGGAGAAGGAGAAAAAAAAGGAGGGAGGAGATACAGATCGACTCAAATTGGGGGGTTGATAAGAGCTGTGCAGTCGCCTGTCTGCCCACAGCCCTTTGTTATGATGTGCCACACCCCCAGCTAGACAGACTGCCAGCTGATCTGGCCAGCAACAGACTCAGCTAGCAGAGCCTCGACTCTGCCTCTCCTCCTCTCTGGTCTGCACACACTGCAGCTCACGCCTCATCCCTCCACCCCTCACTGTACACTGATCCTGACCAAAAAAGAAAAGAAAAGGAAAGAAGCACACCAGCTCCCGCCACCGCAGGGATGAAACACCTTGTGAGGGTGACCCATATTTGAGTCATGACAGAAACACTGTGTTTGCAAAAGAAAAGAGTCACATAATAATAATAATAATAAACAAATCTGCAGGACTCTTTACCTTTAAACCACTGTCACAGCTCAGGTATTATCCCTGCACCTCATTTGTTGAGTTCCACCCCTCCTCCTGTTCTCCCTACATTAATTAGCATTTAGAGACAAAAGAAAAGGCAAACACGGCTGCTGAACTGAACGATGGAGGGTTTTCCTCTGAGAGTCGTTTGATATCGATTGTCAAGTCAAGTTATGTTTTTGTTGTGCCACGCAGTGACAGAAGACAAGAGAGAGAAACAAAGACTTTACCTTAAATATGTAAGAATGAGTGTAATATTGCTGAATATTTAACTAAAACATTATGACCACTGTTGTTTTTGTATTTTAAGCTGATAGGCTTGTATAATTAATAATTTATAATTATTTCTTTTTATTGTAAGGATGTTAATTTATTTAGTAAGTTCCTGAAGATCCCAGTAAGCTTGCTTTGTCTCAGTTAGTGCCAACACCACTCAAGTGTGGCCCACCCCCTTCCCTCCCTCCACATTCAACCCAGACCATGTGAGTTTTGTGTTTTTTTTATTTTATTGCTCCACGCCAGCCCTGCCCTTGTCACTATGCCTATTAAGCATTTCCATTCCCCCCGCCTTCTTTGCCTTCTTTCTGTTTGGATGTGCTTCGTCGTCTGGATTGGGCCGCGTCCCATAAATTCTGATGATAATAATGACCGGGCAGGCCCAGAATGTGGGTCAGCTGAGTTCAGCCGGGGCTGCCTCAGCCAATCTTGCAGTGTTTTCATGGAGTCAGACTCTGGCAGTGCGTGCTTCCCACTAAACCCACCCCTCCTTGCTTCGCCTCAGCCCTGACTAGCAGAGTCAGGAGAGGATAGATCCCAGCCCGGTCCCAGGTCCAGACAAACACCGCTCTCTAATTGAAGGGGGGGAAACAGTATAGACAACAAACAAAGAGCCGGGAACAGGATGTTCTTTCTTGATTTCTGTGACTCACTTTTTGTTTGTTTTTTAAGACCTAAACAGAGGAAAACCTTAAACAAGTGTATAATAAGATATACCTTTATCTGTTTAAAGGGTCAAAAGGTCAATTGTAAATGAGAGTCTGGGAATTCTCCACTTTTACAAGTGGAGAAAAAAACAGTTTTTGGTCGAGGGTCCCCCCGGTGGAGACATTTAGACATATACCTTCTCAAAGAGTTCATTGGGGGCATCAGGGGTGTAGCAGACAGGGGTACACACTGCATTTAAATCACTCATTATACTGCATTGAGTTTGTTGAGGATGAATCCTCAGCAGTTTAGAGGTCCAAGGTTAGCAGACAGCTTTTGTCTGGTGTCCTGGAGTAGGAGGTGGAGCTTTTTTTATTTGGCTTCATCTGAGGAAAAATGCAGGATTGTTAATGTGATATTACCGTTTATGGCATATTTGATAACTGCATGATTATTTTTAGCTATGACTTTTTATGAATTACACCCAGTTTCCAAGGAGGAGTTTTGAACTTCCAGGGGTGCGTTAAATGAAGCCTCCTGGTCTGACTGTGCCCCCCACAGCTTGGTCTTACGAAAGCTCATCTTGTTAGCATACAATACCTGCTTGAGCTCTGTTGCTTGCACAGGGAGGGGTAGAGTGATTTCTCTCAACAACAAAGTGTCCAACGACACGTTTTACAATTGGGTTCATGTTTTGTTTGAAACTCCTTTGTGTTCTGTCACGGTACCTTTAATAGATGGACGTGCAATCCTTTACTGTCCGCTGCCCATGTCTATGAAAACCCAGTTGTTCACGTGTGCTTCCTATTTTCAGTCAAATAACTGCGGTTAATGACATTTTTTTAAACGCGAAATTATCCCCAACTCCACATGGAAAATGCAGCAGGAGTCTCTCATTATACATGCTTCGTCCCTGCCAGTGGTTTTATATTTGGCTGCACCGAAACACAGAGTGCTCAGTGTTCCTGTGTGGCTGATGGGAATGATGAGGTAGCAGGGTGGGGATGGGGTTTTCCTAACCTTGGCTTAGCCATGGGTAGAAAAGCACATCGAGGTAAAACAGTTCAGCTTGTCCACCTGCCATCAGACCCCGGATTTCCACCGTTATTGCTTCTCATTAGTCCACGATCTGGAGTGAAACAGCTGGCTTTATGTATTTAAATAGATTCAGAAATGTAGCACGCTTGGCTGTCTTTCACAATGCTGTTACTAATTAGCATTTGAACATGCTATGAGACACACTGCCCTATTAGCATATTAAAATTATCACGGCTAGCATCAGTTTAATACAAAATACTATTTCACAGCCAAAGAGTGGTTATATAAAATTTGCATTGAAGCACGTTGAACTGTAAGGCCTACACTTCACTTCGTGAGCTTTTTTAACATGATAAATAACTTTTATTTCAATGCAAACTAGAGAATTTGCATTTCCTGGGAAAAATCTTTAAGCGTAATGCTTAATGCTGAAAGGTCTTTGCTGAATAAAAAATAGTAGTTGCAATAGGTGAAGAAACAGAAAGTGCATGTTTTCTGAAGCTGGCATTATCACAAAAAGCTGAAATTATCTGAAAACAGCTGAAATTAGTTCAAAAGTAACTAAAAGCACAGAAAGCAGTTGAAATAGTCAGAAAGCAGTTGAAAGAAGCAGAAAAAAGCTGAAAGTTAAAGTTAGCAGAAGAATAGTAAAAATATCAGAATAATAGCTAAAAATGTAAAAAAAAAAAAAGCTTAAATAAGCTAAATAGAATCCAAATGAAGATTAAAGTATTTATAGACAAGTTTTTTTTATTTATGCAGTTTTATTGTCTCAGAATGCTAAGCTATGAGGAATACTGTTTTACCATGTTAGCATTGTTTGTGTTAGCATGTTAGCTAATATCAATTAAATCTAAAATGCTGTTTCGTAGCGTAAGAGTCATGTTATACATTTACAGATGTATGTCATCGTGCTTTCCCTAATTGTATAATAAGAGCACAGTTCATCTGGTTGGATCATTACAACCATGTAGAGCAGTGCAGAGTGTGTTCAATAGACACATGGTATTAGTTCAATCTACTTGATCCCTGTGATGAAAATAAAGCCAGAGTGGAGTCACCATCTTGCCCAGTAATCCTCTGGTGCAGTGTTTCTATCCCGTGGAAGACATCCTCAAGACGTGCGCACATGTAGCCCATATGTTATCCTGCACGTGCCGATAGCAGGGCAGGTTCTCGTTAGTGTTGGGAATATAATCCCAATCTGAGTGTAATTCAGCACTCAGGCATGCAGAGCAGACAATCATAACTCTGAATGGCCTCTGTGAGACGGTGCCCGGGCTGGGCTGTTTTTCAATGGCCCACAGGGCTCATGTATTCTTTAGTTAGCTCTATAAAAGCTGCTCTGTCTACTTCCTCCCCGGCCCCTCCCACCCCCTTTCCTGCCTGCGAAGCAAAGTAGGTGCTGAAGCGTGTTGTGCAGCAAGACCAAGCTCTGGCCACATCTTGCGGTGTGGTGTTGATTACAAGTGACAGGAAGAGCTGGATACAGACCTGTGGAGCACTTTGCATTTTCTTTTTCTTTTCTTTTCTTTTTTTGTTGTTTTTCACCTCCGCTGTTCGAAACCTGCCCGCTTTATCTCCCATGTGCTCAGCAACACAAAGACATAATGTACAGTAGGGTGAGACAGGATGGGGGTGGGGTTAGATACCAGGATATTCACTGTCAGTGCCATCCACTGATGTAGGTCATTCATTCAGCTGCATCTGCAGCTGATCTGATTAACGTGTGAGGGGCTCTAACCTCAGCAGCACAACCCTCTCTGCTCACACCCAGCCATCACAGGGTCCAATCTGAGACTGGGACTGACTGAGTCCAGTGTTTTATGTTTCAGGTCAAGCTGAGCGGTCATAGTTGCTGCGCAGGCCAAAGTCAGAGGGATTGTTTTGTCTCCGGCTGTTGTGTCTGTATTCACTTCGGTATGCGAGGTGTGTCTCTCTGCTTTGCGTGATAAATCAAACTGGGAAGAAGCACAACACTCTGGGGTGTGGCAACTGGGGCAAAACTAGCTTTAAAAAAATTTATTTTGGTGAGGTGTTGAGGAAACAGCAATTAGCTGGTTTCTCTAAAAAAATCTAAAATAATTATCTTCCACTTGTCAATCAGCATTTAAAAAAACTGGCATTTTTCCAGTATCTTTTTTTCTTTGGCTTCTCTGCATCTTGCAGCTCTTTGTTTGGTGTCAACGAAGGATGTTGATATTTTGGGAGCAACAGCGTCAGACATGTCAGCGTAATGAAGGTGGGATTAGCCTGCGTGAGAACCACAGATGATGGGGCATCCCTACTCAGCTTCTGCACTCTAAACCCTTTTTTAATGACTGTGTTTTTGTCAGTTAACTCATCTTTTTAAAAGACCAAAACTGCTGCTTGCCTCAACGTGCACTTAAGGAGTTTCGGACTGAATGAGGCAAATGTGATGAGCTGGTCAGTGTCCGCCAGACCTTGGAACAGTTAAGTGGATGAAGTAATGAGCAAAGTGTGTGCAGGAATCAGATAGTCACACTTAACTCCACTGCGCATCTCTGGATGAATGTCAGTAGCCGTGCGCGTCGACCAAAGGGAGTGAGTTATGGTTAGTACGTGCAGCCTCTTCGAAATGCATCACGAAGGGCGCCTCTCCTGCTGTCATTGTTCAAAACCTGACAGGCATCTGCCACGAGGAGCAAAGCCCCCCTCGAGAAACAAAACAAAACAAAAAACACATTACATATCAATTCCTGAGCTCCTCTGTAAAATTACTAAGTACTCTCAGCACCCGAGCCAACCGTCAAGCTCTTTGTTGCTCCTGCAGAAGCTTTCGACAAAAACACATTGTTTCCGACTGATTTTTCTCAGTAGTGTTGTTCCTCTCCCCCTGAGTTATTTTTCATAGACGAGCAGCCACATAAACTGTTGCTCTGATCACAGATGTGTTTCAAATCTTTCTTACAGACCACAGAACTTTTGCACGCCTTTGTTGTTATTTTTTGCACGAGCAAAGCCTGTATACATACATGCCACTTTGTGAAACAATGAGCTGCAGAAACCCTAATGTATATATCAAGCGCACACATGTTAATGTTTATAAGGCCTTGGCACGTATTGCGTGTGGAGGGGGAGGTGTGGTTAGGTTAACCCTGTCTGCTTCGGCAGAGTTAACAATTGTTTAGTATTATTCAAAACCCCATGAATGGTCCGTCTGCTGCGCTCCTGGCTGGTGACAGGTCATAGTCTTGTAAACATGAAACCAAATTATAGGGTTGTGTTCACTCAGCCTTGCCAGTGGAGTTAGCAGTGTGCCTTCCATTTTATCCTGCCAAGCTGTTGCTAATCTAGCACCAAAGTGAAACGGGATCTACTTTCTTGTTCCTGAGTTATTAGCTCCTAAAAGTCTGCACAGGTTTTGGGAAACACCTTGTTTTTGTTCCAGGCTTTGTAAAAAAGATATTTCCTGCTCTGCTTCTCACCGTGCAGCCAGAGAAAAAGCTAACCTCAAGGTGATCTCTGAATCGTCCACGGGAGTTTTTATTTTTCCATTTTCTCCCCCCGCACCGAGACATTTACTTTACGGCAGGCTCATGTGGAAGTTTCAGGTGTTCTATATGGGTCCGAGGACGCTCCAGGAATGTTATCTAGCTCTGGGCTGAGCTGCTGGGACAGCTGCTGTTTGTGGAGCAGGTGATTGGGTTCAGGTCCTGCACTGCTGCCTACGTCAAGAGGAGATTTGATCTCTGCCGTTGCAGATAGAATCTCTGAACACCTGAGAGTTTGTTTCTCTAAAACTTAAAAAAAAACAAAAAACAAACAAGTAAAATTCTGCAGAAACACCACTCAGATAAGAATGAGAGGAGGATGAGCAGTGTGACCCACCGGACTCAGAGAGAGAACACTTATATAACCGGAGTACCTGTGACATAATCGCCCCACCTTGCAGGGGATAGGGGTGTGGGGGTGGGACACCAGAGCTTACTAGAGGTTGCTTTTGGCATACAGCATGATGTAACTCAGTTTGTGGGTAACTGGGTCACTGTGTTCGTCGTGGGGAAACGCCCCCCCCCACCCCCCTCCGGCCCTCTGCGACTGACACATTCTGAGAAAGACAAACCTTAACACCGACGTGGCACAGAGCCACGGACGGGACGGCCAATCGGCGGGGCCTGACATCACGGTCGCCACGGTGCCCTGCTGTGACAACTCTGTAAATAGATCGAGAAAAAAAAAATGCAGCTCCAGTCACATGCTTTTTTTTTTTTTTTTCTCTAGCGGAGATGCTGAGTAATCGCTGCAGTCTGAGGGGAGAAAAAAAAATAGCTCGGACATTGACTCTTCTCCTTTCACGCATCAGAACAAAACCTATTGCTGTACGGTTTGATTAGTGACGTTAAAAACAACTGCAGCTGTGATAATCTACATAGTTTTGAGTATGGAGTTGAATGGTTTGAAAAAAAAAAATGTGTCCCATTTGTGCAAACTGCTGTTTGATATCTGATGCTTCAACTATACGTCACTGCAGGACAGCCAGACTGGATATCTCAGCCCAGCTCTCTTTGGATGCATTGAAATATTAATGTTGTTGGATCCGTTACGCTGGTTATTGAGCCTCAAGCAGCCTACAGATCTTAGCTCTACTTTTAAGGCCCAGAAACTCATTTTGCAGCGGCAGGAGGCAGGCCGAGCCTCTTCTCTTGCTGTTAGTGATAGATTAATCTAACACGACACACCTCACTCAGTCCGATAAGTGCCTTCAAATTGATGCCACCTCTTAATTTGAACTACTTTCTTATTTTGCACATTTTTACTTCAACTATAAGTGCCTTGTCTTTCCCGTATGCATGCTTCATTTGAAAGGTGAAAACATTTTTTTATAAAATGAGATAAGCCATGCATGAACCTGCAGGGACTGTAGGGGCTGAGGCCGAGGCGTCACAGACCAGAATGTCTAGACTTGCTCTGTCTGTCTGACTATTTTGTAAGCAAGCAGACTTTGTGTGTGTGTGTGTGTGTGTGTGTGTGGAGGGGGGGTCGAGACTTGTTGAAGTACCAAGTTCTTGTTTTCGAGACTCTCAGGCATCAGGCAGCATGTGAGCGTTTGATGCTGCTCAGCGCTGTTTCCTTTTGTGGCCTACAGGGGCAACCTATGACACAAAGAAAGTCTTTTTTTGTTGTTGTTGTTGTTTCTTTCTGTGTCGTCTACAAACATTCATGTAATTTTCTTTTTCGGCGTCGTGCCTTAAATCCTCATGGCCTGGCTGCGACGCACACAATGATCGTTTATTTCTTTGTTTGTTTTCAAAGCAGAAAACCTAAACATTTAAAGATTTGCGTCTTCACATATGCTACAGGTCTGTCACGCCACACCGAATGGTCCTCGTGTCAATCAGAAACACAAATAAAGTACAGAAATTAAAGGAAATGTTGATGAGAAGCTTAGTCAGCAGAGTTAAAAAAACACTATATATATTGGCTTTAAAGTGCCTATCCTTCAAATATAAAAAGTAAAAGAAAACACAGGTCCGGCCCAGTAATTCTTATTCTTATTTTGATCTATTATTCTTTATTGTTACTATCTTTAATTCTATTATTCTTGTGGATTGATGTATGTATCTGCTGCTGTGCTTCCCCGAGCGGGACAATAAAGGCTATTTCTATTCTATTCTTTATATGTATGAAACTTGGCATAATACAAAATTTTACCCCTTTTGTTACAGAAAGGGCATATTTTCTTTTGAACTTGGTTCAACCACAATCAAACAGGAAGTGACATCAAAGGGGAACTCTGGTCTTTGTTTATTGAAGCAATATTAATTAACTCTTGTCTCTCTGATAGTGACTCCAAATAAAGAAACACCAGATATTTCACTTCTATCTGTTGTCAGTCGTATGCTGTTTACATTCAGACATTCTCCTCTGTCATCACGTCGTTATTTTTGCAGTATGTTATCAAAGGTATATTTATCATCAAAATTCGATGTCACAGGCACCGTAAGCAGGTTTGCTGAAAACTTTTTTTCATTACCTTTTTTTTGGGGGGGTAATTTCCTATGTGTTGAGTCAGAAACACTTGCATGTTGGAGAATGGGCTCAATAATCATGGGAGTGTGATTATCATGGAGCTGTATAATTAAAGTGCGTCTGCGCCTTCACTGTCTCGCTCGCTTCTAGGACATTTTTTTTTTTTATCAGCAGTAACACAGTTACAGCCAATTAGTCTCCCATCTCTTAATATGTTGTCCTGTTACTGATACCTTTGTTTGTTCATAGTTATTGCAAAGAGCTGCTTACTCGAGTGCAAACAAAAAAAAAAGTAGAAACCTGTAGTTTTGTAGTGGTTACCTCTATATGTTGAGACGTCTGCAAAAGCTCGTTCTACACATCAAACATCAACTGAAAGCATATGCAGTGTGGGTGGCTATAGGGCTTGTTTTGGCCCATTTGTTACAAATTGCAGACTGCACACCATTTTTCCCAAGAACAATTTAACCTTTTAGGATTTAATTGCGTTTTGATTGCGCCGTTGAAACCTTTTCAAGCAGCGATCGGCTCGCGTTTATTTCACTACAGTATTAACCGGCCCCCTTCAGTGAAAATCAAGCCAATAACATGTTTGTGTGGCACACAGCATACAGTCAAACAATCTGAAACACAAGGGTTTAGTCAGAGCTTTAAACATTAAACGGTTAACTTGTTCGTGTTGACACCTGGATACAAGGTTTATCTAATGATAAAACACATTACTGGCTGTTTGTTATCAGTGCCTGGCAGAAAGGACAGCAGTGCGAAAAGAGATAGAGTTCATTTATATATTCTTAATTATACACATGAGAAATATAGAATTACATGTAGGGAAATAAATCATATAGCTGCATTTATATATCTGAGTTTTTGAGAACTGAAACATGTTTCAGTCAGAGGGTATAACAGTCCAAGGAGATACATTTCTATAGCATTTTAAAGTTACTGGAAACTCCTAAATGGGCTTTATTACTTGTCACTCTAGTGTTGAGTTGCTTCTTTCAGCATTAAAGGGGACACAGCATGCTTAAATACATTTTGTTGTGTACTGGGATCTTTATATTCTGTTTGAGTCTTGTTTTTCCATTCGTTGCAGTTCCACTTTATATAGACCCAACTGAATGATTCCAATGTGGAAAGGAAGGATACAAAAGTATAACATGTCCCCTTTAATAGATCCAGGCCCCTTTGATAGATGATGCAAGACAAATTTAAAATGTTGGCATGTAAAGCAGCAGGTGATATGCATTCATGTAAAGAGCTGAATATCTGACAAAAGATGGTAAAATTGCAGTATTTTAAAATGATTTTTGTCTCTGTATTGCACCAAAACTGTGTCAGTGCATTTTATTTAACCAGATTTAAAATTTAAAAAGGTTTTTTTGTTGTAACTGATCAAAGGAAAATGATGTAATCAATTTTTTTTTCCATTTTAAAATCCAGGCTCATTTTAGAAAATTGTCTAGGAGTATTAGAGTTTTTCTTAGCTGCTTTACCCCAACAATAACTTTGCAAAACAACTAGTTAAAAAAGGCAAAGTTATCATAAAAAATATTGGACTAAAAGCTAAATGAGCTCAAACCCTCACAGTAAGACTGGTGTTAAAATGTTGTTTCCTCCCTGTGCGACTGCTCATCCTTCCCGTCTGTATTTTCCAGGCGAGCGGCCCTTCCCGTGCACCTGGCCCGACTGCAGTAAGAAGTTCGCCCGCTCGGACGAGCTCGCCCGCCACTACCGCACCCACACGGGGGAGAAGAAGTTCGGCTGCCCCCTCTGCGACAAGCGCTTCATGCGCAGCGACCACCTGATGAAGCACGCCCGCCGCCACTCCGATTTCCAGCCCGGCATGTTGAAGAGGCCCCACAGCGGCGGCGGCAGCACACGCCCCGGCTCCCTCAGCGACTACAGCCGCTCGGACGCCTCCAGCCCCACCCTCAGCCCCGCCCTCAGCCCCGCCCTCAGCCCCGCCAACTCGCCTTAAACTGAAAACCTGGTCGCACTTTCCAGGCCTCCGGACCGCGAGGCGTTTTCTTTTCACCGTAACACTTTTTGTTGCACAGTTGTCAGCGACCCAACCCCTCTCCCCCTTCCTCCCTTCCTGTTTGCTATTCCTGTGCTTGCTGTGGTGTACCATACTGTACATAAGTGCTTATTGTAGTGCAATTACTTGTGTGATCCTAAAAGAAGATAATGCCTTTCCCAGATGGCGATATCTACGTTCTGTACCACATGTCTGTATTTTTTTAAGCTTCTGCTCCTGGCTAGTTGGTCAATGTTTGTTCACAGTTTAGAAGAAGAAGAAAAACCAGACAAACACCCTGATAAGTCTTATCAAAAATGATTTTCTTTTTGCTTTGTTTTGTTTTTTGAACGGGTAAAGAGAAGGGGTACACACAACACACACACACAGACACACCTCAGGATTGAAGACAGTTGCTACTTCTGTCATAGTACTCACATTGACTGCACAATATACTCATCACTTTACTCTAAAATTCAACGGGAGTTGGATTTTACGCCCTGCTCAGGGATGGCCTTTGTTAGCTTGAAACGAATGAACGCGGTGAAGAGAAACATGCAGAACATAGATGTCGCAGCCTTACACTCAAAACACAATTTGCACTCTTGTCAATTACTCTTTGTTTCACAGTTGAGGAAAGTAAATGTACAGTCCAATGATAGTCATGACCCGGAACCTCTGTTCTCTCTGTTGTTCGAGGGGGGGGTTCATATGCAGTGGAACTTTCTGTGTTTCGACAAAACAATCAGCACCTAGCCTCTACCCACAAGCACCTCAGAAAGCAGCGTTTAATGATCACAAACATAAAACTGGGCTAGTTGTGCACTGCGTTAAATTGTGTGCAGAGATTATGTTCGGTTGTTTTTATTTTTTTAAAGAATAACTCATACAACCTCTGAACTCCTTTAAAAGCAGCTGTTTGAGATCTAAAAACTGCTCAGATTAGCATATCCTTAGCCCAAAATGGAAGCGAAACCAAGGTTTATCCATTTCTTGAGCACATAGGAGGAAAATAAAAACAGTACCAAAGATGAGGGAATGAAAGCTTTTTATTCATTTCTTATCCCTTTTCTGCATCTAGTCAAAGCTTCCTGGCTCTGCCCATAGAGGTAACAGGGGTGTTAGCAGGCTGTTCCCCCCAGAGAGTCCTCCGTCATTTGGCTGTACCTGTCCTGTCAGAAAGTAGACATCAGGATTGCTTAATTCGGAGGTCAAATACTGGTGAAGAAGAGGATCTGGGCTGCGGGAACAAAGCAGATATCTGCACCAAACAGGCAAGAGAGGGCAGGTCCCGATAAAAAGACTGAGGTTTATCATGAGTTGAACAGCACAAAGGAGGAGACACTCAGTCGCAGACACCCTCATTTCCTCCTCCTTCCCTGACTCCTCCTCCCGTCCATCCTAGCGCAGAAACAGCCAGCAGGGGGGAAAAATTGGCTGTAATTAGTGGCTTGATCTAAACTCCAGGATAAGAAAGAAAAAAGAGGGGGTATGAGCATCAAGTTTGCAGACAACAATGTGGGTGGGACGAACCCAGCTCCATTCCATAAGCACAAACAATTCCTCTGCTTCTAATCCGATTTCATAAAGAAGTTGCTGATAAATCTGCAAACAGCTGCTTTTAAACTCTTTTTTTGTCACGTTTTCTTTACGTTCAACACTCAAACTAAAAGTTGCCATGTGATGCTCTGATAGTCTTATGCTCAATACGTCAAGTTAAAGGCACAGAAAACAAGCACCACTATCAAAACTGCTGAAGCTCTCTGTTAAACCTGCAGTTTTTTTAAATTTTCTTCATGTTTCAGTGCTACAGTCGAGCATCCATGCAGTTTAATCTCATCAGGCCCTTTCAGACCATCAAACGCTCCGCGCCGTGCGCTGAACTCAGCTCTTTCCTCGCCATCCCGTGCTTGACGCTCTATGCATGTTAACTTTGCCCTCAAAGCAAAGCCTAAAGAAAAAAAAAAAAAAGCAAAGGGTCTGGCAGGTGTAAGTTTATGAATGTCAGGCCTTGTTCCTGCTTTCTCAGCAGCAGCCATCTTTTTTTTTTCTTTTAAAAGTTGGAATCTCATTTCGGGGAAAAAGATAAAAAGCATCTCTTATTTAGCTCAAAAGCAAAACAAGATGTCATTTTTCAGGCTTTGAGACCAAATGCCACTTTTCTTTTTGTTTTTTTCTAAATTAATTGTTTCAAAATTGCTAATGAGCAGCGCTTTTTCTTTTTAGTTCTAATTATTTGACCTGATTTCAAGGTTCGAACGTAGTTAAAATAAGTAAATAAGTAAATAAACGAGCATTAATCAGTTTTTAGTCTATATTCTGCACATTTTCCTCAGGGTCGACATCTGCCAAGCAGATTCAGGACAGTTTGTGGAATCGGTTGTAAAACTGGTGGTCTCACTCATTTATCAGCCCGCCCACCCACCTGCCCGCCCCCCGGCGGTCCTGGGCGCACAGTGTTCACTGCTGGTCAGTGTTGGACCCCACTGAAAACACGGGACCACCTGAGTGCGGTTACCCCCAAACTTTTTCCTGCTGTGAACACCCTGTGGAAGCCGTTTCCAGTGAAACACTTTGGGTTGTTAGAATGAGTGGTCTTACAGATGCTTGTAGCAGCACATACACACCTGGACCTGGTCCTGGTCCTGGTCCTGGTCCTGGTCCTGGTCCTGGTCCTGGTCCGTCCATCCAGGTGGCAGAAAGACATGCAGGCGTCCACAGACAGAGACGGAGCGTCTGCGAACCTTTAGTCTCACTGTAACAAACATACTTGAATAATTCCAAACACACAAGGCCATTAAACACACTTTTTGTTCAGTTTCATTGGACAAAAAAAAAACTATAACCACATAACTGTTTTAATGTTTATATTCAGGTCATTTCAATTCTTTCCATTGATTCTTTTAAGGTTTGACTGCTTTCTCTCATTATGTTATTGTTCAAATCTGGCTGTTGTGCTGTTTTGTTTTTTTAACAAGGTTTAATCCCTACTTCTAACACTGATGTCAGATATTCAGGTAAATCTAGTTGCTATCCTCACATTCTTTTAGATCATAAAAAAGAAAAAAAAACTTTAGGTGGGTGCGGAAGGTGATTTTCTTATTTATTTCAGTTTCAAAATCACTGATTCATTTCCTTTATTAGTTTAGATTCATTGGAATTTTTCCATAATATTGAGACCACAGAAGTGTGCGTTAGTGATGTAGTCATTATTCAGACTATTATTATTATTACATTTTTTTGTTGTTGTTTGAGGTTAGTTTGAATTGAAGTTTGTTTTACCTTCATATCTTTTCAGAACATTGTGTAGCTTATGTTTGCTTGATGAGTAGCACAAATATTTGTTGCTTTTATTTGTACCTACTTGAATGAAGAAGTAGAAAAGAAAGGGTTTTTTTTATGTATAAAAGAAAATACAAAAAAAAAAAAAAAAAAGCACTGGGCTACATTTTGCATAATTATATCATAATGCCAGGTCCTGCATGTTAAGAAAAAGATTTCTCTCCAGGAATAACAATAAATATATATTTTTATTACTTTATGTTACAAAAGCAGCAAAACATCCTGTTGAATCTGAGCATTGTTTTATGGTTGAATCCTGATATGGTTACACATTAAACTGTGGCTAAAAGCAAAGTTTTTTTGACAATACTAACAATGTCCTTTTGTTCAAAAACGTATATAAATGCAAACGACAAACTAATAGTTTATTTAGGAAGTTTATATCCTCAGCATCAGTGTGATCCGACTGTCAGCTGAAGCATGAACTGTGTGCCAAACATATAACGGTAGCTTCTTAGAGAGGTTCCAAATGTCGTGGGTGAAAAACAGAAGAAAACTTGTACAGTTTTATAAAGTGTGACATGTTAAAACGTACCAGATTTAACGAAAGCAACTCTGCGTATTTGATACGCAGCGGCTCAAAGTTGAAACCTTTCTGTTCTGCTTTATTGTGTAGCTTTGTTTTCGTTCATACTGAAGCGGTGCGTCGATGCTTATCGCAGGTATTTTTGACGTGAAAAACAAGACGATGATAGAAGACGCTCAACCATTCCAAAGGATTTATGATTGCTCTAACTGTGCTGCTTCCATCAACTGTATTTTTTAGGATTGTTCTGACTGTGAGGTTTGTATGCCTTGTTGAGGTGGGCACAAGGTACACTTTTTTTTTTTTTTTAGCTTTTTATCATCGTCCCACATCCCCTGGCCAATTTGAATGACAAGGTTACAGAGCATGTCTTCCCTCACGACAAGGCCTGGAGCTTTTTTATTTTTAATTATAGTTTTTTTTTTGTTGATTTTAGGAGGCAGCCATAGAGTTATAGAATGGCTTTTGATTGTTGTTACCAAAGGCTTTTGAAGGGAGAGATGAATGTTGCCGCAAAGTTTCGAATCCAGCGTCGTTTGACTGGGTTCAGGTTGTTGAAATGTGGACATTGTGCTCGACATGGACCTTTTTTCTATTCCTCAAGTAGGCTCCTTTTTTTAAAAAAGAAAAAAAAAAAGAAAAAACAGCTTAACAATGACTTGAATGAACTAAAGTCGTTCAAACAAACACTCGGAATGAGTCTAAAATAGAGAAATGCTGATTTCCTTTGGTGTTTCCCAGCTCTTTGAAGTGACTCCTCATTGTAGAGAAAGTCTGTTGGATGTTTGTGGCCCTTAAAGGAAGGGTTTGTTCCAGGTTCTGCAGCGACCTTGCCCGACGAGTAGAGAACCACTCAGCAGCTCTTTGGTTCCCTGTACCTGTTTCGTCCTCAGTGTACCTCCTCAGTGTAACGTTGCTCTCTTGATACCTCTGTGTGTTGATCCTCACCATCAGTTGCCTGTTGTAGTGACTCCATGGTGCTGCTTCCCCCTCCTCCTCTGCTATTAGCACCGGTGTAATCTTCTCTGTAAATAACCCTCGACTCAGCTATGGCCAGTACATTCTCCGTTTGAAACCTCATCAAAAACCTTCAGGTGTCTCTTTGTTCTCTTTTTTTTTTTTTTCTCAGCAAACCAAAATCACTACATCCAAGTATTACAGTTGTACAGATCCTCGAGTTCTCCACACACATTTTATTGTGCTGGTCTTAGCTGCTCTGTTGTACCTTTTTATGGCATTATTTTTTACATGTCAGACAGTTTATTGTGACCATGTCCTATGCAAATACGGAAAAATAACTGATTGTTGAGTAATGTATGTTGTCATAACTTGTATGCATGATATAGTGAGGTTTACATTTGGAAATAAATTCTTAAAATAAGCAGTCATGGTTTGCTTTCTTGTGCTTTGCTTTTGCTCTTTTTATCTTTTAGCTCATCAATGAAGTCAGAATTAAACTCTTATTTCTCCAAACTGAGTTTAAATATATATTATTAATTATAAAAGCTATATCTACAACAAGTAAGATATTTATTGTTCATATAACTTATGCTAACTCTTATCTTAAAGGAGACATATTGTGCTTTTAAATTCTTTTGTTTTTTCCACATTGAAGTTTTTTTAATCCCCACATTTAAATCATTCAGTTGGGGTCTGTGAAACTGCATTGTTTTGGTCTGACTTCCTTATTATTGTAACTCCACAAGCCCCTCTTTCACTGTTTGCAGTTTAGCAAATACTGTGATATAATGCTTCAGAAAACATCATAGAAAACAGAGAAAACTGCATGGGTTGACAAAGATTCAAACAGAATATAAAGATATCTTTGCAGCACCTGGAGAGACTCGATTTGAATTTCATGCACTCCCAAAGACTCCAAGTACACAACAAAATGTATTTACTGGCTAAAAAAGTGGATTTTGCGTAATATGCCCCCTTTAATGAATGTGAAGTGACAGGTTTCTCTTTCAGTTCTCCAAATTGTGAGTAAAATGAGAAGATTTCTCACACTGTGTTCTCTGTAATGTGAGAAACACAGTAAACATGAGGGCTCACTTGCTTATTCAGTCACATAAAGGGTTGTAAAATTTACACATCATCTATCATCTGTACTAATGGTTCCCAAAAGTTTCAGTTTGTGACCCACAAAATAACAGCAGCAGAGACCAATTACTTTTGGGTGATGATAAACATCAAAGGTCAAATAAACAAGGACACAATAACAACATTCATTATGTTACTTTCATCTATTTTTAAGTACACTAAACTCACTCCTTTGTAATAACTAAGGTAAAAAAAGATGTTTTTAGTTGTCATTTTTAGAAGGAATTAATTCTGAAAACCTTTTCAAGACCCCACCTTGATGTTTCAGGACTCACAGTGGGGGTCTCGGAAATCACTGATCTATACGAACCAAAAGTCTTGAGTCAAGCAAATTTCTAATATTTTGTTTCTAAGCAGTCAGACTTCCTCAAAATCTTTGCTCAATATTTGTTCAAGCTGTCTAAAGATCCTCCATGGGTTTTAGCTGCTTTTTCATTAGTTTCTGCTCAGTTTAAAAAAACTTTTTTTTGTTTTTTAATCATTCAGGTGTAAAAACTCAAATAGATGACTCAGTGTTATGTCGACAAATCTGCCTCATTAAGCATGAAGAAATTCAAGATGGTTTAAAACTTTGCACAGTGCTATACATTTGCAAACATTAGCCTAAACTAATTGGTGTTTCTTACAAAAAAAAATACATTTATTCCAGTAAAAGTCCTATTATAAGTTTTGGACTTTAAAGGTGGTTTTGATAATGACAAAACATTAAAAAGAGATATAATGATAGAGTCATTAAATTTGCCTTCCCCCTCACAAGCCTGTATTATTCTTGCAACAGGAAGTTCTCGTTCTTCCCGCATTTCACACATGCAAATGTTTACTGTAACTGCTGGGGTATCAACAATGGGTGGGGCATCAAGCGCAGGGGACTCCTTCCTTCCTTATTACTCACTCTGAGTGACTGATAGTGAAGTTTGCAGCAAACACACACTGTATTTCTATCCTTATTAAGACCGTTCATTGACTTCTATTTATTTCCAGTTAATTGTACAGCCTAACCCTGGCCCTTTACCTTAAACCTAACCACCCCACTACATACATAACCCTATATCTAACCTCAACTCAAAAGTTGCCTTAGTCCTAAACTTAACCCCCAACCCGAAAATGAAGTTCCATCATATTAGGACCAGTTTTTGGTCCCCATATGGATTGCTGGTCTTGACAAGGTAGGTGTGTATCCCAGAAACAGTCCAAAAATACATGTACAAATACACACTGCAAAGAGCTGGATGATTCACCACAAACTGTAAGATGGAAGAGCTACACTTGCAGAGAACCTCACTCCGTCTCCATTTGCTTTAAGTCTCAAAATCCATTGTCTCTTTGTGCCTGTGGCCTGCAGCAGAGACAACAGATATGGCCTTTGCTCACAGTGAACCAGTAGCATTGTGAAGTGAAACAGGAAGCCAGGGCCAGCCTGTGCCATAGGCAGTGTAGGCAAATGCTAAGGGCACTGTCCATCTAGGGGCCACCACAAATGGAGGACAAAAAATAAAGAATAAAAAAACATTTTATAACTTTGTATCAGAGCATATTATTCTTTAGAATAATCAGTGGTAATTGAGATTTATGAAAGTAACTTGTTCTGTGGTTTCTCAGCCTGCTTTGTTCCTAAATAAGGTGTTATATGGCAGCACGATGGATCAGTGGGTAGCACCAATGCCTCACAGCAAGAAGGTCCTGGGTTCTGACCTGGGATCTTTCTGTGCAGAGTTTGCATGTTTTCCCCGTGATTGCGTGGGTTTTCTCTGGGTGCTCCGGTTTCCCCCACACCCTAAAAACATGTTGCCTACAGACCCAGGCTTCCTTTGAAAAAGAGGTCTGCTATCTCAATGGGACTTGCCTGGTTAAACAACTGTAAAATAAAATATAGTTTAGAGGATTTTTATGATTAAAATATCATATGATGCAGTCGAATACAGATAATAGAAGTTTCAATTATGATCTCAGATATAGTTTAGGTTAAAGTCTAGTTTTCAGTGTTCTATCTACATAAAACACTGATTTTATGTTGCTTTACTAACCCTAACCCTAACCAGCCCTGCAGGATGCACAGGAAAAATGAGTGAAATTCTGCACGAGGAGCCTCCACCCTCAAGCCGTGGACCTCCTGTCTCCAGGCAGGTTAGAGCCACATAAACAGACAAGCTGTCACCCCTGGCACCACCACACAAAGTGGGGCACGACAGACGGAGTGCTCCCATTGCTTGTTTTTAATCACATTTTTTGGGGTGGCAACAGTGGAAAAGTCCAATTCAGTTTACGCTTCATTTTTAATGCTTTTAACTGGAAAGTGTCAAGCAAAACTGAGTTAATATAAAAATCTTGCATTTTTTTTTTTTTTTTTTTACCTTTTCTGGTCACGCACCAGTAGAGACTTAACTGAACTCCCTCCACAGTCCACTGGCAGAGATCATACATGCATCGTCTCACTGCATTTACCAAACAGACTGTTTTTTTACAGGTTGTGTGGGTGAGGCACGTATTCTCTGAGAGCTTCATACCTTTTAATCACATGTTTACCCCTCGAGTCGACACACGTGCTCCTGTTTTTCTTTTGTGAGGTGGGGTATACTGCTGCAGAAGAAGAGCAAAGTGCAGACGTTTATATGAGCGCTGGGAACACATCTCTGCTGGTATCACTCTGCAGACAGGAAGAGCGGGGGTGGAGGAGGTGGTTTCGCTCTGACTGATTTGTCTCTATAGGTACACTTTTACTTTTGGATCCTCAGCACCCAGGTGCCAGGTGAGATTCTGTATGAAGCAGAAATTTGGGTTTACAACTACACATATCTTTGGGAAAGGAGGACAGGGAGCAGAGGTGTATAGTAAATAAGTACATTTACTTTGTTGCAGTAAAGTAATTTTTTTTGACAATTTGTAATTTTACCAAGTACGTATTTTTTTTTAAAATTGTGACTTTTACTGTTGTTTCATTACATTGAAAATCTACTTCTTTATTTTAAAACACCTCAATTTTACAAATTTAAATATGACCAAACTCATCAAGAGTTGTTTATGTACTCTAAAAAATTTTGTTACATTTTTTTAATCAAGTTATGTCAACTGGTTCAACTGAGCCTAAATGAGTAAATGTAAAGAAATGTTCACATTTTCTTTGGTAGAAATTTAAATTGAACAATTTACTCAACTTGGTTTGGTGGAAGCAGTTTGATTAAGTAAATTCAACACTTAATTTCTTAGAGTCTGTGTTTTATTATTATTATTTTTTTATTTTTTTTTAGTTTTACTTAGTTATTTATTTCAAGTACTTTACCTCTGACAGGTAGGGGTGGGAAAAGGAAGGACAGGAATGAGGAGGTGGTCAGGTGATGCCGCCCAGTGCTGATTGGTGAGCCCACATCTAGTCACACATAAAGTTTAATGTGTGGGAGGCTCTGCAGGCAGGAGAGACAGGCTTTACTGAGGTGTGTGGGCAATGCTTTGAGATTACTCCACCGAAACTTAAAAAATAAATAAATAAATAAAAAGAAGGAGAGGTGGTCAGCAGCCGCAGCGGTAGAGGTCTTCCCCACACTGAGGCCTGTGTGTTTGAGCTAACCCTCCAGAAGCCATGGGATGCCACCCACTCTCAGGTGCAAACTGCATGGCAGCAGTTTGGATGAGCGTGGATACTGGAGGCTAGCACTGGCTGGAAACTAGGCTTGGCTATGAGTGGTTGGTGGGCGAGTGAGGAGGGAGGGAGGGAGGAGAGGGGCTGGCAGATGTGAGGAAAACAGACCCTGAAGACTATCAGGCAGAGGGACTTTCAGATGGAAAATCTTTAATTTATAAAACTCTTGGAGAGCTATGATTAGACCACAGCTTAACACAAAAATCCAATTTTTTGAGTGGTTTTATTATTTTTACAAATGCTGCTGGTGGTCCCTCGAACCCATTATAAAACTCGTGGAGATAAGGCTTTTCAGGTGGTGGCCCCGAGGCTCTGGAATGCTCTCCCTCTGTCACTGCGCTGTGCTGTTTCTACTGACTCTTTTAAGAAACATCTTAAGACGTTTTTATTCAGACA
>JARVGW010000002.1:17863405-17891588 GCA_031762495.1 Anablepsoides rubrolineatus | reverse complement strand
GCTCTCTGTTAAGCACTTTGTGACGTTTGTGTCTGTGAAAGGTGCTATAGAAATAAAGTTTACTTACTTACTTACTTTACTATTATCAAGTGTTGCTATTCTGCATGTTTTACTTGTTTCTCTACTACACCTGGTTAAATTACCTCTCCCACTTCTGCAGAATCACCCATTTATTCATATCAGGCGTTTAAGCAGAGACATAAAACAAGCAGGGTAGCGACTATTGAGGTCCAGGATTGCCCACTCCAACTTGGAATATGTGTCGGGAGTGATTCTCAGCTACCATACCAAATTCTAGCTCAGTATCTACAATTATTATTAATTATTATTAACCATTTTTGAACCAGGTTAATCCCATTAAGATTGCACATTTGTTTTGCACATAAGGTTTAACAGGCATCCTACTGTACACGTTTTTGGTCTGTGTGGGAAACCGGAGTACCCGAAGAAAACACACACATGCACAAGGAGAACATGCAAACTCTGCACACATAGACCTCAGATCAGAACTGGGAATCAAACCCAGGACCTTCTCGCTACAAGGGCTCAGTGGTAACCACTGCTCCACTGTGCTGCCAAGAAATAAGCATAAAAATGTTTGATTTGACTGATTTATAACCATTTTATGCTTTCTAAGGTCAGTTTGCTTTAGTGACCATCTTGATTTGGGTTTACTAAAAAAAGTTGCTCAGTTTAGACGTACAGCCAATGACTTAGAATCTTTTGTCTTTCAGTGGCTGGTAACAAAAGACAAATCACTTAGTCTGTTTTAAAGCTTGTTATAAAAGGTGAGTAACAGATAACTGTGGATAAAGAAGCCCAGAAGTGTCTTCAGCTACCCTCACACATAATATATTATACATAATGTACTATAAATAATCCTCCAAATGTACCTCCTCCCATCCCTACAGCAGTGTTTAATCCAGAGTAGCAGAATAAAGTTGCAGAAGTGAGTAAAACCAACATGAGTCATGCAACTCTAAAGCATCTACTTCATCCCACACGTTCACTTCCACCAACTCAGTCCTGCTGCTTCTTTACCTCACATTTATGAACTGATTTTTCTTAAATCAAACCTTTTTTGAGTTTTTTTTTCTTGTCTGTTTTTCTGTTTATCAGTGGAGAAATCTGATCTCTGTGGTGACCTGCTGTTTGCGTGGTTTCAATATATCTGCACTCTGGCTCATCACCAGGTCAGAGGTTCTTCCATCATCCATCCATCCATCCATCCATCCATCCATCCATCCATCCATCCATCCATCCATCCATCCATCCGTCCATCAGTCCGTCCATCCATCCGTTCGTCCATCCATCTGTTCGTCCATCCATCCATCCATCCATCCATCCATCCATCCATCCATGGGAGTCATTGGTGCCCATATCCAGTCACCATTCCCGCTCAGTCACACTTAGGGACAATTTAGAGTTACCAGTTAACCTAACAGTCATGTCTTTGGTCGGAGGGAGGAAACCCAGGGAAAACACAAATGCACGAAAATAACATGCAAACTCTACCCAGAAAGTTTTTCCAACTTTGTCTCTGTGCCGCCCACAGGTATAATTATTTCTATCAAAAATATTAGTTTCAATTTTTGAGGATGTTTTTCTTTTGTGTTCTCCAATGTTACATGAACCATCGGACGAGTTTTGATGAAAGCCTTAGAAAGTATTGGAAGCACGTCTACGTTTTAACTTACGTGGTTAATCGTATTCATGATACTGTAGCTGCTACAATTAATCGACCTTAGACAAGTCAAAAATGGCTATAACTCACTCAGTTTTAGGGATGTTGCAATGAAATTTGGTGTTGTAGCTGAGAGTCATCCCCAACACACAACTGGACTTAACATGATGTTGGACAGAAACTGAGTTACTCAGTCAAAAACATTTCTGAGTTTAAAGATGAATTTAATCTCTAACCATTTAGTTTTGTTTTTTTTTTTGGTGCACTGCACCTTTAGAGCGTTAGAGCCTAATGATCATATTGGGTTTATCTCGTGTATGCAGAACTTTGTCTAACCTCTCATAAACTTTGAATATTTAGTACCTGGAATGATATAAGTTCTAAATTATTTGCAATTTTTACATTCAATAAACCTTTTTAAATACGCAGGTGACACAAAGTGATGAAGCCCTCCCTTTCTTTTATTGCTCTATTTACAGCCAATAATGTAACAGAACTTTTAATTAGTTCACTTTTTGGTTGTTTGGGTTCTTTACTTTATTATTATGTCATCAATCAACCATACGACCACTGAAAAGTAAAGTAACAGTGCTCATCTTGAGATAGAAGAAAAACAAAACAAACAAAAAAAAAACTTTCATTTAAGCTTTTTTTTTCTTTTTTTTTAGTATTTCTGTTTTGCAGCTTGAAGTCAATTCTCCTGCCAACAAAGTGTCTCTGGAGGATTTATAACAACAACAACAACAAAAAGTTACAGCTCTGGGCCTGGATTGCTATCCTGCTTGGCAGCTCACCCAACATCCTCAACCCCCAAAACTAATTTTAGTAAGAATTTTCACCTCACTCAGTTTTTGTTTTACACATCCAAAACACCCACTAATTGCCTTTTCACCAGGACACACCCAGTTTCAAAAAGTCAGCCTGAGGTTGGTTTTAGTATTTAACAAAAAAACTAGTTCCATCAGCTCACGCCAAAAAGAAATTAAAAAAAAAAGAATTTTGATGTTGTGAATCATTTTTAACCATCATTAAAAATTACTTTTGTAGAAATAAAAAAAAAGACTGGCTATAAATCCAACAGGATAAACTAATTGCTTCAGAGGCCAACTTTTACGTTCTCAAGGTGTTTCTGTTTTTCTTGATTGGTTTATGGATGATGGGTCATTTTCTGAGACAGGAAGATTAAAGCAGTTAAAGTGCTGAAGTGATAGTTTAGATCTTTTGATGTGCGGTTCTGTGGAAAAGTAATGATTAACTTGCTGTAGACAGCTGTTTGAATAGCCTCAGTTTGGAGAAATAAAGATTTTGTCTAAACCACATATGTCAAAAAAGATTTCATATCAATTGCAAACTTTAAGTGTATGAATTAATGCAACAAAATAAACAAATATTGAAAGGTGAAAGATAATATTTGTCCAGCCTCTGAGCTGTTGACTTTGAGTAACTGTGGCCCCCTGAGCAATCTAGTTGAATAGATCTATATCAATGTCTCAAAATAAGCTGCTTTAAAGCCAGCAGTGTTTATAAAAAATGTTAAAATGCTGTTTCTATGCAGAAAATACCAAGTAGAGCTCAGGTACTGTTTGTTAGCGGTGCTCAGTTGTAGCAATAAAACAAGGAATGTTATGGTTTGTGTATTTAGTCAAAGTTAAACATTAAACATCAAAGTTAATTACAACTGGCCCTTTGAGAGCCAACGTAACGGTCATGTGGCCCTCGGTGAAAATTAGTTTGACACCATTTTTATAAACAAATCGACAATTTAAGTTGATTGTGAATAGCTCCCATTTTAAACCAACTCTTCATAATTATACTGTAGGAAGAGCAGTAATGTTGATCCAAAGAGTTCAATGTAAATGTTAAACTGAAGGTAATGTAATATACAAAATAGCATTCACACAAATCGACATAAAATTTGTTTTTAGTTGTTTTAAGATGCCAACACTTTGGTCTGATTCAGACCAACCATTAGCTTGATGATCAGGTCAGAATTAAACTTTTGTGAAACTTAGTTGAAGTTCAGGTAGTTTGGGCCTAATTTTCCTTTCTAGGTTCTTGTTTTCAGTAGATTTTTATTAGGCTTTTTCACACGACAGCCCAGGTTGGGACATAGATGTTGTCTGGTCTCCTCTGTGTAACTTTTAAATACACTGAAGTGGCAAGGGTGGGTTGGAACTGGCCCGCCCCCCGATGTGCCTCTGTCTCACAAAGCAAGTTGGTGACAGAGGCGAAACTGATGTGAAATAAAACAAGCGGGTGCCGCGGATCAATAATGTGATAAAAAGATGACATCGGGTCTGTGTGACCAACTGCTGCAGGATTAATCAACACCAGATTTATTACTGAGGGAGTGATGATGACGCACATTAACTTTGTATTTAATTAACCACAAAGAAGTTAAATCATCATGTTTCGAAAACTAAAGGCAGACGTCCGTCTTATATATTTAAAGTGTCGCGCTCCACTTTAACACAGCCGAGTTCTGCTCACTTCACTTCTAAAAGCTCATGTCGGTGCAAGGTCAAACGGGTGTATGAGGCCATTTCACAGAACAGTTTTATAAAACAGCCTGTCACTTCTATCAGAATCCTGCTTCCTTGAATTTGGCTTCCTGTTTTGTTTTTTTTTGTAGCACAATTTTTTGTTACATTTGTGTTCACTTTACTTCCTGTTTAAGCTCCAGTTAACACCTGAGTGCAATTTAGATTTATTGTTTTATTAGCTGGGCCTGCATTTTAGGATCTACGTTTGGCCTATTTCTTTTGCACTTTGTTTCATTACCTCATTCCTCGCTTCTGTAATCTGCAGATCTAAGAGTTCTTTTGGATTTCCTGCTGTATTGATCCTTTGTCAAAGTTCATTTTAGTTCAGTTTTACTGACCTGAGTCAGCTGAGCTTTATTTGGGAGCCTCTGCAACAGGCAAGATAGTAATTCTGCCATTTCCTTTCCACAGAACCCAGCTAAATCATATCAAAGTAAACTGCACATAACTCTTTGTAACAAACTGACACACACACCATGTTTGTAACAATAAATTATTTTTTTCCCCCTCCATATTTACATCTGTACCTAATGTGCAAATTAACATTTTAGTGTAAAACTCTTAAAGGAATACAAAATAATATCTTACAGTCCTAACATGGTGAGAGTCCATGAACTCTAGTCACATAGAAACAAGGAGGAGCAACACTGCAGTGTGTACAGGAGAGAGAGACAGAAGCAAACGAAGGGAGCAGTGGACATCCTTGGCCAGGACACACTCTAAGGACAGCATGAGAAACGGTATCCAAGCATCACCGGGACAAACGGCAAACACAAACACTTGCATCGTTACAAAAGTCATGTCAAAATGAGCACTTGGAGGCCAGTCTTTTATTGAATTCTTGTTGTTTTTTAAATCCCACTGATTGATTAAAGCACTAATGATCACAAAGGCTTGAAGGTGCTTGTAGCAGCAGGGTGCTTCTTTTAACGGCCTCTAAGATATGGAAGAAGGACAATCTCACACTGGACCGGTTTACGCTGCAGGTCACCACGTGGTGCTGATAGCATGACTGCACATCGTGTTGTTGGCGTGTGTGTGTGTGTAGGAGGTAAAGAGACATGTAATTACACTTCAGACAAAAAAAAAACACACATCAGCCTGCCGTCACGACTCACAGTTTGTCTCATCTAAGCACATTTACCGGGTACTCACACCATGTACACTGCAGATCTGAGGAGCGGATCAATCCGAGTTACATCGTTCCGTGTTTGGCACAGAATGTTTCAAGAATTTGGATTTCAATAAGCCAGCTTGGCAGTGCTTGTGGATTTTAGGAGGTCGGTTACATGCGAAGATGTGAAAGTATAGCTTACACAAGAAATCCAATTTTGACCCTTCCTGGACACGGCGAGAACAAAACTACAGTTAACAGAAAACAAAACAAAAAAAACGACTCAACATTTCATCCTAACCCAACGTTACAATCTAAAATGTTCACACTTTTAATTCCTGTATGTCAAATTTGTTTACAAAAAAGCACAATGTGACGCTTGTTTACAATTTACAAGACACAGTTAACTACAGTATCCATATTATCGGTGCATAGACAAAATTGGGAGAGAGTGTAGCAAAAAAAGGACCACCAATTATTGCTTTTTAAAGTCTAAAATTAATCCCCCCTCGTTTCATTTCTTTTTGATTGCAAAACAACTACAAACATCGACTTCGAAAGAACCAGGCAGAGGTATTGCATTCAAACTGATTAAAAGAGCTAAAATGTCCCTTCCTGATGAGATGCAATTCTCCAGTAATTCAAAAAAATAAAGACCTTTCCCCCGTAACGTACTGAAAAATTACACCACAGAGAGATAACTTTTACTCTAAAACAAGTAAAAGACTAAATTTATTGAGACAGAAAGAAAAGAAAATGATAATATCTGGCCAAAGCTGCTCACTGTTTCACGTTCTGCTCCCCCCCCCCCCATCAGAAAGTAAGAATCTTTACTAACAAGGGCGGACAGGAACACACGAGCGTTATTCGACAAACGGGGAAAATGTTCGCGATCTCTAAATGCGGAGTGCAGATGGTGTCGTTCCCTTGAGTCTCCCTCAGGCCGTGTTGTGGCTGAAGCAGCGGTGATGGCTATACAGGCCTCTGCACTTTGCTCTCCCTCTCCCTGCGCTTCAGCTCCTCCCTGTAGCAGTAGGAGCAGTAGTTGTCCGTCTCCGGCCTCCCGTAGAAGGAGCAGTTCTCCCTCTTGCAGCGGCGCTGCTGAAAGCAGTACAAAGGGCTTCCAGAGCTCCGCCCTTTGGTTTTGTCTTGGCCGAGCCAGCTGTGAGACACGTTGTCCTCGTCAGCGAACTCGAGGCAGTCCTGAATGTCGCCCGCGTCGAACCCGTTGGTGTACGTGTGGGACTTGTGTTCGCCGGGCATGTTGTAGGCCAGGGTTTCCATGGTGTTAACAGTGCGGACCCCCGACAGGCGGGCCGGGCTGTAACTCTGGGATGAGAGGGTGCGGTTCTGCTGGGGGTAGGTGGCGCATGTTTTTAGGGTGCCCACCATGGGCTTATAGGGCTCGTCATGGAAGATGGAGGATTGCACGTTGACATCTTGTAAATGAATGACGCTGTGCCTCTGGATGGGCGGCGTATGGCTGTAATGGGCGGACACGGGAACGGGCCCAGGTCTCTTAGCACCAATGCTGGGGGAGGAGTAAGGCGCGGGGGCCGGGGCCGGGTGAGAGATGTGGTGGGAAATTGTTGGCGGGGTGAGAGGAGGGGCTGGAACGGGAACAAGAGTGGCTGCGGGAGTGGGGCTGTTTCTGCCCTGCGTCTTGAGACCCAGCAGGGGCTGTGGGTTGCTGTAGGTGTGGTGGGGCAGGACCGGAGAGCAGCTCTCCGGGGGCGAGCTGTCGGACCGCTCCCTCTGGAAGACGCTCTCGTGCTCCGGCTTCTTCGCCGCCACATCGTTGGAGGCGTGCGGCTTCTTTTCGGCCTCTTTCCTCTTCTGCTCCTGCTCTTGGCTGAAGCGCTCCTGGGCGTTGGTGAGATAGTAGCTGATCATCTCCTCGTGGAACTGGTGTCGATGGCTAGTGAGCAGGAGTCCCGCGAAGATGAACTTGCGCTCCCCCTGCATGGCGGCCCGCAGGATGTTGAGGCTGAGCTTGACATCTGTGCTGTACCTCCAGCTTTCCAGGGTCCTGTCCCCTGAGCTTTTCCCTGCACTGTCCTGTCTCTCTGTCGGGGAGGAGCTGGAAGGTCTCTCCCCGTCTGTCGGGGAGGGACTGGTGGCTTTCTCGGAGGAGGTAGAGCTGGTCGATTGGCCCGACTCCTCCCTGCTTCCCTTGGTTGTTTTAGACTCCTTCTTTTTCGCTTTTTCCCCTCCGTTGTCCCCGTTACGACCTGAGCCAGAGTTGGACTTGTTCATCTTGCCGTGCACAAGCCCCCCGAGACCACCCATGTTCTTCTTCAGCTTGATGCCCAGTGTTTTGCTGAAGCTTCCGAGTCTATTGGCCACAGAATCGGTTCGACCCTTGTCCTTGTCTTTGCGCTGCTTTTCCTTGTCCTTCTCTTTGGCGGGCTTGCCTGTGTTGACGTTTGAGTTGCTGCCGATAGACTCACGGTCAGAATCCAAGGACTCGGCGAGGGACTGGACATCCTCACCTGCAGAGGCTGTGGGAGACTCTGGCTGAGCCAAGGGAGCCTGAGAAAGAGAAAACAATAATAAAATATCTATATTTTAGAAGTGGAGGAGTCTAACTAAACTCCTTCCAGATAAATTCTCCTAAAAATGTTCAAAAAGCACCAAATTGCCCCTATCTGGTGACTCACCAGCACATCCATAAACATGAAAGATTTTTGCAGTCTGACAGTAAATAAAACTGACTGATTGGACTCTGGGGTCTCAAGTACATCTGGAATGAGTGAGTCTCTCCAAAGCTAAAGTAACCATGACAAACATGACACACATGCAAAGAAATACTAACCCTTGTTTCAGAGGGGATTTGGATCCACGTTACATTCATGTAGTTGTGCAGCAGGTTGAGTTTGGCCTCCAGAGACAAGATTAGACTAAGAAAAAAAGACAGATTTCTATATTTAATATCCAATATTTGATGATGTTTCACAAATGTTTTCTTTTAAGAAATGGCTCATACTGTAGGTCTGCAGACATTTCTAAGTTCTACATATAATGTACAATTGTAAATCCAATTTCAGCTTGTTTGAGGATAATCCCGACACCTGACTAAAAGGAATGTGAAACTGAAGCCCTTAAATAAGCTCTCTAATAAACTCAGAGAGGGTGTTGCTGCTTATTTTTCTGAGGCCTTTCCCTGGAAACACATCGGACGCCTGACGTGACTCACAATTTGTTCTCTCGCTGCTCGCTCTTTGAAGTGACAGAAACCCGGAGCTCATAATCTGAGTTAAATCCTCCACGCAGAGCTTTGCAGCAGGACTGACAGATCTGCCCCAGTCTGCCGTTTGCACCCAACAACAACCGATGTACGGGACTTACCTGGCTAGCTTGGTGTTATCGTTATCGTCCTTTCCCCACTCCCAATCTCTGCCGGGATCCACGGCAAAATGGAGCGCCAGCAGCTTGTGCTCAGAGTCGGTCAGTGGGATAACAGCTGGAAGAGATGAAGTTATCAGAACATTCCTTCAGTCCAGCTTTAGTAAAACAAATTACTACTGTACAAGATATAATTTCTCACAACCTTTGAGATGAGTTCACTCCTGTAAACAAAAATATTATGGATCTGTCATTCAGTTTTTTGGGCTGAAAAGTGATGCTGATCAGTAAGTTTCACTCATTCTTCCAGAGGAGAAAGGCTTAAGTTGAGCTGGATTTGTTCTCTTTTAAAACAGATGGAAACAACGAGGGAAAAAAAGTGATTTAAACGTAAAAAAATACAAATACTGTATTCAATAAACATAAAAGGGCCAAAACAGGAGCTAAATGTAGCTTAAAGTTTGGCAGTTTTGTCAAAAGAAATATCCTTATTAATATACCACAACCAGATACGTTGGTATAAATAAAAAACTGCAGAGATCTAGCTATTAATTCTGGTTAAAATAAGGCCAAATAAAGTTATATTCATCCTATTCTGGTACTATGAAGTACTCAAACTCAGGACAATGTTTTCAACATCAATCAGTCGACGCAACAAAAAACAGAAATCGACCCGTCTCCTCTGGTGGGAAATGTCCTTTCTGTGTGGACTTAATCCAGGAGTTTATGGTGCCATGTTTGTGTGCGAGTGTGTGGGTGCTTTTTAAAGCAACAGAATCAGTCGCTGGGCCTCACTGGCCCACATGACGGATCTCATCAGGCTACCTAGTGTGGGGAGCTATTCATGTGACTGCAGATAGAGACAGGAAGTTCAGGCTGAGGGACATTCCTGCATTCATTGTTGGAAGAGGCAGCCTCCTCGTGGACTCATCAAATCTTCTGTTTCCAGTGAGAGCTGTGCTCTGCAGGCGTCACAGAGACACTGAGCCTCAGCAGCAACCAGGAGGACACTGCAGGTCAAACTGTACTCCATCTGCTCAGCAACAACATACACTGCACACACTCTCCATGTCAACATGCTATTCAAGTCATTGTGATAGTACTTAAAGTTACAACGGCAGTCTGGCCGATCCCTTCCTTCAACAATACTAAGTGCACTGATAAAAAAAAACAAGGATTGCCCAGAAATCTGTCCTAATGTGTTAAATCCATCATTGCGTGCCAATCACAATGCGGTCCACACCACCTCCCTAAACTAATACATGAGTAATCCCTGCATCTACACAGTCAAACAGTAATGAAAGCACTGGCATGGCACACTAAGGGAAGAGGGAAAAAAACTGTTTTCTGGGAGAACAGACTTCTTTCCAAGAACAGCTCTTAGCCCAGAAAATTCAGTCACACTGAACTCAAACAAGCACACAAGGACAGGCAGGAGACGGTGAACCTCCCACTCAGTTCCCACTCAGGTCACACAGTGTGGGCAAGAAGTCTGGGAGGCGGCGTACCGGCTCCCACAATGCAGCTGTTCTCCCTTCACGTCACTGCAGAGTGCTGCATGCGCAGTTATTCCAGTCTGAAGCGAGCTGTAATGTATTTACTACTCCTCTCTGCAGCCTTGTTTTTTTTGTTGTCTTTGAACGGCCAATTCCCATAGCTTACATGTGGGATGACATCATCGCATTGTGTGGTATGCAAGCTGTGTACGTAGATGGCAGCCTGCCTCACTGTGTGCTGATTTGAGAGGGATAAACAGGAGGAGGAACCTGTGAGCTGAAGCTCATATTCACTAAACTCAACTCAACAAGCATTTTGTTATTGTTGTTGTACAAGAATCTCAATCATGTTGTATCATAAGAAAACTCAAAGCCTGCGTAGATCTTTACATTATGTTTGGGACAATGACATTTTCTGAATTATTATGTCACTGTATTTGTGACGGAACTGCCAAATAAAATATGGACTTACTAACTACAACTTGGTGGTCTTCATTCTCCTCTGGCTCTGGGTCAGACTCTGGACATGTAAGACTGGATGGACAAGTCTTCCTTTGTTGACATCTTTAATTAATTTATAAATGCAAAGTTTCTGCGCTGCTATATAGTCGTAAACCCCTCTATCAAACTAGAATGGACAGCTCTGGAAACTGGAGTGGGACAAGGTGTTAAGTGCTTCATTTGGATTTAAAGGAACAGAAAATGAGTGAAAGAGGGGCTTGTGGAGCTACAATAACAAGGAAATCAGATCAAACCATTGCAGTTCTACTTTATATGGACCCCAATTGAATGATTTAAAAGTGAAAAAGAAGAATTTAAAAGCAGGATGTGTCTCTTTTAAATTGTTCACCAACAAAACACATTTTTCCAAGCTTCAGTTTACCAGAAAAAGCAGCAGCTGTGCATAAAAACAAGCCTGAGATGTTGAGCTTTTGATCAGAGCTGGGCTTATGAGTTTGGTGCAATGGGTTTAATTCTTTCTTTATATATGTCCTGTATATACTTCCATACTGAAGCACAAGGAGAACCAAAAACAGAGATTAAACATTAGAGGACCAGAGAGACACATTACAACAACTGATACTAAAAAAAAAGCTGTTGCTGAAGTTTCACAAAACTGGCAAAAAAAACTGTTGAGTCATTATTGCTAGTGTGTTTTTTGGCAACATAGAGCATTACTTCTGTAGAAGAACATGTTAGAAATGTTCCACAACTGAACAAAATTAAAGCATTCAAAAGGATTTATTAAGTATTTCAAGAAAAAAAACATTTATCTCTTTTCTTTATATTACTATTTAGTTAAAAAGCTATTTCAAACATAACTTGTGTGATAAAACAAAATGTGTCCCAAATTAATCTTCCCATTTCAAAAACAAAACTGCTTCTAACACTTGACCAGTATTTTTCTGCTGTGAGATTCGAGAACTATTTGTACTGACCGAAGAAAACACAATTCTAAAATTCCTGAAACGAATCACTGCACAGCTGCAGATTCTCAGAGTCCAATAACACTATAGTAAGCAGCAGTTGTGGGTATAAACAAACCTGAGATGCTTAGTCCTCAGTTAGTGCAGACGGTAGGATACCAGTTCATCTGGTGCACTGGTTTTAATTAATGAAAAGCATGCAATTATTATTTAACTCCACAATGCAACACAAGAAAAACAACTAATGTAGTTTGGTCAAATACACTTTGCACAAAAAGTAGGAACATTTGTGCTTGGTTAATTTTTTGTTGTTATAACTATGCTTCTTGGCAATGAGTCCTATGTTAGAAAGCCTGTTTATTTCCCCTTAAATTGTGCCACATTTGTCAGGAAAGTGTATTTGTGGGTTGAGCAGCTGAGTTGAGTATGTGGGTTGGGCCCATGAAAAACTTGCCAAATGTCCTCTGCCAGTGCCAAACAGCTTATTCTGCTGTTGACTCTTGTTCGTTGGTGTTTATTGGATTAAACGATTCAAGTTGGAATAAACATGACATATTGGAATTTTTACAATTTTGTTTGTTGAACAAACAGGGGCCTCGGTTGCATGTGGAAGAACCTTACACAGCCACAACAGGACCGGCACCGTTTCCTCATGCAGCTCACCAGCTTGGTCACACAAGGAGTTTTTGCATTGTGAGGCTTGGCTCGGTCCGCCGCTGCTCCAGTCAGTCTGGCCTTACTCTACCCCAGCTCTAGTTGGGTTTGCATTGAGAAGAGAGCAACTTTGATGTAGGATGGATAATATTAAACACAAAACAAACTTTTTTTTGTTTTGTTTGCGACACAACAGTAATAGACTACAAAAAGCTCAAGGGAAATTACTGAAGATTGAACAGAACCATCCAGCTTAAGATGACATAAAACGATAAGCAAGTGGTAGCCAACGTTAGCTTGTTGTTATTTGATAGCTCACTACTGTTACTGTGTAGGTAAACCCATGTGTGGCCATAACCCCCTAGGGAGTGAACCAACCAATGATCAGCAGTAGCTGATGTCAAACCAGGCTGAGCAACCTGGCCCGGATAGAACCACAGGTCTTTGGGTTTCAGAAATTGGGGTGGAACTGGGCCATAAAGGCTAATGCAATCAAGTTGAACCAAGAAGCTTGAAGCCAGGCTGGCCCAGGCCGTGCCTTGCATTGCAAAATGGCCACCAATGCTGCTGCTACAGTAGGGTTCATGTTCACAGATGCTGACAATCAAGAGCCAATCAGGCTCCCGATTGTCAGCAGAAATGCTCAAAACAAGAGGCAATAGCAAAATAATGCCTGGTTCCCATGGGAAGATAATTGTGCAAATTTGTGGCCCTTTAGACAATCTTAAAGATGCTTGCTATTAAAAGAACTTAATCACTTCTAAATTACACGCTTGTAGGGAACACACACGATTGCACTGCCTGATGTAGCATGTTGGTTATAGCTAGTTAGCTAGACCTATAACTTAAGAGGAGCTTTGGTAGAGATGCACTACAGAAAGCTTTTTACAAAGTATAGCCTTGTCTGCAGTTTGGAAGGTTTTTCAGTTTTTACACAGTTTTACTTAGTTGTTTATGCATACAAATACCATCAGAAGATATTACTGTGAGAGTTAAAATGGAGGGTAAACACTGGGACCATTCAAAACATCAAGATGTGACTTCTGACCCAAAGCTGATGGTTACACCACGTTCTTAGGTAGGTGGTCTTCAGAGCTTTTTCTCAATTCAGACAGTTGTTAGATATTAAAGGGACTCTATGCCAAAGACAACCTGGAAGTGTTTTGGTTTTTTGGGACCAGAGCTTCAAATAACTTACGAGTTTTCCAGAGGGTCAATTCCTCTCATACATCGCTTGACCACAAAAACACAAACAAGCAGATAAAAGACTGCGAGCAGCGTCTACAGAGGAGCAAGTCATTATCACACAGCAGGTGAGTGGCAGTGGGCTGAATGGGAAAACACACACTGAACCACTGGTTCAGTACCATGCTCTTGAGAACCAACTTAACAGCTCTTGTGGGTTTGTCCTCCTAAAAAGTGAGCTAAAAGAAAGTTTTGATCTTAAAGCAATAACCCACGCCTTCAAGCAGTCCTTTCCGTGTCTTCTTTGTAACCCCACATGCCATAAAACGAGCAAAAACACAACCTGTCAGTTTGATTAAGAATTGAACTAGGAGCAGGACGTTACTACAATCTTTCTTATAGAGGAGCCAAAGAAAGAGCCTGTATTCAAAGCCAGCCTCGGACACCTGAACACACACCTGAACACACACCTGAACACACACCTGAACACACACCAGAACACACACCAGGCCGCAGGACCCTCAGCTGCTCTTTGCTGACTGGGGAGGAAGCTAAAAAAGCGACCTCCACCTGAGACATTTGCACAGTGGCCTGACTGTCTGGAGGGATTGTTGGATAGCTGGGGCCCCAGCAGCCCCGGGACCCTGCCCATAATCGGTGATGTGGTGAGGGGCTTAGGGGTTGGGCTAGGGCGACTCTGCCCTAATTAGCAGTGAGGAGATTAAGCCTGCCTGGCATCTGTTCAGAGACATGACCCTCATATCTGCACCTTGTAATTTAAGATATTAGAGGGGAAAGGTACTTTGCAGAATATCTCATGTAGTAACACAGCATGCATTTACAGACACAATTAAAAGTTGGCCAAGAGTGGAACAGATATGTATCTCTGCTGCGTAAAATGAGTTATCTCATAACATACAAATGCACCGCGGTCAGGGTACAAGTGTTTTCATAACATCCTGGAGAGACTGCAGACTTTCTGATATTATCACACGAGGACACAGTGTACCAGGATGGAAAAAAAAAAAAAAAAAACAACAGCCACGCAGGAGTGTTGAGACTGAGCCGTTGCAGGTTAGCTGGACTTATGCACCATCTGGTGGACGAGAGGCAAAACCCCATCCTTCAAAGTGGAACACCCACCAAAGTGCTCAGAACTGTAGGGTGGGAGAACTTTAACGTGCCGCCGAGGGCATAAAACAGTGACTTTAAGGTCAAGTGTTGCAAGTTAAAAGAACAGGGTGGGAAGAGGAAGACAAAAAAAAAAAAAAAACTGTAAGTGCGTCTGCACTCGAGAGCGAGAAATACAGACAGAGACAGATTTGGCCGTCTGCCCACGCAAATGACAAGCGAGTTCCTCCCACAGAACCGGGCGCAGAAAAAAGTGCCGTGACTGCTGAGGCCGGTTGTCAAGGAGATCCACTCTATTTGTCAATTAAAGGAACTCCGTGCGAGGAATGCTCCGACCTCGAGAATAAGCAATGCATCCGGAGTGGGAGCACTGGCATCTGAATGGGCAAAACAAGACAAAAACAAGAGTCGCCCAGCACAACGGAAAAATCTGTACTTCCCCTGCCACAACTTAACACAACCAACATGCTCTGCAGAGCTCCGTATCTCAGCTAAAGTCACAGCAGGGACTTAAAGTCAGAAATGCGCAGCAGGTTTGCAAGCTTGAAAAGTGTTAGCAACTTTTAACAAGTCAGGATGAAGTCTGCTTCCCTCTGTGTTGTCCACTCCCTTCTTGATGCCTGTTTTAATAATGGATCACATGTAGTTAAACCGCTGTCACATCCATTATTCACCTCACGCAGGACAGGCAGACCTCTCGCCTCCCCTCTCTACTCCCGCTTGACCTAAATTAAAAGTGGCTATCTTTGAAAGTTTGGATTTGTGTAGGCGTGTTTGAACGAGGTGGACCTGAAGATGCTTACCTTGCTCTCGCTGCTGATCTCGCTGCTCCATGGACACCAGTGCGGAGAAGTGAGCCTGATCGTAGGCCAGGACCAGAGGGGAGCAGTGACAGCGGCTCGGAGGCACTTCCAGGGGCAAATAGAGCCCTCCAAATGGGATGGGAGCGAACGCTGGGAGTGAGATAGAAACGTGGTCGTGTTACTTTGGGTTTTTTTCCCCTGCGGGAGGCTGAGTCAGAGACAAAATCCCATTTTCCTAGTGTTAATCCTAACCCTACTCCTGGGTCTGTAATGGGTAAAATAATCCAGTACAAACTGGGACATCCCTTCAAAAAGCTGATACTCCATCTGTTGATGTGATTTCTTTTACAGACATACCTTAAATGTGCCCATACATACTGCATAAAATTTATGAAAATGTGTGTTTGGCAGATTATTTCTTTGTTATAACAAAGCTTCTTGGCAAAAAATCTTATATCGTTGGAAAGTTTGTTAATTTTCCTATTAAATAGTAAGACATTTGTAAGGAACATGCATTTGTGGTGCCATTTAGGTATTGTCAATCAGGAGCCTATTGCATGAATCTAGGATAAGGGATTAAGCTGGGATTTTGGTGTAAACCTAAATTAATTAAGCCTTGAATCCATTGCATGGGAGAGGAAGCACTTATGTTTCCACAGTAACAAGTGCTCTGAAACTAACCTGGTTCAGACGGGTTTAAAGTGGAGTTTATTTAATCTTTGAAGCAGTAGAGTCACTTTACTGCAAAAACTGTTCATCTAACCAAGTTTTACAATCTTATATCAGCTAAAATGTATTTTTGATCTTGTTTTGAGACTGATGCTAAATAAGATCAGAATATATTGATTATTAATCTTGTTAACCTGAAAAGTTATTTATTTCAAGAACTGCAGATTATTAATTCTTTTTAATTTGAAAAAGTATAATCTAGTATTTTTAAATTATTTTTAGATGGCTAATTTTTGTCGTGTCTGATCAGAAATAAGTGTTTTATACAATTATTACATTTATTTTTTTGTCTTTGCAGTAAAATATTACAGAGAAAATATATTAATTTTATTTATTCATCAGATTATCTGTAAAACCTTCAACCTCAGCTTTGTGCCTACTGAAGCCCCCCCCCCGCCCATTTCCTTAAAGGGCCTGTGACATCAGATTTTTGTAATAAACATGAATGCAATTTTGGAGAATTAACATTGTTAACATATTGCAAAACAAATTTCACATCGCTCAGATGAACGGTTGTTGAGATACTTGCGTGTGAAGAAACAGAAGTGATGTCAAAGGGGAATGTCTGCATGTAAACAGAGCGTTGTAACAAAAGCTAACAGCCCAGACTGTAGAGAAGAATCTCATTTTTCTTTAGATTATTTTGAGTCTCTAGCAAAGAGAGACAAAGAAGAGTTCAAGTTCAAATAATGTTGTTTTAATAAACAAAAACCAGAGAGTTTATTTTATTGAGTTCCCTTTTGATGTTACTTCCTGTTTTACTTTGGCTGAGCCAAATTCAAAAGAAAATATGCCAAATTATGTGACAAAATGGGTAAAATCATGTTTATTATGCCAATTTTCTTAAGTATAAATATGTTTTCTTTGACTTTTTGTATTTGAAGGATAGGCATGTCACAGGCACTTTAATGTACAGCTTCGATCATTTTAAAGCAAAGCGATCAGCTGTTCCTTTTAATTTTGTTCATTTTGTTAATTTCAGAAAACCTAGAAACAGATTCAGTGGTTCTAAAAGTTTTTACTTTTGAAATCATTTCAGCATTCAGTCGGTGTTTCATTGCTTCATATGAATCATAATGAACCATTACACTCATGAGAAGAAGTGAGACTCACGTGTCTTACTGCGCATGCCTGATCAGGAAATCTGTGATCCACCTGATGGGTCTAGTGCATTAATCCTAAACCATTTACAGCTGGCTTGAATGAGCCGTCTTGATTGAGCGTGGCTTGGTGTTAGAGCAACAGATTACAGCCGTCGACAAGTTGAAGGCTTGTTCAAGCTCAGCTTACAGCTGATATCTGGAATTTAGAAATCTGACTTTTGTGAAATGAGCTCCAGGTGCCCGCTATAAAATATACTGCCAAGAAGCACTGTTACAACAATGAAATAATCTACCAGACAGGCATTGCTATATATATTACATACAAGTGGTTAATACAGTGGTACTGGAACAGAATCAAATATTTAAGGGCAAAACACTGTGCAACAATACAATCTACATCACCCTACATAATGGAAAGAATTGGGAGACTGAAAGCACCAACGTGAACATTCAAAGCATCACTAAAGAGTTAAGACGGATGTGTTTGGGATGAAAAAAAACCCCTCAGACTAAAGACAGATTGTGTACCTTCTCCTCCTGAGTCTCTGAGCATGGTGTCGGCCACCACTACAATCGGCCTGCGCAGCACATGGGCCAGCACAAACACATGGAACTCCTCCAAACTCTCATAGACTGGATCCTCTGAGTTATCCACCCTGAGAAAACACAACGCACACAAACTAAGACACAACAAATCTCTACATTAACCCCGAGCCTGTTTTATCCATGTAATCACACACTCTTGAATGAACTTTCTCCTTTGATAACCTTTAACAGACAGGACAACATTGTACATCGTTTTCATCTGTTTCTGAATGAAAGAAAACAGAAAAGAGAGGGAAAAAACAAGGGGGGGGGGGGCACTGATGGGAGAGAAAAAAAAACAAAAAAAACAATTACAGGCGTAGCTCTCAACCACCAGGGAGTCGGAGGATGTGCAACAATTAAGTTGTCAGCCACACAAACAGCCGGGGCTGCTTCTAATAAAGAGCCTCTTAATATGTGAATCCCACTCAGCCCATTCAGAGGCTCATCTCGCACCAGGACCATAAAACAGCCCTAACCTTATTACTTTATTACTGGGAAACTCAATGAGAGGTGAAAAGCTCCAGAATAAACGGGTAAATTACTCTCTTGGAAGGGACATTTTCAGTGATGGAGGGCTTTCCTCTGCAGTCTGCACTGATAATCATTAAGAAGTAATCGGGTTGTTGTTGCAGAGGCTGTTATGTTTGTTTTATAGGCTAAAATTAGTGTCTGATTGCATTAAAACTCTACTTAAATACGACTTATTAGGTTCTTATCTCCTGACATTTTATTGAAATGTTTTCTGACATTTCTAAGCCAAAATATCACTTAGCTGCCCTTTCATCTTCAAAAAGAAGCTGGTTTCTTTGAAAATTTGCACAATATGTCTCGCTATATTTCACTATGTTTATTGCATTTCAATCTCAGCAGGAAGCGTTCTTTTGAATCCCATATGCTTTTACTCCAGCAGATCTGCAGCTAACACTGAAAGCATGCGAGACCATATGAATGTTTATTTCAGTGATTATGGAAACAGTGACAAACCACAAGGTTTTTTTCTGTGTAGGCGAAGGAAACCAAAGCTAGTTTCCAGTCTGCCTCTGTTGCATGAGAAAAAAAAAAGCCACGTTTACGTTTATTTATGCAACTCGCTGCAGCTAAAAGTAACACCCAGCTCATGTGGGGGGTGGGGGGGTGGGGGTGGGGGGGGAGAGGATCTGAGAGGAGAAACTGTTCAGGTTCTTCCAGTAGAGGGCGCTGTTTCACATTGCTCATTTGGCAAATAGGAAGCAGTGTGAGAAGAACCAGAGTGGAAATTATACCATACTTAAAAGGAAGGAGTGTTAGATTACTGTGGGTCTGTTTGTGTGTTTATTGGTGAGTTGACGCTCCTACCCTCCGCTGGTGTTCCCAGTTTTGCTGAGGTGAGTTCGAGGCTCGCTGGAGGCCAACTTCAGCAGCTCGTTCCACTCTCGTTCCCACTCCTCCTCGGTGTACACCAGCCCCGACTGCACAGAAACACACTCCACAAATTTAAACTGCGGCACACAAACTACACAATCACAACTGACAATTGATAACAGAGTGAGCAACAAATAGAGCAATTAAAAGCCTATCTTTAAGGGGGGTATTCCGATTGGGGATGTTTACATGATGAATTTTTATTCCGATTGGCTGTTTATTCCGATTAGTCACGTACATGTAAACAGGCCAATTTCAAGGCTTTTTGAAGCAAGAGTCAATGGTTTTTGATACATACAAGAATTTCATAACAACTGAAGGTGACATAGTTACTCTGTGTTACAGAAGTGATCTGCTTGGAAGACACAAAATACCCCCTCTTTAAGAAAAACAGATAGGCACAAACATGATCTCCCTTTTGTTGAAAAGTAGAAAAATAACTGTGCTCAACAACACGTTCTCCTCCACCCTCAAACCAGAACGCTGAGTTTCGTGGGATCCATCTTAGATCACTGGGCCAACAAGACGCCTCGGGCATTTTTAAAAGATGAGCATCTGGACTATTTCTTCGCCCCAGCTATCTTTGGTGACACACTTTTCCTAATAGATTTGAAAATACTTTAATCCAACGTCAGTCGGGACATCAGGAGACGGAAAGAGGAGGATTTGACAGCATTAGCAGCGTCGCTACAGAGCTAGAGTGACATGGTTCCTTGCAGCAAAACAAATGTAAAAAGTGCAGCTTTGGTTGAACTCAGCAGCTAATAGCCAAGGCTTTTGAGTGGCTCATCTGTTCACACGCTCATAATGAAGTGTTGCTTGTGAAAAGTGGTGTTTTGTGCGGCGTGCAACACTTTCTGCCGACCTCCTTGTTCTGCTGGGTCTGCTGCCACCTCCACCTCCTCTTCAGAGCGTCTCGCTCCGCTCCGCTCTTCATCATGGTGTACAGAGACTTCCGCAGCATCAGGTCTCTGTCGTGAAAGCCCCACATCCCTAACAAACACACACACAGAACATGACAAGCCTGCACACAGCTGACTGAGAAATTATGATGCGGATCTTAGATGAGCTTGGATTATTCTTGGTGTCATTCAGAGTTGACCTCCGCTCTAACTCAAAATGTCTTCCTCAGACAGAGACTGTCAGAGGAGATTACATTAACTGTAGCGGTGCTAGTCCTCAGCTGCTCTGGCAGACCCCACACTGGGGAGTCCAGAATCCCGTTCACCATAAACCTGAACAGCTCTCATCTCTTCAACCTAAAATACCCTCCTGACATATATACTGGTGAGGGAAATGTCTTCTTTATGTCTTTTTAACAAAAAAAAAACATTCGTACCTCATGTTTGCAGTAAGAAAATGTGTTGTTTTATCTGAGACACCAAATTACGTAATAAAATTATAGCTTTAAAAAGCCCTTACCTAAAGAGGCAGCGTGCAGGAGGCAGTTCCCATCCCCGGTGGTGGCCAGAGGAAGTAGCTTCTTACAACTGGTGCATGTAGTGGACCACCAGTTCAGACGTCCTGAACACAACAAATATCATTAGCAATCAAATCTGAAGTTGTTAAAGGAAATTTGTGTTTGGTAGATTATTTCTTTGTTGTAACAATAAATCTCTTGACAATAAATCTTACAAGTGTGGCACCATTTAAATGGGAAATTAACAGGCTGTCCAACTGTATAAGACTTATTGCCAAGAAGCATTGTTACAACAAATAAATAATCTGCCAAACACTAATGCCCTTACTTTTTGAGCTATGTTAAAGTACCACTACAACAGAAACCTGTCTATCAAGCACTACAGTCAACATGCACAGCTGATCTGATGAACTTAATGTATAAAAATAAAGGTAAATAAAGGTATGCTCTACCTCAGCCTAACTTTTTCAGAATTCTTTATTTTCTGCAGCTTCAGTGCCCTGCTCGGTTTCCTGAGAGCCACCAATGTTTCACAGCTCTGCACACATCATTTATTTACCAACAGTAAACACAGAGGAGCCTCTGAATGATTTAGCCTTCAGCGTAGGTGCAATCAAAATGCAGATGTTTCCTGAAGCTGCAGTTCTTCATTTCACTTTGGTTTTGTGAGGTTTGTGAGTTAGCTTTTGGTAAATCTGAAATATTATTACTTCTTACTGATTTTTACAGTCAGTGCTGCCTGGAAGTTAGGGCTCAGGTTGAATCATACAGACATCAACAATAAGTTGTATTTGTTCACTGTAGCTTTTCTGGATAAAACATTCAGAACTGTAAATCAGACACATTTCAAATACAGCTAAATAAACTTTAACAGCTATACCCTTTAAAAAAACATTTCTCCTTTATTTCTCTAATTATAAATAATTAACCCCGCTATAGAAATTGAATCATCTGTGAAAAGGCAATGTGAACGCTAAATGTTGAATGATTTGACTGAAAAAGTTGAAACTGAGTTGTTAAAGATAAAAGAAGCAAAATATTAACTAAAAGCTAATTTAGCTGTAATTTCCCTTTTGGATCTATAAAGTATTTTTGGATTGAATTGAATTGAGCTAGATGCTAAATGTAGAAAATGCTAGCTAAATGCCAAACGTAGCAGTAGGGTACTTATAAGTTAAAATGAGGAAAAGCTCATTAAAAGCTAAAAGTAGCAAAATGCTAGCTAAATACATCAAAAAGTAGGAAAAGGTTGGCTAAAATTTTAAAGAAGCCAAACACTAGTTAAAAGGAGTGAAACACTAGCTACATAAAAAACAAAATGTTAGCTTAAAGTTAAAAGCAGCCAAAAGCTAAAAGTAGCCAAATGTTAGCTAAAAACTAAAAGTGGCACAAGCAAACAAAACAAAGCCAGTATCCTGATGCAGATTTCAAATAAAACAATGTTTTCTGAGAGCTGAATGTTTAGATATGTAGATGGCTAAAATAAAGCAAAATATGTGCAAAATAAAACAATAATACAAACTACAAAAACAGGACAACAACATTGTGAATGCTGACTGAGCGTTCACGAAACCATAATCCAGGTTGTCTGTTTCCAAGCCCTTGATCAAAGTGAGGTAAGACAGGCATGGGAGTTTCCTTAAAACTTTACTAACTAGATTCTCTGCTTCAGCTGGAATTGTCAGCTGGGACGTGAATCCTCCGGGATCTGGGTTGCTTTGAATTAGTTGTTGTCGTCTGCCTTCCAAATGGTGCTGCTCTGATCTGATCTGTCTCCCTGAATCTGTCTCATCCTGAGCATCTGTCTGCATTATCGACTCTTACTGGCATTTCCTGTTACTGCAGCTCTGAGCAGCTTTTTAGTGCAATCTAAAGAGCGGATGAGGGTGAGTGCATGGGATTTTCTTACATAAAAGCTGCAGGAGAAGTATTAGAAATGTATTTAGTATTTCTTAAATTACTCACCAGCCTGCTCCAGAGCCATCATGGTGGACTGCTCGATCAGATCTCTCTCTATGAAGCTCCTGAAGTCCTCGCTGTAGACGCTGAGGTCGGGGAGCTGGAATGTATAAATGGGCATCTCTAGTGGGAACTGCTCGCTGGTACACTCATTAGCCACCTGCAGCCGTGCCAAGGAGACGATAGCAGAGCTGGCATGGGAGATCCCGCGGGACAGACGCTTCTCTGCAACGGCGCACGAGGGGGAATTAGGTTGGGTGAGCTGAAAGCAGAGGTTCAAGAGAAGCGGATCTTTTGCCTACCTTGTGCATTGTCCTCCTGCTTCTGCGCACACGACCTGTCGATCTTGTTGACATGGGTGGGCGTGTCGCGGGTCTCCGGCTGCTTATAGTAGCGGCCCTCGTTAAAGACCTGCGGCAGGTTGGCAGTGTAGACCTGCCGGAGCTCCTCGTAATCATTCAGAGCAGCACTGAGGTCCCAGTTTTTACCTGCAAGAGGAATTTGAATAAGACATTTAGTACACACACTATTTTTTTATTATTTAACCTTTATTTAACCAGGAAAGTCCCATTAAGATTAAAACATGTTTTTGTAGGGATCCCTAACCCCCAATTTACACTACATGCGTCTCCGCTCTGCTGCACTCTGGACCGACCTCTGCAGCAAATACAAAACCATTATAATCAAAGAGAGTATTTACACTGGCTCTTAGACAGATGAGAGGGGGGACAACTCATTTTCAAGACATAAATGCATTGTTTTGTCTATAAAAAATAATGTAGTTGCTTTCTCTTGGTAGTATGGCTTTGCTTAAAATTATATATTTGTGAAATTCATTATTGGGGGGTCAGGATCCCCCCGTCCCCCCAGGGATTTCCGCCCTTGCACACAAGCAAAAACTATTGCCTTTGCCTTTGGCAGTGGGTGATAAGAAGCTGTTGAGTGTGATGCAAATAAGCCAGATTCCCTAATGAAATAAAGCACTCGATACTTGATTGACCAAGCTTTTTATGAACCCACATTTTTAAAAAAAAAACAAAACAAATATCCTGTGTGTTACTGTATGTTAAGAAAACATGCAGAAACACACAGTGATGCAGTGGTCTGATGTGCCCGTAAAACCATTCATATTTTTCAGGAGTTGTCTCATTAACAGAAATCCCCACAAGTCAGTCTCTTTAAATCTCATTGTGACGTCTCACACAGCAACTAAACTGTCTTCAAATCAGTTCTTTAAAAAAATTAAAAACACATTAAACGCCTCTAGATACAACCCCAGCATGTAACACGAGTGTGTTTGTGAGACAAGATCCCCCTAATGGACTCGCAGTCTGGGAGTCCTGGAGGACGTTTCCCCTTGACTTCCAGACAGGATGACTGTCTGACAGCCTTGAAATGAAACCAGGCACCACTGATCTCTCGCTCTCACACCAATCAATGTAAACTGATTTGACTGAATGGATTTTAGCAGCATGAGCTGCACAAATCCAGAAGCACATCCCTTCAGCGTCTTAGGCGCTTGTGTTGAAATGCTCTCGTGGAAAGCACCGTTTCTGCACTGTCATTGGCGCTAATGGCCGCCGTTAGCAAAAAGGTCACGGACAAACTCATTTGCGAAAAGGAACAGACATCATGGCAATCCGTTAGAAACACTGCAGCTTCACTCAACTTTGCTTCTTATAATACAGAAAGCAGAATAATAATTTTCCATTTCGTACAACTATTGCTTTAATTAAACTTATGTTTACTCCTTTTCTTTTGCTTCTTGTGAAAATGGAAAACTTAGGTCTCTAAAGAAGAAATGATTAAGGTTTTGTTTAAATACCTAAAACAGCCTCTAGAGGGAAGCACCACATGTGGCACTGTCATCTCATATCCTGACTACAGGCCACTGTACAGGAGCATCTGGTCAACTGCAGGTCTAGTCAATGCATATTTTGAAAGCTAACAACACACACACACACACACACACACACACACACACACACACACACACACACAGACTGAGATGGGACATCTGGGCCCGTGTGTGTTTCGTCGGAGTTCTCTGTCTTGTTTGATGTCTGTTCATGTCACACATTCCTCTGAGGCTCAGTGCCAAGGCAGGGTCAGAAAAGAAAGCAGCGACAGATGTCAGATGTTCTGTAGTTCTGGTGTCAGATACAGGTTGCATTTTATGCACACAGAACACAGTCTAAACCCAAAGAAAAGCCTTATACCTGTGGGTAAGCATGGGGCCAGTATTTAGTAGGCAATTACTAAATCTTTTGCTGCTTAAATAATATTCCATTTTGCTTAATAATCATTATTACAAATGTATATTACTAAATAAAATATTTATTCACAAGTGTTATCATTTTAGTGCACATATACAGTCCACAGAAATGGTGGAAATAATCTTTGATTGAAAGTAGTCAGCATTAAATTTGCTTGCTGAGTTTTACTTTTTTTTTTTTTTTTGCTTCCAAAGTAAAAAGTACGAAAATGTTTGTTTGGCAAACGTTTAATATTTGAGTTGACTCAACAGACAGTCAATCAGCTCTCTGTTGTAATTTCCACTTTGGCTCTCTTGTGTTTTTCTTTTCTTTTAAAGTGGCTTTATATCTCAGCACTTTGCTCCTCAGCGAATGGACACAAAGCTCTCTCGGGGGAGTACGCTCGTAAACCCGTCACACCCGTATCTAAATCAGCAAACTGACCCTCTGTTCCTGTCTGCTTTCCTTCGAACTTTTTCCCCTCCCTCTCACTTCCTCTCCTCTGTTTGTTTTATTCTCCACTAGAAGCAGCTGACAAAAAAAAAAAGCTAATTCTCTATTTGTTTCTTACCTTCCAGCAGGTCTCTGGCCAGACCCGGTTCTGCCCCCGTGGACCGAACAAAGTCTGACAGGACCGCGTCCATGTCCAGAGTCATGTGATCATGAGTGTGCGCTGCCCACGGTGCAGCGGTGGCCTTGGTGGACGCCAGCCTTCACGTTCTCATCTGATGGGGAAAACAAAGAAAGACAAAAAAAAAAAAAAGACTTAAAACTTTGAATGATGCACTCTTTATACTTGTTCAGCCATGCCTTTAAAAGTCTCACCCCAGACCAACCCCTGTGAGAAAACACCACCGGCTGAGAAGCCCTGTCTCTTATTTCCGTCCCTGTCTGTAGATGTTTGCGGCGATACGCTATGCTTCATGGATTTGACAGGTCACGATTCTGTGAGGAGCGCCACATTCTCAGCACTCCTCCCAGCTTCTGAAAACAGTCACAACATAATTCCCAGCATCATGGAGGAAATACCAACAACAGCTGGGGGTCTTCTCCCAGACACACCTGCCTGTTTTCAGAGCCTTTGACCCTCGGCGCACCATCATAACATTTTGATTTTTCCTCCAACGAGGTGTCAACCACAAACTAAAACTTGACTTGGTGACTGTTTTTAGAGCCGTTCGATGTGATGTCAGTCGGTCTGAGCCTAGCCAGGCATTTACAGCTATTTAGCGCGACAGTTCTAATGATCCACAAGTGTAGCCTTGCTAGGTCATAAATAACAAGAGGCATCGGTTCGTGGAATGAATGAGTCCATGCTTCGCCTTCATTCCAGCCCAGGCTGTGTGGGTGATGGAGAAACTGAGCTCAGAGCTTCGGTAGTAGAAAAACAAACACCTACAGGTTTGATGCTCTGATACCAGGACCTTTGTGTGCAGACCTGGAGGCCGGAGGGCTCGGAAATAATAACGGGCTACTCTATCAGGTGGGCAGAGAATAACAGAAGATCTGGATGCAGCCTCTGATTTGTAATGTCATGATAATCACTGAAATCTTTGTGCATTATTAATAAGACATGAAGCTACCCCTTTGTTGTTGTAGTTTAGATGAACTACTTACTGTCCCATAAACATATGATTTTAAATCCTTTTATACATTTCAATCCTTCAGTTATATAAAGTAGAACTGCAATGCTTTCGTCTATATTCCTCCTTGTTGTAACTCCACAAGTCCCTCTTTCACCGCTTTTCTGAGGTGTGTCTCAGATCAACTTGTAACTAAACTAAATTCAAATTTTCTGCACTCCTAGAGACTCCAATTACAAAACAAAATGCATTTAATGGCTAAAAAAGTGAATTTCCCCTTCAAGGAATATTGCACAAACAAAAATGCACATAATAAACAGAAAGTAGTCTGCTAGAAGAGTAAAAATTAACAAGCTGTAATTCCTAACCTGGCTCTCCAGTCTGGACGTGTTGACAAATTCCAAATATTTGTACTTTTAGCTCTGCAGATTACCAGAATCGGACGATTTGTATCTCGACTGGTTTGTCCGGTGCACATTCAGCTCTAGACTGTTTTTCTTCACCCCAGTCCGTAAAAAAGCAAAATTAGTTAGGCAGCAAAATTGCCCTGGCATAAGCAGATCTTCACGGAGATACATTCTGAGGAAGCTTCCAGTCATGTATTTGTAACATTGGTAATAAATTCAGAGGAAGCACAAAAGGCGTAAAAAAATCTATCAGAGGAAACATTCATTTTCCACAGAGGCGAGTCTGCAGCTCATTTTACTGCTCAGTAGGTGGAAGTTTTCCTTTAAAGTACGAGCTGCCACTTAAACCGGTGACACATTCAGCCCAGCTTCCTTGTGAGACCTCTGATTTACCAGTAGAGGATAAATAAAAACAGACATCGTTTAATAGTTATTGTTTCTAAAGCTGTAATTTGTCCCCAAATTTTATGTTGGACACTGCTGCAATTTATCTTAAAAGACAGACTTGAGAAAATGTTTGTTTGAAAAAAGAAGTTTGTTTAAAAGTACCAAAATAATACAATAAAAGGGAACCCACAAGTATAAAAAACACTTACTTTACTTGAACAAAAATAAGTCTCTTTGATGTATAAAAACTTAATGATGGACATATCAGGTGATACTGAACATATTAAATAACAATGGGAAACAAACTAAATGTCTTTTTGGAGAATACTTGTGTTTGCTGTCAGACAGGAGTCAGAAGCCAACTCTGGAAGGAGTTTGATTAAAAATGCTGAATTAAATTCTGCAAACTCCATTTCAAATTTCTTTTTCTCAGAGTGACAATAAGGGTGACTGTTGTAGAAAATGTGTTAAGGTGGGCAACCACACCCACACATTTTGAGACAGCAGAACCTTTGTGAAGGTGTCAGGGATGTGTTGGAAAGTTTGTCGCAGTTGTGTAACGGAAATTGTGTCACTTTGTTCGCAGCTGCGGGTCTTCCACCCTTTTTTGTCACATCCTGTCGCGAGAACTTTTCACCCCCCCTCCATACGGGAACTTACTGTGTGATTGGTCAGAAGTTTATGGGCTTTAACTACTTGCTTCCAGAATCTGACTGTTGGCATGTTCGATTAGGAGGAGACCGGGGGAAGACCCACAACACGCTGGAGAGACTATTGCCATTTTTCCACTAGTGCCACATAAGGCGTTTACGCACTGCACGGCATGTGATCTGGCATTATCTTGTTGAAAAATGCAGGGTCTTCTCTGAAAGAGATGATGTTTAGATGGGAACATATGTTGTTCTAGAACCTGAACATAGTTCTCTGCATTAATGGTGTCTTTCCAGACATGCAAGCTGCCCATGCCAC
>JARVGW010000002.1:17587130-17599480 GCA_031762495.1 Anablepsoides rubrolineatus | reverse complement strand
GTTTGTGGTTGTAATGTGACAAAATATGGAAAAGTTCAAGGGGTATGAATACTTTTGCAACCCACTGTATATATATAATGTAATAGCAGAAATGGGAAGCCGATATTTTTATGATTTTTTTTTTTTTGCTAATCTAACTCAAATTAATTTGAAACAAACAAAAAAAGTACTAAAATAGTCAAAAACTAGTTTTTAAATTTATTTTAGTTTAGGTTTTTGACTGACAGGCAGCAAACAAAAATTATTCAGAAGACATGCATACATATATATATATGCATGTCTTCTGATTAATTATATATATATATATACAGTATATATATATATATACACATTTTCACTTTCAATTTTGAATGTAGTGTACAGCAAGATGCTATAACACCACAGCAGAAAGAAAAACAAGCCAATGCAAACACTTTGACAGAAAACAGAGTAGCAATTGGACTAATTTAATTCCTCTGTTAATCAGTTGAGTAATTGTGTATTAAACTATTTGCTGTAAACAATATTATGTTTAGTATTTAAAACATAATTAAGGATAAAGAGAGTCACATCTGTCTGCAGCAGTAAGACTGACATCTGCTGGGAGAGGAGAGACTCCAAGATTAACTTGGGTACAGCAGTTTTCCACCTGAGAGGTGTCATATGAACTATTAAAGCAAGTGTCTCTACAACTGGGATTTTACAAACTTACAAACTATGCATTTTGTTGGACAATGTTTAGATTTCACTTTGAACTCGTACAACCCACAGAAGGACAAGACTTTGCTGTCTTTGAATGAGTGGGGGTGTAGATAAAAGGTGGGCACAGGATCTTTGGCTTAAATACAAACCCTGTATCTATCCTCCCCTTGTTGACAGCCTCCCAAGGCTCAGAAACAACTTAAAAGTAAATCTCACCCCCTTTTCCTCCACCGAGCTCTGGAGGGTGGAGGTGGTCTAGTGCAGCAGGGATCATGGGGGTGGTGGTGGTGGTGGTGAGGATAAATCATTTGGCACTTGAGGCCCCATAAGGAGACCAACTTTGCCTGTAAAATAATCACAAATACAAGCGAAAGTGTTCCATTTTGAACAGCATGCCTCCTAATGTAAAAGTGGCAGGTGGCATATTTCGAGTGGGCTTTGATTGATCCCCAGCTGTTTGTAAAATTGTCTGTCGTCACAGAATTCAGGTCAGAGCGATAAGCATTGTGGGCACTCCCTCTGGGAGTGCTGCTCACATGTTCGCATTCACACGCCTGTGTGGCACACGGTGGCAGAGGCAGACTGTGGCATACAGCAGAGTGCAGAAGATGAAGAAAAACAAGTTCATGAGCAAAAAAAAAAATCACGCTTAAAGTTTTTAACCTAAATGTATTTTTAGTACAGAAAAACACCCTCTAAATTATCTATATTTTTTCTTTATTAATTTTAATAATAATAAGCTTATTAGGTGTCTAAAGTTAGGTTATCACACCCACAAATGGGAAAAAATAACATATTTAAAAAAAATAAAATAAATTAGAACAAGTAATTTAAATAAAACAAATAATTTCTAAGTTGTTTATATATTTTGAATTTGTTTAACAGTATTGCAAATAAATAAATATATATAAATCTACAACAAATTAAAAGGAGGAAATGCTAAATTAGATTTGAAACGGCTACAGCAGTCCCACATTTCTAATAGGACTTCTTTTTTTTTAATCTTACAAGGGAGACTTTCAATAGTGAATTAGTCTTTTTTGTATTCCTTTAGTGCATCCAAGAGAAAAATATGCAAATCTCAGAGACAAAAGGACCTGGTTCTTTCCCTCTGCACAGTGTTAGCCAGCCGGCAGAAAAGCGGTGGCCGGCACATCGAGCCTCTAAGATTCCAACAAGGCCTCCTGGATCAAAACCTGTAATGAATACATGAGCATCTACTTTGCTAGACAGATTTCTTCCTCCCAGAAGCCAGCATGCTGCTCATGATTTTCAGTTTTTTTTTTAAAGCCCCCAAAAGTCTTTGACTTTAACCAGACATGCAGTTTGCAGCAGACATCTCCATCTTCTTTTACCCCTTAAAAGGAAAAAAAAAACGAGAAAAAAAAAACCAACAACACATGTCTCTGGAGTGTTGAGAAGTCAACGTACTTGTCACAAAGGGTGACAGGTGTCTTGGGTTGAAAAAAAAAAAGAAAAAAAAAAAAACAGGAAATGTACATTTTTAGGAGGTATAATAAACATGCGTTCCGCAGTGCAAAATGAAATGAGCTGCCAAAGTTTACATAAGTATGTAGGCCGCTTTTAAACTATTTATTATTTCCAAAATGTAAAGCTGACTGTATTTGTTTTCTTGTTGCAACTCTTGCAATTTTATTTATTGATAAATGCACACCTCCTGACACTTAATGACACACAATCAAAACACACTGATGTAGGCATTTGAAATCCATCTATTTTCATTTTGAGGGCCTGCCTGGCAAAGTCTAAATGTGGTTAACTACCGGAGGCAGAGTTAATCCTTTTATCTAGATCCCTGCTGCAGGGGATCCCAAACACACTCTGATTAAAAAAGGAAACGTGGGCAATGAACAGTTTAAGAATCATGGGCCCTAAACAGATAAAGGCGGAACATCTTGTTGCTATGGCAGTGCATATGACTGGCGACAATTCTCCCTCTCCCTCTCTCTCTCTTCCCCCCCACTCCATCTAATATATTCACATTATTTATGAAATATTTTATAAGTAGCATTGCAAATGCTAAATATAAATCCCAAGGAGATGCGGCGTGCCATTTCCAGCTGGAGTTGGGGAATGCCAGTGACAGCGGCGTTGCACAGCTTCTCCTCCGGAAAGGCTGGGCATTTGTTCATCAAACAGACTGTGTTTTACTCTCCTATATTTTCTAGTCACAAAATACAAAAAATAGAAAAAAAACTTAAACAAATACAATTGAAGCAACAGAAACAAAAAAGGATAATTTGCTCAATTCACGAGAGAAATGGGATAGCGGTTTTAGGCAAGACAAGGATGGAGGGTAAAAAATATATATTTTTCAGAGTATTTAGCTTCTGTAAAGCAATGAGTTTTTCAATTGAAATTTTCTGTCATTCTAAGACATCTGAAAAAAGAGAGAGAGAGAAAAAAGGCAGGGACGCGTGTCTTCCCTCGCTGCTGGACAACAGCGCCGCTACTTCTTCTGTCAATACCCTCGCAGCATCCATTTTCACCTGGCTGACACCTTTTACTGGTCAAGGGATGAATAAATCACACTTAGAGAACTCCCCTGGTAGTTTGACTAAAAAAAGGAGATCAACATGAAGGAGGACTGCAGTGTTTTCCTGTCATGGCTGCCCCTGAGGTGCGCTGAAAAATTACCGTTGATAAAATATCATTTTTCAAAAAGCCCCTTATTGCTCTTTTAATCTATCCGCCACAATGGATGGCTTCTGGGATGTGTTTCATTTCATCTGAACACAAACAATCTTTCAAAGGGCTTAATAACAGTTACACAAATGAGAGTCATTAATTACCTGCTAATGGAATAATAGATGTGCAGCCATACCACAGGAAAGGTGTGGTGCATAAAAAAAAACTATAATAATAATTATCTAGGACTCCACTTGTCTTTGAGCTTCATTAGTGCTCCAACGGCAGCACCTTAATGCAAATACATGCACAAAAATATGCTGATCATATTCCCTCTGATTCTGGTTATCTGTTCACATAATGATAGGAAGAAAATCACAAGAGGGAATCATTCCAGTCGCATAGAAAAGGGCAAGGTAAAGAAATAAAAGTAAAAGAAGCTCCGAGTGTTGCGGTGCGGATGCTTAATGGTTGTTTTTGTGTTTTCTCCATATTCATGTATTTTTGTTAAGATGTAATTGCCTTATAAATGCATCCCAAGCATTAATCTAAATAAATTACTGCACTTGAACAGAAAAATAAACTTTTTTTTTTTTTTTGCAAACGATAACAAGCGCTTCTGTTTTGCTTCCTGGAAAATGAAACCAACTCGGCGACTGAAAAGAGACTTTTATTATCGAATCTGATTTGACTGATGTGTCGCAGCCGCAGTCAAAAATCACATTTATCTTTGGGGCAGATTCGGAAACTAACGCTTGGGCATTTTTCATCCATAACCTTACTGATAAAACTAACAAATAGAGATGGATTTGGGGTGGGGGTAGGAAAGAGTAGTTAATGAATGATGAATTAGAGACGAGGGGAAACATCATAAATTCTGAGAAGGCGCTGTTGTCTGCTGGATGATAAACAGCACCGCTGGATGGAATCTGTCTCTCCGTGTGTATCTCTCAGACGCTGGCTGCCACTTTATCTCCCCCCATCGTGCTAGATTACACCTCCAGGGTTCAGGTGGGAATCAATCATTGCTATTATTACCTGAATGCACGAGATGCATCTATCACTACTAAGGTTACCATAACCTCAATATTAACAGTGGAAAAGCCCCCCTCTAATAAACAGCAGAAAGGATGGGCTGGCTGGTGGGATTTCATCTTCCTTTCACTTTTAATAAGGCACTCAGAGGAATAAAGATTACAGGCCATATTTAGCATGCAGAACAAATCAGGCTCTTCCAGGCTCTTCCTCTCCTCCACTTCTCATTCTGGTTAGTCATTAAGACTGAAGAGGAGGAGGGGGGGGGGGGGTTCTAGCGTGAAGAGGCGTTCCCTGCTTCAACAGTCAGTCCGCCACTCTCTATTCGAGTATACGGCCTGAAGCTGCAGTTAATAAGATTCTTCTAAGGCCTGATACGTGTAAACTTAATAGAGAGTCTCTGCGAGCCTGGTTGGACCCTCGTCTCCCTCTCAGGCCAACATCGCGCACCAACAGACGGATCCAGCGAAATAAAAAGTGGCGAAAAAGTCCCGGGGACACGACCGTGTTAATGTTCATCCTCTCCCATAAGCCACCATTACACAATGCCGTCTCTGTAAAACAAGATGCAGAAAGAAAGTGAGCATCGGAGAGAGAGAGAAAGAGAGAGAGAGAGAGATGTCTAAGCTTCTTTGAGGATTAATGGAATTTAGTCAAGTAGCAGTCTGCTAGTGCATTAGAGCAGCTAACACGGGGTCACGGCACTGCTGAGTGTTTTCACACGCATCCCCTTTGACATGAATCATTCATTGCCATTCAAACGAATACTATCAGCTGAGTGAAATATCATTAACCGCAGCTAAAGTCATCCCATAATAATATACCTCCAATTAAACTATGATCAGAGCGTCGGGCCTGATAATAGATTCAGACCAATTAAGTTCGAAATACATTCAAAGGACTTTTTCACTTTGAAAGCAGCCTTGTTATTCCCCTCGACATCCAACAACACCACTCATTACGGTGGCTCCAAAAACTAGAAATGGAGAGGCCCACGTAAATATTTAAAAGCCTCACAAATATATAAATATTCATCCCAGAAATGATTTGATGCACTAAATAAATAATCCCTTGTTAAATAAATGACACCCTAAATAAAACTTTAAAAACAGGAATCTGGGGGAAATGAAGATGAGATGAATGGGGGGTGGTGGAAGTGGAGAGGTGGTCCTGGCAAGAAGGGGGGTGGGGGTGGGGGGGTAAATGTCAGATATCACTCCACCCTGTCTGAAGCCATGCAAATGAGCTGGGCTAATTAAAGCCTGGCAACAAATTTTACTTTATTTAGCAAAAGAAAAACTTTTGGGGAGGTAGGAGAGTTGAGCCACAGAGACAGAGAGAGATATTGGTTTAAAAATGAAGTAAAGGTGAAAACTTATTTATTTTTAGAAGTTTGTTGTGCATGTCTTTTTGTGTACAAACTGCACTCAAGCACAATGTAATTGAAAAAAAAAACACTAGGAATATAACAGTTCACTCAAGCCCAGAATTGATTTGATTATTGGTTTTAAGGTTCACGATTATGATTGTGTTCAATTACTTTTTTATTTTTAAACAAAATGTATTGTTGCCATCTTTGTCCTTCAATCAAACTGTAACTTGGCTGTTATTAGTAACACAGTATAACTTCAAAATAGATAAAAAATCTCACAAATCCTTCTGTGACCAAAACTTATCAAGTATCAAAAATATTTTCTCTTAAAAACATAACTTACTGTTATACAATAACAATGAAATTGATTCACTCATCTTTATAATTTGATTTAGATTTTAAGAAGCTATAACTGATTATGAATCATTCAACAAAAACACAGGAACACATCCTCAGTTGTACATTTCCATTCACTAGAAAGGGGACTTTCTAAATATAATGTAAAAAGGAATATTGTTCAGTATATGCTCTAAGAACATATCCTGGGTCGTATATCACAATACAGTTTTCTTTTTGTAATTATCAGACGGGAAATCGTCACTGCTGTATTGCTTTGGCCCAAACACTGACCTCCTCTGATAGATGTCTAGTGCTGCAGGTCTGCATTCTCCCCACACAGCAGCCCAGACATTATCTAAGGTGTCTGCTGGCCTATTCCGCCTCCTATTTGACTACCTCTTCCAGCCTCGCGGCTCTCTGGAGGGCCGGGCCTTTATGCTGCCGGAGTCTGTCCTATCACACACTGAGCTGCAAGAACAGCGCCTTTGTGATGGCTGTGATTAGTCTTTTGTGTTTCCCAGGTAGAATTAAGATGAAATTCTACAGCCAGTCATTGTGCTCCTATCTTTGGGACATTATAAAAAAAAAATAAAAAAAGAAATATGTTGGATTTTGAAGAGGTGAAATGAAGCCCGCGGGGCCCCGGCAGAGCTTGATCTGTGGGGAAATACACAGCCGAAACACAATGGGAACAATCTTGTCCTTCAGTTTCCTTTTTGTGCTCGGCTGAACCTCGAGTCAGAGCTGCCCGTTTTACTGTAGCTTCCTTTTTAACAGAGCTGTATTGTTTCACTTCAGTCTGCCTCCCCGTCTTTTCATTTTTTATTTTTTTTTTACCAACATCTGAGAACAACCCGAGTGCTGATGAGATGACAGCCGTGACTTTGCCAGAGTCTGGGAGACCCTCAGGGTTTATTACCCACATTCCTCCAAGTGTTGGGTATGCAAATAAAGTTTGGGAAGGCGGCTTTCAGATGTGATAATTATGGGTTTATTTGTAAGCTGTCACTTCCCTTAATGCTCAGGGACATCAGAATAAGTTCAAATGCAGCCATCAGAGAGGATCACATTTGCTGGTGTAGCACAAATTCAAAGAACATGTGATTCTCATGACGCCAAAGGTCTGTCAATAACCACTCATTTAGACAGCGTTGTGCTTTGGAGACCTGCACGGCATGCAGCCTTGCTCAAGATGTCTGCAAGAAAATATTTACATTTTCTCATTTATTTAGATATTCAAACATCAAGATCAAGGCTTTTTTTTATTTTCTTTTTATCAGCGGATAACGCAAACAAACCAACATTTTTATTGCCACCTCATCCCCTGAAACAGAGCTCCGTGCTATTATTTTAGACAGTTCCAACCCTTCAAATTAAAGCAGATGTAGCTCTCTATTTATACCCTGTAGCCTGAGTGTGTTGGCTTGATGTTGCAACAGACTTAAGTAAATGCTCCTACTCTTTAACAGCGGCAGGTCGTATCAGCCAGTCTCCTAAAAGGAACGACAGAAACGAATGATCACATAAAAGATGTCCGGAAAAAACAACAAAGTGCTGTGCAATGGACTGCACATCTATTGTCTTGCGTGAAAAGGTGCCTAATGGGGTAGGAGAGTGGGGTGGGGGGGGAGCTTCCAGTTGCTGTTTCAGCAGCAGCACAGAGGCCGGGCAGAGCTCTTTGCATACCTGACAAACAGCCGCTGCTGCCAGGGCTGCATCACATCACAGACTCTCTGATGGAAGAAAATGTCTGGGACCCGGTGAGCGTTATCTCCCTCCAGGTCTATTCTCAAACATTGGTCTGTCGGCTGCTGGGAGAGAGTTCTCTGTCATTGTATAAGTGCACATTAAGGCCTGATAAAAACTATGGAATCCAGCCATCTGTCTTGATTTGCCAGTGCTGGTGGAGAAGGGAGTATAAGCACTGAATGCTTGCCACTCAGAGGAAGAATACGGCAATAGTATCTGATTGGACACTGCTATGTATATGCAAAAAATACAGCAATAAATAATTGTTAACTTCTTAATGATTTGTGATCTTTTGTTAACTTATTAACCACTATTTAAGGATATGTCAGAAAATAAACAGAGAAGACTAAAGTGTTTATTGAAACAGGAAAGTGTGCAAAGTGTGTAGAAACTTACATGTGAAAGAAGAACAATTGTTTTGTAATTTAGTTCAGTTGTCTTGGTTTTTACATTTTAAAAAAGAAAAATAGAACACCCAAAGTGACAGTACAAATGCTATACATCATCTTTCATCTAAAAGCTTTTGCACATCATAACATAACATTAAGTTTTTCCAAGGTCTAATCAAACTCCCATAAAAATACATTACATGACATATTATTATAATTGAAAGTAATATTATTATTATATCAGCAATAATTTAAAAGAAGCAACTGTTATCAGGCATCAATACACTTTGATTTCATCAAAGTTGAAGGCGGTTGCCTTAAATGCTTAAAGTTGTATCTTTTGAAAGACATCAGTCAGAATATTAGTTTTAAAGTTTCTGACAAAATAGTTGAAAAAAAATCTCAAATGAAATATAAATGATTTATTTTTGCCCATCACGTGTTTAAGAAAACCTTCAGGACAAAAAATTAATAAAAACATTTATATAAGTGAGAAATTAACCAAATATTCAAGCTTGTTTTGCAGCTACAGGATTATGGCAGCTTACAGTCAATGAGTTGAACAATAAGTGTATAAAAGAAGTTTTAACCATATTTGTATTCAGCTGCTGAGCAATAAAAATATAATGATATACATTGCAATAGACATGTGATCAATATCAATAGAAAGTATGTCTGATAGAACGCTGATAATTTCACTTACAGAAGCTTACGAGAGTTTACGAAATTTACATAGGAAAATAAAAATTACGGAGGGATTGGGACCAGAGATTGTGACAACACATAACAACAGCTACTTAAGCTGTAAAATTTCTACCCAGTGTAAAGCCAAGCTAAGCAAAGTTGGTGGCATCAACACAATCACTCTCTCTTTGGTAAGCTAGCAACAACCTGTTGAGTAATGTAGCAATTTATGTTTTACCACCGTGCCTCACAACTTCTACAAAATAAAAATGAACACTCATATGCAGGATATAATTTTTAAATCACCTGTTTATTAATAAAAAAGAATATGTAGAGGAAGAAATACTGAATGACATTAAAATTACAATTAAATTTCTATTATGACCGCCTAATTGCAATAAAACCTGTCATGTTCCAGTGAGCAGAGGTGGTTTTCTTGCAGACAAAGGCCTTAAAATACATCTGTATTAGCCCTCTGGTGGCTACGATCAGGAATTCAGATGATCAACGATGCACAACATTCATTCTCCTATTACAGCACCGTCTGTTCAATTCAAACTAAATGAAACACAGTGATAAGAATCACTGCAATGACAAACCGAGGTTAAATAGTGTACCCTGCTGGCAAATACGTGTGTTAGGCTGATAAATAGAACAAGTTTCCAGTGTCTGTATCTGTCTGTCGGCTGGGCTCTCTGTTCCTCCAGCTCACCCAGTCTCGCACACACACACACAAACACACACAAGAATACACAAATGTGCAGAGACAAACACAGATAGGCTGAACTCACACACATGAACACACGCTGAGACTGTGGCTCTCCAGAGGCAGTTTCTCAGTGGCGCTGGGCTGCCTCAGAGCACATTCTATCACCAGCGCAAGATAGCATCTGATGACTTCTGCGATGTAATTGAAGTGTAGATTACTATCTCTCATGTGCTTGCCAGATCAAAATAATAAAAATGCAGAGAGGGAGTGATGGAAAGTGAATGTGAGCATGCAGGCGACTCTGCTGTAGTGGAGTTGTGCACGTCTTTCCACCGCATGGTGCTGGAGAGAAACCCCACAATCCTTCTCAGGAGGACATTATGCTACTTGCAGAAAACGCTCTGCAACCTCCATCTAAAACTACATTCTGCATGAATGGACGGCAGTCTGGGACATGGGTGTCTCTCATACATAGTGTGTGGTGACATGAAAATCACAAAGAACTGATAGATGTTTACAGGAGTCAATCCTAGACCAGTAATTCAAGGACATCAAAAAAAAAAAAAATATGAAAATGCAAAAAAAAAGGCAGCTAAATTTGCTAACATGACAGGGGGAAGACACCTAAATCTCAACTTAGATGAAAACAGAAGGGATCAATGAAAGAAAATCTAGAGGGAGAAATAGAAAAGGTTACAGAGATAAGTGGAGGGAGAAAAAAATAGTAAGCGAGAGAAATAGAGTGGCAGAGAAGGAGAAAAGAGCAAAAGCACACAAAATGAGAAAATGATCAGGTTCGCGTGAAGCGAGGCCACCATATTTGTCGCTGTGTAGAAGAACCCCTCATTACTGCACCTCATGGGCACTCGGCATGGCCTTTGAAGTGCTTTGAGGTACATCATCCCATGAAACGAGCATAGTTAATCCACTTGTTAATCAAGTGTGCTCATGAGCTTATGTCTGAAGTGGCTCTTTCTCCTTTGGAAGACTTAAACCGTTCAAAAGAAATTGTGCTTGGGTGAGAAAAAAAAAAATAAAGGAACGCAAACTTTTGGCAAAAAAAAATTTGGAAAGCAGCTGTGGTGAAAAAGGCAGCATATTTGTTGCACTGTCTATACTGCAGAGTTAGCAGCAAGCACTGATGCTGACAAATGATTACTGTGAGATGCTTTCTCTCTTTTTTGATGATTATGACTTAAAAAAATGTTTAGATCTTTTGAAGTGAGTTTCTATGAAGAAGCTATGAACAATAAATATCTTACCTGCTGTAGATAGCTCTTTGACTACCTTCAATTTGGAGAAATAGGTTGTCAACGCTGGGCAGACCCACTTGTGAAAAAGCAACCTGTGGTTCTGCGGCTGAGAAAATGATAATGAGCTGATGACATCAGTGAGCGACCGCAGGATTAATCAGCAAACAGATTTATTACCGAGTGTTAGTGTTGGGCGGTATATCGTTTTGTACCAAAAACCAGCTTTTATTTTTGTTATGATATGAATTTTCTGAATACCAGACATACCGGTAAAAAAGGTAGCGCGACCCCTGCTAGTTGCCGCATGACCTGTTCACCTGTTTTCTCCTGTTTTTGTCGTGTGTGTATTCTTGGGTGTTGCAGCACCGCTAAGCGCATTAGCATGCTAACGTGGTGGCGGTGGGTGGTGTTTCAGCTGCTTGGACTGACGTAAAAAAACATCCCATTTTCACCATCACTTAATGTAGTAAACAACTCTTCAGTGACGTGCAGGGTTAGATTTAACGCACTACGTTATAATGGAGACATTAATGCATGGAGACTTTAACGTGCTTCTATTGTGAAAAGCCCCCGGGGGAAGTGGTTTTGTAGTGTAGCTGAGTTGACTGGTGTGCAAGTTTTAAGTTTTATTATAATAAATAATAATTTATTCTCAACTCTTCACGATCGGACCAAACTGCATGATTACTGTCTACAACCAGGCAAAGAAGAAAAGACGTACATGAGGAGGGAAACAGTGATACAGAGGTACAATAAAAGAAAAAAGTCAATAAGCAAAGTTTGTACATTTTATTATTAGCTGAGCTGTGAGGAAAAAAAATACCATCAAATACAGTGAAACCAGTGTAATTGTTGAAAATATTGTGATATAAAATGTGGGTCATACCGCCCAGCTCTACTGAGGGAATATTAAAGATGATGCGGAACAGCAACTTTATAGTTTGTTTAAAAAATATTGAACCACAGGATAGCTAAAATAAGTTAAATCAGTTTGTTTTGTTTGATATGAGACAGACGTCCGTCACACAATAAATATGTCGCAGTCCACATCAGCCGAGCTGAGATCTGCTCCACGCCTCTTTTGCTTCCACGCTGCTGGGTTCTTTTCTGAACACGTACATATGAGCAGGGCCTGGCTGGCTGAACCGAGGGAGCTTAAAGCTGGACCGGTCTGTGTGGCAATTTCACAAAACTGTCTTGTAAAAGAGGCTATAGAGATTTGTTGATGCTCGAACTGTTTTAAGTAAATGCACAAAATATCCCTCTATACTGAGTTCAAATAGCTATCTAAAACAGGTAAGATATTCATTGCCCATTACCTTGCCACAGAACCTCACTTTAACATTTCTAAAAATATGCACGTGCACTTCCCTTTTAACATAAGCATATCTTTATTTTGACAGTTTGTGTTGATCTTTTGGTTAATGTCTGGAAAGTGAAAAAATTAAACAAGAAATTTGGAAAATGCAGTTTTTTGGTGTTTGATTCCC
>JARVGW010000002.1:17484729-17495430 GCA_031762495.1 Anablepsoides rubrolineatus | reverse complement strand
CCTGTCTGTGTTCATGTGTTTGTTTGTCTGACTGTCTGTTAGCAAAATATCTCATGAGCCACTTGATACATTTTAATGAAACTTTGAGAAAGTCATCATTAGGTGTGTGTGTGTATAACTCATTAGCTTTTGGACCCAACCAAATTCCAGATGGCCGCCACATCTAGACAAGCTTTGCAAACAAAAAAGTGACCAAAACTCAGTCAGTTATACAGAAATAGAGCTAAAATTTGGTGTGACAGTAGCTGAGCATTACCTCTAATACACTCTCCGAGCACTTTGTGTTGCTCAAAATCTGTGCTTCAAATTTTGGCATTAACTGTTAGAACCAATCCTGTTTGTCTGTTAGCAAAATGTTTCATGAACTACTTGATGGATTTTAAAGAAACTCTCTGAAAGTAATCATTGGATTGATATTTATAACTGATTAACTTTAGGAGTCATTATAATTTAAGATAACCATCACAGCAAAGCAAACTTAGCAAACACTAAACCAACTATAACTCAGTCAAAATCACTGATATTGAGATAAAATTTGGCATGATTGAAGCTAAGAGTAATTTCTAACATATACTTTGAGCACTACTCCATCTCACAAGAGTGTGCATTATTGCACAAGATTGTATTATGGAAGTTTATGGAAGTTTGACCAAAATGACTATAACTCCACCCTTTTTGAGACAATCTCAACACTGGCATGAAAAGCAGTGGATGATATGCATTCCTTGAATGAAGAATGTTGATTTTAGATCATTTTAAACTCTATTTTTTATAATCAAAGGTTGAATTAAGAATACAAGTCTTTATTTATTACACTTTTTTCATATAAAAACATACATATGCTCAGAAAAGCCATTTTTTACAATGCAGACACGACAACATATTTCTGTTGCTTTACAAATGGAACATCAAAACCTTAGGCCCAACTAACACACAGTTCTTTGCATGCTCATGTGCAGTGCAGAGTGTAATGAAACAGACATATTAATGGCCTCTCACTTATTCATGTGTCAGAAATGAAGAGGCTTAGCCACATTTTGAAATGGTTGACAGAATAAAGAGCCAACATCGGGGATATGATTGTATTTATGATTTCAGCCTGACACATGAAGGTATCAAGAGAGAGACTGAGTGACACATTTGTGATGGTTCAAAGTGGTAAATGATGTGATGTATGGCAATAAACACGAGCACAGGGGCTTGCACTCTTATAGACTCTCACATTAGGAAGCAGCGCAGCACTACTGCAGGCCTAGGAGGCAAATCAAAGAAGCTGTTATTTCAGCAAACATTTAAAGACTTACAGTGGAAAAAAACATTGTGTTAAAAGTCAATTTGTATGGCTCTACACAATTATACATGTATGGATATTGAAATAAACATCCACAGTGTTGCTTCAGCCACAGGGTTGTGTTTCCCTCAGAGACAGCACCACTAGCACCACCTAGCAGCAACTTGACCACAGTAATCACTGTGCACACACTCAGACTCACTGTTGAAACATTATTTCTGTAAAAACATAGAAATATGACTGAAGAACTTGTGCAGGATTTTGTTTACAACTTACTCTGTTTTCAAGTCTCTAAATTTCAATTTTTTATGAATATTTATCAAGACATTTCAAGAAAATTTGGGTGGTAAAAAAAAAACAAAAAACCTGATACAGACTAAAATATATATGTTGCACAGTCATTTGTTGGTTAAGAACTAAATAAAACATAAACCAATAGAAATCTAGCATAAAAGAATGCATATTATCCGACAACTTTTGAGAAATGACAGGATTCTGAATTTTGTCAAACCTTGAAAATCTCATGTAATATTTGATATTTGAGTATTAGGTTTTAATAATTACTCTCACCTACTACCACAGCACATATTTAGCCCAGTACTGGTATTTTTTACACAAACTTGACTCTAAAATGTAATCAATTATGAATGTAGATTGAACAATTCTTTCCTGAGAGTTTTATTAATATTCATCCTGTGGTTTATGTGATATTTTGCTAACAGACTGAGAAGCCTCCAACAGGTAATGCTAAAATGTTATAAACCCACTGACAGGATTATGGCAGTTTCAGCATTTATTTTTTTAATTTTTATAGTTGGCTTGCTGTGGTAACCATCTTGCACTGAGTTGTTGCCAAATTGTAGAAGTACTTTTATTAAAATAATTTCAGTGGTGCATGAGATATAACACAATTTCATATAGACATACATATACACACAAAAACACTATCACTCACCTTTGGCTTTCAGCGGTGGTTGATATCTATTAATTATTTTCCATCTTATTCTATGCTTTTTGTCACTTTATGTTGACAAACACTTTAAAATGCTGCACTGTGAGTGAATTGTTTCCTAACAGAACAAAATTAAAGACTGTCATGTTTAATGTGAACTGCTTGCTGACAGAGTTGGCATTGACTCATGGCGAGTATGTAGAGTTCATACGACAGGGGACTGGAATGATTGTTTCAGTTAAAAGTCAGGAGGTGAAAAATGGCGTGATTATTTGTGCTTGACAGAAGTTAAGAGCTTTTCCCAGAGGCCCACCACCTCCCAGCTGACCACAAGGCAGTCTCCTTATCCAGCATCCGCTCACCTTGTGAGATGCGCCCGAGCTGCCGGGGACGCCAAAAGCTGTGACTCAATGACAACCGTTCAGATCCTTTAGTCTGTTTTTTTTTAGTCTGTATCAGTTTTTTGATGTCTTTTCTGTTTAACATGTCTGACTAAAAAATGTGTTCTTAGGCAGGTAAAATGAGAACAAGGTCAAGGCTTTTTAGTGAAATTACACAGGAGTGTAATAACTGCTTGGTTTTAGGGCTTATTGGAGAATCCTGTGTGTCAAAAAAAAGAAAAGAAAAAAAAAGTCCCACAGGGATAGATCAAAGGAGTGTCTGGGGAAGGGAGATATCAATTAGATGGGTTGTGTTTTCAAGGTTCATGGGACACAAAAAAAACAACATGCATGATGGAATACTTTAGGAGTTGATAAATGTATATGAACACAAACAACAGCTACATTTTATGGAGACTATTTTGTTGTTATTCACAGAAGACGTGTTTACAGGTTTGCAATAATTTGAAATTTCACAAAATATGAATGTGTTTACAGTATGTGTTTGAAGTTGGTCCTCAGCTACTCCAACACCAAGTTTGACCTGTAAAAATGCCAAAGTTTTAGCTTTTTCTGTGATTTTGAAGCTAACTAGTTGTGGCGGCCATCTTGAATTGGGGTGACTCCCAAAATTTTTAATTTGTAGAAATACACTACCGGTCAAAAGTTTTAGAACAGTTTTCCAATTTTTAAATTTGAAATTCAAGCAGCTGAAGACCAATGCTTGAAAGGGCACAAAGGTAAGTGCTCAACTGCCAGAGGTTTCAAGCTATTCCTTGAGCTACTTGAAAACCAAATTTAAAAAAAATGGAAAAAGGAGGGTGAAAACCTTTGACCGATAATGTAGCTATATTCACTGATTACTTTCTTCAGGCTCTATTATTATTTATCCAGTGGTTCAGGAGATATTTTGCACAAAAACTCACAAACACGGGCAAAAACATTATTTACCTTCATCCTGCAGGGACGAGTACAGAGCTTATCAGGTGACAATGGTTAAAAAATAATAATAATGCGTGGCCACGAGATAATAACTCACAGCCACAAACCACTGGGCCGTCATGTCACCAACATGGACAGGTTTAAATTAAATGACATAATTCAGTCACTTATATTAGGCATGGAGTCATTTTTAGCATTACATGTTGCAGTTAGGTGACGACTGGAGTTGTTTTTGTACAAAGTGCTTTATGTTTTTTAAAGCTCAACACTCAAAACGGGCTCTTCTCTTGGGCCTTTGCTGGACTCAGCGACTCAAAGTTATGTCAAGTTAAGAACTTTTCCCGGCACACTTAGGGTGTTCCATGACATCTTGTACTAGTACTATGAAAAAAATATCAGGGATATAAAACTCATTTTCACAGAGTATTATGAGCATTATAGTGACTCTCAAAGGGCCAGTTAAAATGAACTTTGACGTTTGATGTTTAACTTCGACTAAACAAGAAAAATCACATTCTTCATCTTTTTGCTACGGCTGAGCACAGCGAACCAACAATAACTGTGCTCTCTGTGGTATTTTGTGCATAGAAACATCATTTTAATATGTCATCTTATTAACACTGATAAGTACGACTAAATGTAAAATGAAAAATACAGAAATACCATTAAAAGTAAAATTAAGAGAGTTTTACTCACTGTTGAGTTCTGGTGAGTAGCTGCCATCTTGAATTCTGAACTCTCCCTATTTCTGACAGGGAATTCCCACTGGAGGGGCTTTTCCGTTTAAATTTTTCAACTTCTAAGTGGGAAATACCCACTTCCCAGTACAACAGTCAAACATTATTTTATGATCTTTTTTAATGTCACCGGACGGGCTCCATAGGAGGGTGATAACCCTTTAACTGTCTGGTCAATCGTTTGGTTGACCAGGCAGTTAAAGGGTTAAAAACTATGAAAGAATTTACTTCATGTAAAAAAGAAACAACAAAACAAACAAAATAAATGTTTTCCTTTCCTGGATGAAGAGTAGAAAGGTTTTAACCCCATTTTGAGAAAAACAAATTTTTTTGCGAGACTTGGAAATAATGGAATTTTGCTCTAAAAGTTAAACATCAATACATCACCAAAATAATTGTAGGTTCTTGCCACACTGTGAGAAGGTTTCACCAGGAAAAAAAACTAAATAACTGCCTCATTATGAAGCAATAGTTAGAAGAGATTGCACAAAATTTACCTGAAACAAAAAAAGAAAATTTTGCATTTTCACCACGTTTCAGAGACATGCACCTGATATGTTTGTAAGAACAATACATTTAGAACAGTATATTATGAAAATTATTATCTGTGAGCAAAAAGTAGCAACTCTGAAGCATTTCTGCATGTGATGATAAAAGCACCACAGCAGCCCTCTGCCCGGTCCTTTCTGACAGTCCTCAGCAGTCCGACAACACTGTGAGGTCTCTGAAGTTGGGCGGTTGCAAATTTAGCCTTTAGCTCCATGGTACTGTAAATCACAACATTCAGGAAGACAAATGTCAGCGCACATGTTGGCAGACTGCGTCTTTGAGCAGAAGAATCCTTTAATTGGGTGTGCAGGGAATAGGTCCAGTCCCCAGCAACCTCCTCGTCTTTCTCCTTTCTCACTTTCCCCTCTCTATTTGCCTTTTTCCAACAACACGCTAACAAAAGGCGGAGAGATAAAAAAGACAGCGACAACCCGTCCCTACTTTGTGCCATTATAGAACAGACACACCAGGGGTAAAGAGGTACGATGCTCAACATCAAGGAGAGCTTTATATAACTCTCTTTTCATTCGCCGTGTTTCATGTTTATTTTACTTCTCCGAGCTATCATGTCTGATTGACACCGCTCCCTGTCATAACAACCATTACTCATCGAACCGGCGAAAGGGATCCTGTGTTAGCTCGTGGATATATTTGTCTGAGTTTAGGAGAATGTGTAAAGAATCAAAAATGCTCTCCAAAGTATGTTCGGTGTCATCTCATCGTCAGTGTTATGATTCCACCCTTCCCCTTCCTCTGTTCATGCACGCTCTGAACTCCAGCAGAGGGAATAGAGATCATAAAGAATACATAGTCAAAGGCTTTAACACAAAAAGATTTTCCTCAAAGCTTGTGTTTTTTTTGGATCTGTGGGGCAAGGAAAGGTGAAACGTCCACACAGACACGCAAAATGTATCGTTTTATTTCATATGAAATTTAGTGTTTATGGTTACGATATTACACGCTATTAGAGAAGCAAATGTTTATGCATCACATCTGAAAGTGATTACGAATCTAAAGCTTACAATTTTGACAAGACTGGAGTTCAAAAGCCCATTTTCTGCAAGGATAAGAACTTACACAAAAGTAGGTCTCAGTTACCTCGTTAGTTAAAGCATAGAGAGAGTAAAGACGGCAGCAGTGAGAAAAAAAGTAATATTAGTAAAATAAAAAATAAAAATGTATTATATGTGAAAACGAGTGCTGAATGACTTTGCAAAAAGTTGTTGAAGAAATTGCAACTGATTTACCGAAATTAAACAGAACAAAAGCTAAAATTAGCTAAACAAAAGCTAAAAGGAGCAAAACAAGCTAAAAGCTAAATGAACAGTAGTAAAATACTATATTTATCAGAACAGTGATTAAGATATAAAATTGAGAGGATGGCTGCTAGAGGCCAAAATTAGCAGTGAAGGTAAAAGCCAAAGTTAGCAAACTTTGAAGCAAACTAGCAAAATAGTAGTTAAAAGCTTAAAAGTAACTTTATATGCTGAAGCTGATTTCAGTCTGCACAAAATATTAAGTGAAAAAATAAATGGTCCAGCAGTCTTGAATTGGAATAAATCTCTGTTTAACTCAGTTTGCTACATCTGTCCACAGCAGGTAACATACTAACTAATAATAATTCACAGAACCCAACTTCAACAAAACATGTCCCTTAAAGTTGTTTCAAAGGAGCTGATTGGCACAAAACATAAACACAATCTGTCCACAGAATCTTGTTTTCTTCACATACTCTTTTACATAAGGATGCACAATTTATTGGTATTGATATCGGTATCGGCCCACATTGGTCATTTTTTAGATTATCGGTATTGGTCCGATATGTAAAACTGGGCCGATATTAACGTCCAATATTGATTTTCTACTTTTTAGCTTTGTGTTTCTGTTTTGGTCACAAAAAGATTTTATATCAACTAAACCTGGAGCTAAATCAATTTTGAAGTAAAAAATAACAAAAACTAATATAGAATATTTCAGTGGTGATTTACTTTTCTTTTCATCACATTATGTTCAGAATTAGACCATCTGCTGTTAAGGAAACTCAAATATACTGTAGCTCTCTAATGAACAAACTGCACTGTTGTTGCTCCAAAATCTAAAATGTATATTATGACCATTGTTGTGAGTCATCCGTGTGAATGAGCCCACAATGTCAGCAACATATATCTGTACAAACCCCATTACTATTTCTACTGATATTCTTGAATGAATACCTCAGCTGCATTACAGGAGCACACAGATTAACTTAAAGCTGTAATAGCTGCTGAGTAAACATAATGTCCAACAGCAGAAGTCTAAATAGGGAAAAGTCACTTTTCATGTCTGTGCATATTATTCATTTTGTATTATTTGTTGATGGTAGGCGCATGTTGTTTTCTTGTGCAGCTCTTTTGTGCATCTGTCTTGAGTTAAAATCTTTTGCTTGTTTTTAAAGAATACATCTTATATTCATGAATGAATTAAAGGATAAAAGCATTAAAAGCTTACTGTAAAAATGAACTGTTGTGTTTTAGTCAGGGTTTACTGTGTCAATGCCATTGTTTAGTTTATGGTAAAACAATACTTGACTTACATGACTTGACATAATGTTTTTATTATTATTGGTTCATTATCTAAAATAAGTAATAAAGCAGGATTTTTCACATTCTTTTATTTTTTAAGTGATGACAAATCTTTGGCAGTATTTGAAGATGAGTCTGTTAAATTGAGTTTTTTTCCCCCACAAATTCACAAGAAAGACTCCTCAGTGTCTAATTCAAACCCTGATCCCACAGTTCATTTTAGTCAGACTCAATCCAATAATAATCTGATTCAGTCAAAGAAAATGATTGGTTTAGAACAAATACACTCAATCTTCAATTTGATTCATCCTGATGAACAAGCCAGTGGGCAACAATAGAGTACAACATCCTGATGTGAAGAGAACTGCAGCAGAAACAGAGAGACACAGTAACATCAGGCCAAAGATAGATCATCTGGAAAAAGGAAACAAACAGACTAAAAAAGTGAATGACAGCAATGTGATTATATAAACTCATGAAAAGTAAAAAAAAAAAACGGGGAAGGGAAGACAGCAGAGCAAAGGGAGTGAGTCAGTACATCATGGGACGTTCCCCAGCAGCTGAAGCTTATAGCAGCATAACTAAACAGATTGGTAAGAGTTACACAAGCCAGCCCTAATTATAAGCTTCATCAAAAAGGAAAGTTTTAGGTCTATAGTCTCAAAAGAGGAGAGGATGTCGGCTGTTCAAACCCAAACTGGGAGCTGGTTCACAAGAGAAAAGCCCGACAACTGAACATCCTGCCTCCCGTTTTATACACTTTAGGAACCACGAGTAAACCTGCGGTCTGACAGCGACGTCTTCTGTTGGTAAAATATTTACTGGAAGATGGAAGTAGAGCTTGGTCATTATTCAGTTCTGGATTTTAAAGTCAAGGAAGAAACGTTAAAATTAGGAAGAACTGTTTAATAAAGAAAACTCACAGATCTTAGTTTATTGAAACAATATTATTTTCTTCTTCTTTTCTCTCTGATGGTGACTCAGAATAATCTAACCATTGTAGCAACACTCTGTTCGTTTTCCTTTTACATTACTTCCTGTAAATGAACATGGGAATATCTTAACAGCTGTTCATCTCAGTGGTGTGATTTTATTTATTTATTTATTTTGCAATATATCAATAATGTTATTTTTTCCAAAAATGCATTCACAGTTACTACAAAGATTTGACCTCACAGGCACTTTAAAGTAGAACAGATCTAAATGTTATTTTCTGCACCAGTTTGAACTCAGATGTAGTAGTAAAATAAAGACAAACAAAAAAAAATCCTGATCAAGTTATAGGTCTTATTTTGGTCAAAACCAATTCCCATTTCCTAAAGAATAGAATAGAATAGAAAAAGAGGAATATCTTGTTCGTTCCAACATATCCAAACACAACATGTATCAGATTATACTTACACTTCTGAACATAAGAAGCTCTAGTATGAAGTTGCATGCAATACTTTATATTTCCTGAAGAGCATAATAGTGTGCACATCATGTTGCTTCTCCAGACCCTGCTGATTTTATTGTATTTTTTTCTCTCCCTGCAATCATCAGACATGTGATGCACATCATCACTGTTTGTTTAGGCAAGGCCCTGCAGAGCAGTGGGGAGCGATGGGCCATGAGCTGCACAGCACCATGCTAATGAGCAGAGATGGACACAGACAAAGACAGTCTGGACTCTGTTCAGCATCTCTGCCCATTATCTGGCTCTGGTCCAACACGCAGAAATTAATTCCTGCTCCTTTCACCAACTGTGTTTTCATGTGTAGTGCGCTGTCCACAAAGGCTGTGTAAACTTTAATTAACACGCTTTAAATAAATATGACACTTTCCGCGTGGAGCTGTTGTAATCTTGCGACAGTGTTGATTTGCTTGAATAAATATATTTCACATCGGAGCAAAATATAACCCATAAAAGAGCTTGTACCCTTGATAAATAACAATCACGTGGTTCTTATCCGTTCAATTAATCACAGACCAAGCAACAATTGGACTGCGAGAAAACATTATTTGCAGTGAAGTCAGAGTTCTGCAAAAAATAATACAGCAAGTACACAAAATAATAATCTAAGTAACATAATAAAACTCATTCACAGCTGTCATTTTAGCACATACAATTGTTTTACTCAAAGGGATTTTAAAATTTTATTTCATCAGTGTTTGAAAAAACCTCATGAAGTTATTATTGTACCATTGATGGTCCTTTGAACAGCCTCAGTTTGGAAAAAGAAAGTTTCAATCTGAGCTAAAGGCTAGTTTGAGTGGGACCCATTAGATTTTGGACTATGTTCACCTTAAGTCTTTACGTTTTGTAGAGAATTATGCAAACACGAAGAGTTGATTTTCTATGCCACCATATTTAGGGGTGTCCTAATACCAGTTTTTCTCAGATCGAGTATGTGTACAAGTACTTCTGTGTGGATATTTTTTGATACCCTGTACTGATATTGATTACTTACTGAGTTACAGGGGTTAGACAATGAAACTGAAACACCTGTCATTTTAGTGTGGGAGGTTTCTTGGCTATATTGGACCAGCCTGGTGGCCAATCTTTATTAATTGCACCAGTAAGAGCAAAGTGTGAAGGTTCAATTAGCAGGGTAAGAGCACAGTTTTGCTCATAATATTGTGATGCACACAAAATTATGGGTGACATACCAGAGTTCAAAAGAGAACAAATTGTTGGTGCACGTCTTGCTGGTGTATCTGTGACCAAGACAGCAAGTCTTTGTGATGTATCAAGAACCACAGTATCCAGGGTAATGTCAGCATACCACCAAGAAGGACCAACCACATCCAACAGAATTAACTGTGGAAGCAAGAATAAGCTGTCTGAAAGAAATGTTATGGTCTAAAATCAGGTGTTTCAGTTTCATTGGCTAACCCCTGTAGAACTTACACAATGACTGTAAAAACACATTTCTCTTATTTAGAACAAGTTGGTTATCCTTCCCTATAGGCCTACAGCTCCTGTGACCTAATTTAGAAATAGATAAAATAACAAATATTAGTTTCTTTCAACTTATACATTTCTTAAACATGGAACTGACAATTTTAAATTGTAACACATTGAATGTATTACTCATACCAGTATCTATACTGGTTTTTAGATCAGTTCAGAGTATCGGGCCATTTTGTACGAGTATATGTAATGGGTGAGGTATGGATTAGGCAAGAGTGACATGATGAACCCAAAAATGCAAGCGGCGAGGACTGTGATGATAACAGATAATCAGGCCATACAGAGCTTCACGCCAACACCAGAGAGGCAGGCTGGGTTTAGTGTTTTTGTTGTTAA
>JARVGW010000002.1:17472560-17484629 GCA_031762495.1 Anablepsoides rubrolineatus | reverse complement strand
GGAAATGGCAAAACTATACAGGAAATGAGACAATAAGACAAGATAAACAAAACAATGAAACAGAATGATACTACAAATTAAAAACAAACAAAACCAGAATCATGACAGTATAAATACTTGTTAAACTCTTACCAGTATTGGAACATCACTAACTATAATTTCATAATGCATCATTATTGTCACAAAAACTCTGTGATATTTCTGCAGAGAGTGCCCTTGGCTGCACTAGAAGTGCTATAGCTAGCTGCTGCTGGTATTTACACTTCTAAATAACTGCAAACTCTGTAGTTAAAAAAGCAAACTAGCTTTGAAATACTTGTCGTGACATTTTTAGGTACCCTTTACTAATAAGGGCCTCTTTGTTAAAGATTTATTAAAACCAAATAAAAAAGTTCTTCTTAGTATATTAGACACATTTTAAACCCAATAATTATCATTTATAAAACATTTATGAAACAGTGTTCATACTTTGATGCAAGATCACTATTTGGCAAGCTCAAGTCTAATTCTTTCAATCAATCAGGTAAATGTAATTATTTTAGTTGCTCAATTTTAGTTTTTTAACTAGATAACTTCATATACCAAAACATACTTTGTATATCTACACATGCTCACAGGGCTTACAGGCAGCTATTACTGATGGTTGATTTAGCCAATTAGTGAGTCTGCTTCAGTATATGAACAGTGATTTTTAACAGTTTTTGAAATTAATGTTAATATGCTTTTAAGTGTTTACAAACTTATGAATAGCCTATTTAAAAAACGTTATCATTTTTATACAAGGGTTTTTATTATTTGTTTTTACATTCAGTTCTGATTTTATTAGATATTAGCGTGTGAATTTGATAAATAATAACTATATTTCCACAAACTGAGGTTGTTCAAAGAGCTATAACGAGTAAGCTGTTCGTAACTTTTCCATAAAATCAGACTTTAAAAGATTTAAACTATTGCTTTAACGATTCAATGCATCAGCTGCATGAAGTGGAGGCTTCCTGCGTGGATTTTATTGTCTCTGTTCTCTTTGAAACACCTTGTTCTCTTTTTATTTATTTTTTCTTTAAGTTGAAGTGTTACCAAACTTGAAACTACATTTTTGAGACTGTGTGGGCTGCTAAACAACAGTCTAAAATTCAAAGTGACTAAAATAGACAGCCTATAAAGAAAATTACATAGAGAAAAGCAGTCAAAGACGTTGTTTTCCCCAAGGTTTTCTAAAGCCTGAATTGTTGACAGTAATGTTTGTCTTCAACAAAAAAAAAAAAAAACAAGTCTCTTCTCTTTTTCCTAAGTGGGTTTTTCCCCCCCCTCCCCAACCAGACCCCATGGTGGGAAGCAGGCACCTTTTATTGATCAACACAAAGTCCCAAATAAATGAGTGCAGAATGAGAGCTATGCTCCAGGGAGTTCAGGGGAGCTGGAGCTCCATAGGTTCCCATCAATTTTAATCACTTCACTAATGAAGAGGCTCCTCTCTGTTGGATGTCCATAACTCAGTGTGCCAGAGCTCCCTCCACCACCTCAATCAAATCACTGCACACAGCCCGCTTCTCATCACAACTCTAATGACCTTTTCAAAATAAACAATGCCGGCATTAATATGGCTGAAAAATGGTTAGACACGAATAGAAAAGTTAAATGGTTTTTTTTTTCCTTGAGAAAACTGCGCGAGGGGCAGCTTAAGTTAACCAAATTTAACTTGTGTGCAAAGGCAATTTTTTTAAAGTGATGTGCTTTTTGTGTGAAGAAAATCTGCACAAAGTAAATCTTGATTATTAAAATCAAACATTAACTTTTCTAAAAATGTAAAATATAATATTTAATAATGAACTTTTATCTCCTCATCTTATTTACATGTTATTTATTTCTCCTCACAAAGCCAAAAAAAAAAAAACACTTCAAGCCTTCCTGTGGAGAGGATCTTCATCTTCTCATCCTTTTTGACCCTCCAAGTAAATCAGAAGTTATTGAAACTCCACAACTCTGTGTAAACTAGTGTTTCATGCGCACACAAACACACACACACACACACATGTTCAATCATATTTTACTTCTCATGACGCCTAGAATCTTTCTCCAGCATCTGTTCCGCTCACTGTAGGTAAGGGAAAAAATCCATCACCTTCCCCCTGGGTTTGCATAAGCCTCTCAAAGAGGTGAGTCACTGCCATTGGGCTATTTGTTGCCACGTTCTGGGATTTGCCCTGTCTTTTCAAATTTGATATCTGAACTCTCCGCTGTAAGCATCTTGGCAAAGTTTCTGGTCTGAACCAGGGTGACGAGACTCAAAAAGCATTAGAGTTGAAAGGCTTCTGAACATTTCGGCGCTGAATTAATTCAGCTGTAAAGGCATGAAGGGGCTCTTTTAATAACTAAACTTAATGCTACACGACTTTAATAAATGCAGTGGAGAGATATGCAACTTAAGTGAAAGCCATCAAATAAGGTTTGATTCAATTCCACTGTGGCGTGGCAGCAGTGTGTACACAGCTACGTGGAGACATTTGGCCCTCTCAGTTTAACTGGAGTACTCTCTGGGTGATCTCTTGACTGAGACACATTAAATTCTCTGTGATTAACAGCTTGCTCTGAGTGCCTATGGTGAACATTGATGTTTGATCTCTCACTTGTGATGTAGCACATGGGGCAGTCTTTGTGTGTTGTTGCTGTAGCCTGCGGGCACAGTGTGCAGGCGGGGGCAGAGGGCCAAGTGGACAGAGACATTGCTCTGGTCTGTGCAGCAACACTGACCTGCTTGTTAAATGTGGATGTAGCTCCTGTGCTGCTCTTTACACATCAGATGGGGGATTCTCTTGTTGTCACATTAAAGAGCAGAATAGCAATGCAAAATTGAACACAGAAACATGAAACAACTTTTCCAAATCTGCTTAGGTGTAAGTGTGACAGACGAAAACGAAATATTTCCCTGTGCTGGACTAAAATTTAGCAGGAAGATAAGGACAACAACTTGAGTGATATAACATACCAGCTTTGCAGGGAGTAGGTTGCAGGATGACCTGCTGCCTGGTCTGGGGCTGTATGCGTGTATATATATTTATTTTTTTTTTTTCAGGTACTCCAGTATCCTCTCACAGACCAAAAAACATGCAGGACCTTATGGCTAATGCAAACATGCTGAACCCTTTGGCACAGTTCCACCCCAATTTCACACAACCAGGGCCGGGGTATAATAAGGCCAGGCCGACTCTGGCCAGGCCAGACCTTACAATGCAAACATGCTTTAATTTGTCCCAAAGCCTGGGTAATGGTTGTCTCGTTTGTCTTTCCTTGTGATGGACTTACGACCTGTCCAGGATGTACGCCACTTCTTGCACAGTTACTGCTGGTGATAGACATCAGCTCCCCACGACCCAGAAAGGAAAAGCAAGTAAAAGAAAATGAATGGATGAATGAATGAATGACAACAACCTGATGAATGAGTTTGTGTGGCAGGCATGTCTATGTTAAGACGCATTGGTTATTATCGATCAAACCGAACAACCTGATGGAACTGACTGAAAGTCACCTTGATATAATTCTGGCTATCAATCATTTAGAGTGCACCCTTAGTCATGCCTGGCAGTGCCATTAGCATCACCATGGCATTGTTTTGGTGAAGAAGACAGGGCTGTTCCGCTGTGATTAACACAAGGAAGAATTATATACCCCACCCCCCACCCTCTCCACTCCTCCTTGTTCTGCCACAGTGTCTGTTGTTTCCCATTTAGCTCACTAATCTCCTCTGGATGCTTCATCTCTGCCTTATAACTCTCCCGAAATGTCTCACATCTCACTGTGAAAGTGCCTATATGTGTGCTTGCTTTTGTCTTTGTATGTTTAAGCCCTGCATTTTAAGCATCTGTAACACAAAGAGACAATCTGCCGTGAATAATTTGCTGAGAATAAGGTAAAGAGAAGCCAAAAGATTGTTTAAGCCTCCCTTCCCTTTTCCCCCCAAAACAGACCTTTTTTTAAGCCTTTACTGTTTTGTACAACAGTGACAGCTCAAACAGCACTTACACTAACAGAAATATTGCTCAGATAAACTCCCATAAATTCTGTGTTCCGTATATGAAAACAAATACAGTGTTGGATGAGCTGTTGCACATTGATTGTCCACAACAGTGTTTCTGAGGGGGAGTTGGGATTTGGAGCTTGTTCAATTGGCATTTCTGTCATTCTGGTCAATCAAATGTTGGTCTTGGTTACTTTGGTCATCTTAGCATATGTTTGACATGTAAATCCTTCAAATACAAAAAGTCAAACCTTTTTATATTTAGGAAACTTGGCATAATACACATGATTTGACCCATTTTGTCACATAACTGGCATATTTTCCTTTGAACTTGGCTTGGCCAAAATGAAACCGGAAGTGACTTCAAATGGGAACTCTTTCGGAAAGGGAACTCCCTGATCTTTGTTTATTGAAACAAGATGAAGCCCTCTTCTCTATGAGCACAGTTGTACTCTATTCAGTTCGGTTCGGTTCTGTTCTGCTCAGGTGTGTGTCTCCATTTTAGTGTGTCCCTCACTCTGTGGGTGTGATTATGGGCGGAGCGTTCGCAGCGGATTCAGATGTGTAAAAAAAGTTTGTTGTGGTTTTACCATTCAGATTGGACTTTTTATTTATTTATTTTGCTGTTTATAAGTACTTGTGTAACCGTGGGCAGCCAGATTGTTTGTAACCTCTGGTTATCTGCTCAGCTTTGTTTCCTTCACCTCGCTCTAGGAAGTGTTTGCAAGTCCTGCCTTTCCCAACATTGTCAAAAAAGGTTAGACCATGGTTTAATCACTGCTTTTGCCATGTTGTTGTATCGCATTCCAAAACAAAAGTGGCTCTCTCTGGCCTTTCCTCTGTCAATCAATCCCAGAGCTAATCCTTCCACTCTCTTACTCACACGTGGGTACAATTTAGAGTCACCAGTTAGCCTAACAGTCCTGTTTTTGGTCCTAAACTCACGCATGCACAGAGAGAATATGCAGGTCCCTGGCCAGGATTCAATCCTACACCCTTCTCGCTGAGAAGCAACAGCTCTACCAACTGAGCTAAGTTAAAATCAATATCTTAACTCTTTATTTTCCTCAGCATTCCTGTTTTGAGTTTTGTGTATTCAGTACTCATCAGTACACCTGGCTGTACTCAGTCATTACTCTCGTTCATATGTTTAATCGTCACTGTCTTGTGATTCTTTTTATTGGAAGGAGTCGAGCTTCCTGTGTGTGCCGTTTATTCTATATCACTTATTGCTGGAATATTTGGGGAACCGTGCTATTTGACTTTCAGTCAAATATCCTCTCTCTTGTTCCAATTATAAGCGATACAAATATGCTGTATTTATAACTGCGGAAACCCTTACAGTCAAATAGCAGGGTCAGTGGAACTCAGTGGATGCTGGTTGGATGCTCTGAATTTAAGATTAAAACTCATATTCTTTGCTTTCATTCCATTATCCAGTCATCAGTTGTCTTTCTGTCAGTGGAGAGAATAGAAGCAGAGAGGCAACACTGAACACCTGGTCTGGGATCAGGGAGCAGAGCCCATTCCCCCCCCCCCCCCCCAGGTTTCTCACATGGACTGCATTCACAGGCAGACAATGGGCTTCCTGAAGGTTTTGTAAGGTAGGGAGACATACGGCTTAGACTACTGTTATGCAGCCCTCAACCCTCACCATCTGCCTTGGAGGCCCAGGTGTGCAGATCCTGCCAGCCTCCAACTAGAAGCAACACTACAGGAGCTCTGTCATTCATGGCTTTTAATCTACCATGCTGTCCCCTCTCTTGTTCCAATTACAAGAGACACAAATAAGCCGTATTCATAACTGCGGAAACCCCTTCCCAATTTGTCTCAACAGAGGACAGAATGACTGTGGAAGGTTCTTCTGTAGATGTGGGAGAGAAGGTAGTGATTGTTGACAGGAGGGCCCAAAGCACCGAGCAGGCTGGGAGTTATTGGAAAATAAATCATAAATCATCTCACCTCAGTGACAGGGAATAGTCCTCACAGAGCGCATCTCCAGTGTGGCCAGTCTGACTTCATCCGATCACCCGCTTCTGTAACACACATGCTAATACAGCTCTAACGAGTGCAGCACAGCAAAGCTAGATCATTAAGGAGAGGCATCAGGACAGAGATGAGGAAAGAAAATTTGTGTCCCACTGGCAGGAGTGAGTTGACCTCTTTGTGAGCCCCACACAGAGTTCATCTCACAAACCCTCTCTGTTCCCATGAGGCGTCTCGGCTTGTTTCTACCCAGAGGTGATTTAGCCGAGCAAGTCAGCCTCTCCATGTATCAGGGGGAAAAAAATAAAAAAATCCATGGTGGGACTTTAGATATGACAGGTGGCTTCTGCACAAGCGTGCGGTGAGAGTAAAAAGCGCCGTAAAACTAAACAAATTCAAGTAGAATGCATCCAGTCAGGTGACCAAGCCATTAGTAAATATTGAGTTGGGGTGGGGGTGGGGAGACCCGGTAGCATGGTCTGCAGAATTACCTGTGGAGAGATGAGCTCGCAGATTCAGGCAGAGATGGTTTGTGTTTGATCACCTGTCAGGTGTCAGCAACGTTTCAGCTGGTAAAAACAAAAGGAGAGGCTGAGGCTCTTGTTTGTGCCAAGCACATCTCTTCAAAGAGCCTCAGAGGCTCCACAGCTCCTTATTTAAATGGGGAGAAATATCTTTCAGCAGATAGTGAGCAGTGCTGAATCTCCTGTTGACACAGGATGTTTTCCCGTTGAAAACATCCCAAATGTTGTTGTTTTTTTAACTGCCTGATGGCGACAAGGTGATTAATGACCAGTTTTGGGGTTCTGTTGGACAAAGTTCTGCAAGCCTAATTAAAATGTTGTTCTATGCGTTAAAGAAGAAGAAGAGAAAAAAAAAAGAATACTGAAAGCAGAGGATAGAACATTTTTTTAATCAAAAATTTAAAAACTAAAAACAATCCTTTATGTCTAGACATAGACTTGGTATTGTTCTTTGGAGTTTCCTTTCTTTAAACCACAGCGTGAACCTCCTCTTGCACATACTTGATCAATTATAATTGCCACGACTCTCACCCAACAGAAAAGTTGAGAGTAAAGGAATGGGGGGGGGGGGAAAAGGAAAGAAAAACTAAGAATGAAATGTATTCCCGCGTACTGTAAAATGGTAAATGTTAGCGCCTGCTGCATCGCACTCCGTATCACTTCGCCCCATATGAAAAATAGTTTGCTATTTTGGAACCCCCTGGCAGCCATAGTGGATCACCACAGACCCAGAGCTCATTTATCTTTTGTCAGAGATGAAGCCAAACTAACGCCATCTCCTGAAGCTGCTAAAGAATGAGGAGGGACATAGGGAGGGTAAAAATAAACCCGGAGCCCAGGTAGCTACACAAAGAAGTCATTCTACAAGTAATGGGTGGCTTTTGAAAGTAGAACTCAGTAAGAAGCTCTCTCTCTCTCTCTCTCTCTCTCTCTCCAAGCTTTAAATTATATTGTAGCATTTAGCACTCAAGTTTACTCTGCCAGTGTTTGGGAGACTGTCTACATAACGAGAATCAGGGGATGTAATTGTTAACAGACAAATGCTGTGTCTAATTAAATGATGATTTTCTTTAATTTTCTTTAAAAGCCCTAACAAATCTGATTTATGGCAAGAAGCAAAATTATGTGACATAATGAAGAGCTGCTCCAGGTCACCTTACTGTACAATTAATCAACCGAAAAAAAAAAATAAAAAATTACCCACTGATCACCATTATTACTCTATGAATTCAATTCTTAAAGTTCTGCTGATTTAAGTAATACATTTTTGTGTGATATGATTACAGGTTATTAAATTGTATTTAAAAGTAAGTCATACTGCTTTGCACAAAAAAAGTTATATTATTGAACAATTTTTCAGCAATTCATGTTGCAGATGATTTTTTTATGAACAAATCTTTGTTTTAAAAAAATCTTTTAAGGCTTCTCTATTTCAAATCTATAAATACTAATGTTCTATTAAACAAAAAAAATCATAATTCACTTAAGTCTGTAATCTTTTCCCCAAGCATTAGCATAATTACTTATGACCAAAACAGCAGAAGCTATTTTTATATTCAAATTATGTTGATTTAAAAAAATAAAAGCTTACTCCAAATACTGTGGGAAAAAGGCAATAATAATAATAATAATAATAATAATAATAATAATAATAATAATAATAATAATAATAATAATGCACAAAGTATGCAATACAAAAAAATGTTCATTTGCTTTAAGTCTACATTAATGACTAGTACTATGAGCTGAAAGCAGTTAAAACAAATGTGCTAATGATCTTAGAATATTACCTTTATGCAATAGTTTTGGGCAAATCCAACTTATCAGAGGCTCCGATTTGTTTCATTTTGTGTTTATTAAGGGAACACAAAGGGGCACCATCCTAACAAAAGCATTGATTGAGTGAAACACTTGCAGAGTGTACATAGTTGAATGAAACAGCTGATGCAATGTTACATTAGCACTTCAGCATGTCAATCTTATCTGATGAAATCTGTAGGAAACGTTGCCATGTGCTGTAGTTGTTTGGACAACAACAGCAATTTCAAAGGTTGAAACACTTTGAAGATTAATGTATGGCAACACAAACTCCAGTCTTTAATTGACCATATTTCTTTCTATCGCTGTGACGGTTTTGTGTGATAATTGCAAAAGCGCCAAGAAAAAGGGCTGTGTGTTATTTAACACTCACTGCATCTATACAGGCCTCATGAATCTCTCTACATGATTGAACACATCTGTGGCACAATAAACTGGGCTCGTGGCGTATCGTCTCTCTTTGACAAGGAAATGAAAGATCAGTCTGTTTCTCCACAAAATGAGCCATCTGTGGGTCCTGATGCTGAGCTGCTTTGTGGACAGCATGACAGTCCTCAGGTATATCTCCCAGTGTGGGGCGGGCTGATAGCGTGGTGTGCTGGCGGGATACGCTGCGTGGTTGCTGTTCCAGATGAACGACCCCGATGTATCTGACCCCTCATCTGCCTCCGTCCCCGTCTCCTGTCTGTGTCCCTCCGAGACAATCCATTGTAAAGCCAAGCAGGCCAATGCAACCACACCCGGTACCCAGTCAGCGGCCTTGTCATTGGGGAAGAAGACACCGTGACTGAAAAAAGGCCAAACAGTGATTGTCTCTCCATGCCTGACGTGGTCTGATGATGGCTCATCCTCGGCGCCAAGATGAGAACCTGCTGAACTGTCGGGAAGCAAACTGCTTTAAACGAGAAATCAACAGATAAAAGCTGCATATGGGGAGCATAATAATAGACACAGTGGGATTGTTGCGCAGCCCTTCCAGGTGGTAACACAACGTGATGACTTCTCTGTGTCTCCCTTAAACGCACAATAAAATGCTACATGACACCAACAATATATCCAGATAGCAAGCCTCCTCACTTAGATAAAACTCTGCATTTTTGTTCCCCCACCGCTCTGTCTTATTAATTATAAAAGTGCTGAAACAGACTCTGTGCATTGTGTTGCACTGTATGCGATTCTTTTTACCCAGTTAATGGTTTCCTGCCATTTGCAGGACTTGGAAGCCGTTCGACTTTGATCTCAATGTGTCTGTTTAATCAGTTTCCAAAAAAGATGTCTTCATTGTTGCAGGCTTCTGCCAGGCAGCACAAGGAGATCTATGCTAAGTTTATCTTCCGCAAATATATCACCAGCGCTTTAATACTTTTGCTCTATAATAGTCTTTTTTTCCCCCTTGCACTGGACCCATTTGGCATTATTTTGCTGCTGGGCATGACTTCCTAATAGAATCGGAATTCCAATTTGACTCTCCCGCTTAGCAGCTTTAATTTGAAGACAGGCTGTCCACAGCCTTGGTAAGTGGAAGGCAGTAATTTAGGCAGAACCCCTTGTTTCCACTGCACCCCTAGCATTATCATTGCTGTAAAAAATAAAAAAAAAAAACCTGGTAAGACTTTTTTTTTCTTTGAAGACTTCAAATAAAATATTTCTTGTATTGTTCTTTTTTTATTTACATTATTCAGTAAGATTGTTCTGTATTATCTTGTGAACTTCAACACATCTTTGGGTAGGTTCATTTATTCACTTCCACTGACCCCCTCCTGAGTGGTCAAGGTACAGGGTCGACCACAGAAAGATGGGGCCAGGACTGGTGAAGATTCACCCAAGGACGTTTCGAAACGATGGATGTGTGCTGTCAAAGGGGCATGAACTCAGACCTTCTGGATGAAGGACAGTCTGGATCGCAAACATCTCACTATTTTGTGTTTCTTTTGGTTGAATCCATCAGTGATACACACAAAAAAAAGTCCAACAAGCGATCTAAGATCTAGGCTGTAGCACCACATACATCAGTAAATTATTAGCTTTAAGACCAAACCCACAAAGCAGCTGCTAATTGAGTGTATAATTAGCAGAAAATGAAGGGAGGTAAAGTGGCTGATCAGATGAATAACAAGCCTGTGACTGGTGGGAAGCTCTTAAGAAATGATTTCATAGATTTGCGTTGGATGTGATTGGCTCTTGATGGCTGGTTTAAAAGGAACAAAGAAGTATCTTATAAAACAAGGTCTAAAAATGTTAGTTTACAATAAATTACCCCATGATGATTTAGGTTAGGTCACAATAAATGCTGCATTTTCAGCTGAATTGTTAAACGCTAATGTTAACACACTGAAATATTTGAACAGTGATAGGAGTTATGGTGCATACACATTTTTCTCATTATTTTCCTCTTCACTCATCAGCTTTCTCTGTGCTTTCTTATCTTGATCCCTAACTACATCTTGTGTGGGTATCAGGAGCATATAGAGTTGTTGGCAGCTACAATTTGTTGTAGACTCATTGTAATATGTTATGTTATATTGGTACCAGTTCAGCTCAATTAGATTTGCTGAGCAGAAATCAAAACCAAATTCAAATATGCATTTGACACCTAAAACTGGATTAGATGACTGAAAAAACTTTAGCTTTTTGGCTAAATTGCATATATTTTTCAAAAAAGGCTTGCTCATACACCTCCATGAGCTGATTAAAGGGGAGTTATCATGCAAAATCCAATCCAGCTGCTTTGTGACACACACCCAAAAAGTGGTGAAAGAGGGGCTGGTAAACTTAAAATAAATAGGAGTTCAGATTAAAGCATTGTAGTTCCACTTTATAAAGACCCCAGCTGAATGATTTAAATGTAAAAAGGAAGGATTTAAAAGCATGGTATTTATTTAAATAATTAATTAATTTACCATTATTTAACCAGGCAAGTCCTGTCTAGAAAGTCTGGTTCATTTGGGAAGGTGTGAATGTGTAATCAAACTTTGATGTGGACCAAAAAAGCAAACTCTAATCCACCTGAAAACCTCAGTTCAGTTGAAGTGAACTCTGGTGCAATTTGAATGCATGTGTGAATGCCAAGCAGACCGGGGACTGCTGAAGTGGACTATAAGACAGGACATTCTGAATAATAATAGTAGTAAAGTTGCTCATATCTTGTAAATACCTTGAAGTCACTGCTGTGAAGTTGGATGCACCACAGGCGAGGTGGGAAACAGGTTGTTCACAGGGTTTAGTTTGTTTGACAAAGAGCAGTGTGAATGCAAACCACACCAACTGAAAATGTAAACAAATCTATCCTATCTTTCAAGTCTACTGGACTATCAGGTGTTAATACAATCTTAAATTCCAGTTTGTATCAACTTGTGAAAACCTTGTGCTGCTAAATAGTGCAATAGTATTTCTGATGCATACTTAAAAACAAATGCAGCACTTTAGCTTAATGTACAAGGTGAGGTAGACTAAACCAACTTAAAGATGAAGAAAATTGGGTAAAAATGTGAGTAGATATTTAGAAAATTATTATTACATTAATAATTAATTAAATTAATTCTTACTTTTTAACTAATTACAGTAATAAAAACCCATTTATTTGTTTGTGATTTTTTTCTTTTTAAACTTTAAAAACAAAAAACAAAAGCACTGCTGCTTAAAAAAACAGTGATGCAACTGGACCACTGATCAGGCACCTGGGATGATATAGAGCATACATTCTAGCATTAATAACAGCCCAAGCAG
>JARVGW010000002.1:17430118-17441001 GCA_031762495.1 Anablepsoides rubrolineatus | reverse complement strand
ACTGAAAAATGTCTTTACAGGAAACATGCTGGGCTGAGTCACTTTCATCTATTACATTTTGTGATGCTTGTAATATCAAAACAAAGACTAACGCAAAAAAAAATGTAATTGATCACTGGAATTAAAAGTATAAAACGATCTAATTTATTAGTGGTAGCATCTACACACAAAGGTTTTAAAATGATCTAATCTTAAATGTTTATTTTAGAATAAATTATAAAAATAAGTTTCCAATTACTGAAAATAAAGTTTGCAGTTATTGTATTGCCATGAAAAATGTCAGTACTTGTGTGTTTTTAAGTGCAGTGCATGTGTGTGTGTGTGCACGTATGCATGTCTCAGTGTGTCTGTTCCAGTCAGATCTGGTCGTAGTCCACCTGGTTTTTGCCTCAGAGTAATGATGAAGTTAAATATATTAGATTGCTCTCTAATCACTTCCACAGAAGCTGCACTGAACACGGTGTTAGCTTAAAGCGGGGGCCATAAACAGTGATGTCACGGCCCTGAAACAACAAACACTCTGAGCTCTGCTGCTGACATCATGGAAGATCTGACCTCTTTTTTTAGGTACATTTGTAAAATCTATCTTTTCTTTACATTGACATACATGTTAAAGCATACAGGAATATTGGGAAATGGTTAGCCCTTAACATTCAAACTGTCAACATGCAATACATAAAGCCTTAATAAAACCTAATAATTATTCTGTACTGTCACCCTGAACCTAAGAAGGTGCTGTAAATCGTGTAATGCCTAAAGATGTCATGTCAAACTATTTGGGCCAAAATAGGTAGGCTGCTAAAACAAAACTCAAGATAAGGCAACAGGTTTGAACAAACTCTTACATGGGAAGCTGTTAAATGGAAACTTGGGATACGGCAGGGGAAAGGTGATAACTTCCATATCTTCTTGGAAAAATATTTTCCTTCCATTTCAAGAACCTGGAGAAGTGCTAAAAAGGGTTTTGCTGTAAATAGAGACCTAAATGGGTTCACATGATTATGGCATGATTTTTACAGTCCTAAATGTAGATGTTGTCTATTCTAGGTGCCAATCTGATAAATGTTGTAAACATGCATTAGATGGGCAAAGTCATCGTGTTGAGCGAAGGTAACCAGGCAACTGTTTTAAAGCACTTAAGATGAAGCCAGCGTACTTCCCCTGCTGAGCATTCAACATGCAGTTTGTAAAGACGCAGACCTTTCCTACAGATATTATGAAGTAATTTCTAGTCATCAAATGAACCCCTTTGAGTCTGATGCTGATGCTTTAACTTTGATATTATAAAAAAAAGAAAAATCTCATCTCAAATTCAGTGAGATAATGCTCTAAGACTAAAAACTAAAATAAATGACCTGATCTTGAACTATGGACACATTTTAAACTAAAACTGGTCCCCTTCACCGAACAGGTGTAATATTTGATAAGAAAATAGGAAAACAAACTAATCCATTACATTAAAAGTATAAATATGACTTTACATGACATTCTAATGCAAATAAATCCATAAAGCTGATCCCAAATCTCATCTAAAGACTCTCAAGCACAGCTTCACTAAATCTGACAGGGTAATACAAAAGATGCTATGTAATGTAATACCATACACTTTGATCCAATACGATGTGACACGATGCCATGCCATATGAAGGGATACAATTTGGTATGGTATGATCTGATCTGATAATGATATTATTCAATTTAATACAATACGATTTAATATATTATATGATACGACACATTATGATACAATACGATACAATACAATACGATACTTTACGATTAGATATTATGTCAATTAAATTTTTTTTCTTTGTTGTTTTTGTCTTCAAAGTTTTGTCAACAGCTGTTTTCAGAAAAGATAGAGTGGTGAAGCAAATTTAATGTAAGTAGTGCAACTTAGATTCATTGCAGAATTCCTATTTCCCACAGTGCTGGATCATTTAAACCCAGCAGATTATTAACATGCTTTTGTTGCTTATGTTTGTATGAATGTTTCCGATTTCTTCAGATCTTTTTTCAGCCCTGGAAAACCTTTTTAATATTTAACTAGGGGCTACAGCTGGCTCTTTTCAGCCTGATGCTTATCATTGAAAGCACCAGAATAGTCTTGTCTTCACTGTACTGCTCTATTTAGTTTGATAAATACAGTTAAGAATGTTTCAACAAGATGTACTGTTTCTAAACATTATTATAGTTTTTGTTAACTAAACACTCCTTTAACTTTTAAATTTATTTAAATTTGTATGATTTAAAAAATGGTTGATATTCTTAGAGACAATTGACAGTGTTGGGTTATTTTCAAATGAAGATAGACTTTGTCTCTAAATACAAACTTAATGATAATTTTCTATGCAGAGAAATATAAGTCTTATTGTGTCCTAATTATAAGTTACAAAACATGACTTTAAATGTTCTATTTCACTGTTAGAAAAAAAAACTGAGCTCAATTTACACTGAAAAAAGGCTATGCATATCCAACTATGATTGCATTAAAACAAACCTCCAAGGTTTTTGGTTTCTTGTGGCATATTTAATGGTTCAAAAGATCAGGGAAGAAAAAACAGGCTTAAAAGAAATGTAAAAAGTGGCTGATGATGCACTTTCCAAGCAAAAAATCTGTGAATAAAGATATTGTATAGTAACACTACTTTCTTCTCAGTGATTTGTTTGTTTTCTGATAAAGAGAACTTAATGAAAAGGTACAGTGTGTTGAATAATCAAAGTGACTCAAGACAAACATTGTTGAGTTATTCATAATTTAATTCATACAAAATCTTGCTGTACAATTTATAAATCAATGTAAACATCTCAATACAGACTATAACTGTCCAATGATAAGTTTATAATGTTACAATGCTTGAAAGAGGCAAATCACAGTCACCTAGAAGATAGTCTCTTTTCAGGGTGGACATTTTGTTCACTACTTTAAAGCGAAGAGACCTGTGGCTGAGCTCTTCCTCCAAGATACCATCAAAGAAGAAATCTTCGTTAAATATCGGATTGCGGCTCTTTCTTATTACCGTGCTGCGCTGCTTCTGGACTTTTCCCGGAACAAGAGAAATGCTGACACTGCAGTTGATAATCTTGGGGTCCACAGAGAGGGGATAAAGGCCCTCTGCACTGATCAGTCGAACCCGCAGCCTTTGGTTATCTGGACAGTACTCTGCGGAGAGTCTCAGACTGCCATCTTTTCCCACAGGCACCATTCTTTCCTTCATTGCTCGCTCTCTGTGCAGAGTTAAGTCCATGGGGAAGATGTTGGGTGGTGCCAGGCTGTAACTGCTGGGCAGGCCTTCAGCCATCCCCTCCGATGTTCTCCTCATGATGTTTGGGCTGTTGTCTGTGGAGCTGCCCTCGTCTGTTGACAGGGAGTTGTTCCTGGACACCATCGCTTTCCGGATGTTCCTCGACAGCAACAGTTCATGGCTCAGCGTTTTAAAAAGGGAAGACTTGGCGGGGCACCTAGACAGCAGCGGAGAGCTGAAAGGTGAGGATTCAGTGGAGGAAGTTGTGTCGCTGTCCAACGTGGCCTGCCAGTTCATGGTGTGGCTTCTCGGGGAAAGCCTGGAGGTCAGGCTGTTAAGGCTGAACGAAGACGGAGAGGAGCTGGGCGAGGCAGGGTGGGTAAATTTAGAGTACGTACTGGACCGACTCCTGGGCAGCAACAGCGGAGACGAACCTGGATCAGAATGGAAAATGGACTCCTTCCTCCTGGTGTGGGGGCTCTCAAGCAAAGTACAAAAGCCATAGCTGGTCTGGGCTTTGGCCAGGTGAGGAAGGGATAAGGCCGCCTGGCTCTGGGGATCTGCGTTGGTTGTCTCCTCATCACTGCAACCATCACAGGGGCTCTCGTCTACACTTTCTACCTGAATGATGTGGGGATTAAAAGCCTCGTGAAACGTCACTTCTGTTTCCGGTTTAGCTTTCTCCCACTGAGACACCCTGGTCGTGCGAGCCGCTACTTTTTGCTCTGCGGTCTTCATCTCCTGCAGGGATAAAATTGTTGGCGGGATGCAGAACTCTGGGATGTTGTCAGGGGTGATGATATTTGGACAATGAGAAATCCTCTTAGATCTGTCCCTTTTGTCTCCTAGCATGATGTCACCGATTTTGAAGCTGAGTTCAACAGATCGGATTGGCAGGTTAGATCTCTCTGCTGACACACGCAGCTTCTCCACCACCCACATGGGTCCGTTTGGTACAAGGCAGGAAACTCTGTGAAATCACAAACCATACATGAGTTGTTGCCCTTAAAACTTGATAAAAACCATGTCATAAACCAAAAAGCTGTTAGGGTTTTCTTACCGTGTGTTCTGAAGATAGTCCACAAGGGGTTTCAAACTGGAATAAACTGAAAGTTCCAGGTGTGGCGATGCAACGTGGAGAAGTTGTTGGGCCCTCTTAAAAGTGCATGGAGAGTCAGCAGTTCTGGCTATTCGGGAGACACAGACGGTTTAAATGAAGCAGGAAACCAATAAATCTAACACACACCCCGTCTGTGCAGCTAAACCTGGATCCTCCCACTCCCCTTTTGCTGCAGCTGGTTCCCATGGAAATATCTAGATCACAACAGAGCTCATGGCCCCTGATGGGTCCTGCTCAGTCAGATAGGCTCTGAAGGCAAACAAGTGTTTTCACGCCAGTGACAGAGTTCTAATTCATGTGTTTAGTTTTCCTATGTTAAAAATAGGACCTGCGCATGACCTTCTGTGATCGTAAGGTCATCTGATAGGGAACCATTTAAAGAGATTATGTGACGTGAATTTAACAGAAAAGTACAATAAACATATCTGTATTTAAGTGAATTGTTTAGTTCTGGCTTAAGTAAGGTAAATGAGTGTATTCTGATTGTTCCAACACTTTTAGGTAACATGATCAAGAACTCAACAATATAATTTATTCCATTCAGTGGCTTTCTAATACTGAACAGCACAGTCTATGAAAGTGGCTGATGAGCTTCTGTCTGTGCAGCATAACTGCAGAAATAAAATTATGGAATACTGGTAAAACTATTGTTTCAGTCAGTGTATGTTTCCTATTTCAAGTTTCAGCCACATGGAAATGTGTTGGGCTGCAGCTGAAGAGTATATAATATACACTAAATACTTGTATTGTTTTCTTTGTTAAAATGAAGTGTAAAAACTTCAGGCAACAGAAGTGAAGTTGCTTTTTTACATTTGCACTGTTATTTTATAAATAAATGACATAAATAGAATGCTTTTTAATCAAAATTAAGCTACCAAACGTATTAAAAGTGGCATCAATTCATGTTTGCTCTTTTAACTCTCCCTAAGAAATGTCAGTGCTGCCCTCTAGTGATTAGTCACTACAAAATTAATCAAAGAGGGGGTATATTAATTTAAATAAATTAGAAATAGCATAAATTGTGTATTTACTTAGATTCAGTAAATTATTAAATAGTAATTAAAGTTTTGAATAAATAAACTAAGCTGCAACAGGTAAATTAACGCCTTTTGTCCATTTATTTTTTTTGCCAAACTTGTCATTTCCTGCCTCTTGAGCACAAGCAGTCTTCTTGCTATTTTTGTAAGAATGGCTTCAAGTGGCTCTTCTCACTAGAAAGGTCTAGAAACGCAGAGAAAACAAAGCTCCATTCTGCCGAGGACAAGGTTCAAGTGGTGCGTCTCTATTACCGTGTGTTACCAGGCGCTGGAGGACAGAGTGATGTCAGGGGCCAACAATATACCAGGAAGGTGTCCCTGAATCAGGTTCTTCTCAGAAATGTTTTCTCTACTGTCCAGACCAGACCTCATCTCTAATTCAAACGTATTTGCAAGCCTCAAACCAGAGAGGTGAGGGAGGATCACAAAGTTCAACATCAAATGAAGGTGTAATTTCCCATTTAAAATACGTATAAATAACACTACATCTCACAGTTTTTCACTAACATCTAATAATTTGTGCCTTTTTCAAACACTGCACAGAGTTCTAAGAAAGAGCAAGTATCCGTTATATTTATGAACAATTTTAAACCACTTAAAAAATCATTGTGTTTTGCATCCAAGAAGTCACACTTTCTTGATCAGTAGTTCCTCAGGCTTTGAAAAAATGGGAAAGTGAATAGGTGCATGAACCATCAGACCTTAAAAAATGATTTGCAAAGAGCAACGTCTGGAAGTCATGTCAAAACAGGACCTGAGCGAGAGATGCATCATCCAGTTTTCAGTTCACAGAATCACTGTGTTGGTGCTAGAATGGTGTTTTATGTGTGTTATCTTTGGTGTTTTTCACAGATTCAGCAAATGAAAAGAGAACAAATTGTGCCTTTGTGACAAGCTGATGGTAACAAAGTACCTAATTTCAAATTAGTTTGTTGCATATTTACATAGATTCATCTGTTATATAAGCCCCTTTTCCCTCTAAATGAATATTGGGGGGTTGCCCCCCCCAGTACCAGAGTCCATCCTGAGTATGAATGTATCCATGTGTCCTTTAGGGGGCGGTGAGTGCTCAGGAAACATTACCACTATACACTCTTTCTGCTCAGTGAGTGGGAGGAAAGCCTGATAGAATCCGTTGTAATTATTTCTCAGATAGGCAAAAATAAACCAGAGACCTATAGAGAAATCATTCTATATGTCTTCATCCCAAATCCAAACACACACAAATAAATAAATATTTTTTAAATCAATGAGGCAACCAGGAAAACAAATACATAAATAAATCCTTAAAACATGAGCAACAACCCAAATTCTACTCTTTCCAGATGGGTGTTGTTTGTGCAGATTATGGAATAATTAATGTAAGATGCAGACAGGGAGGGTGCTCTCTTTTTAAAACCTCCTCCTCCTCCTGAGCTGTGTGGAGGGAGGATTGTCCTGCTCTGGTACACGCTTTTTTTCTTTTTTACAAGGTGCACTTTCACTGCACAATTTCTATAATATCAGACATTATAATAAATGAAATAAGACATACAAATTTTAGATTTAAAAATAGAAATCAGTCATTTCAGCCCTATGAGGTCAGACTCATTTTTAGGGGCTGAATCAGCGCCTGGATCTATGCTGATCTTTCAAATATATAAAAATGAGACTCTCGGTGGGAGTGACGCCCCCCCTTTTTTTATTTTTATTTATTTATTTATTTATTTTTTGCGTCGCGCAGGCAGATATGAGCTCCTATCCCCTTTTCCTTTCAACCCCCCTCCCCTCCATCTCTCCCCCCACACTGTACAACAACGAGGAGGGGCTTGATGCCGTGAAGGAGGCAGGCAGGGAAGCTGCGTTTGACCCGCTTGTTGTGTATGTGTGTGTGTTTATGTTTGTGTATGTGTGTGTGTGTGTGTGAGTGTCGCCTCGCCTACATCCATCCAGGTCCGCTCGCATGCGTTTAGGAGCGCGAGCCATCAGGTAGGGTTTGTTGCAAACCTCGTTTTCTTGTCATTTTAATTCCTGCTCTCTAACATGTTTTGCCCCGCGGTGTCTCGTAAAGCCTTTTTTTTAAATTTTTTTTTAATCTGAAAGGTTTGTGGTGTAGAAGGGAGGCAGACCCGCTTCGGTGTCGGCTCAGCAAGAAGCGCTGACAAACATTTCATGTTATATTAACAGCCTGCACGCGACCTTTAACTCGTTCTTCCTGTCATGCCTTTTTATTCCCTCACCAAACTCTCATCACCTTCTCTTCGGATCTGAGTCGGTTGCTTTCATCTTTAGTGTAAGCTTAAAAACAAAATGAAAAAAATGTGTTTTTTGACATTGACAGATAAGATGTGACCAGATCTGACCGAGCTCTTGTTGCTGCCATGATGGTAAATGTTTATTTCGGATTATTTGGAGCTGTCAGTTGGGATGAAGAGGCATCCGAAGCTCCTCAACTCCTGCATCCTTCTGCACAGAAACGCGCTGTAACAGTAACTTGGACTTGACCTGAATGTTATCTGGATCAGCTCAGCATCACAGCTGACACTGACGGTTTGGGATTAGAGAGCATGCAGGGATGGAACCCTGTTACTGTATGTTATATAGAGCGATGGATGTTCTTTCTTTGCTCTGGTAATGAAATTGGGATTTGTTTTGAGGGGGGGGTGTTCAAGAATCCCTTGATTATTTTTGAGGCAGACATCTGGCTGTTTGCAGAGGTCAGAGTGCACATTCCCCTCATTATCTCTGTGATGCCTGCAGGAAGCCTCGAGTGTCCCCTGATTGAGAGCCAGTTCTCTCTTTGCACAGAAGTGCTGTGAAGGGGGAGGATTTCTTATTTATTTATTCATTTATTTTAAATCTGGGATTTGGGGTTGCTTCACGCAGACAACAGGAGAGCAAATGTTACATCTCAGTAGAAGCCACGGGAGGAAAACCCTGCACGTCCTTCCACAAACTTCCTTTAAGCGAGTGCAGTAAATTTATAGGACTCATTTAAACATTCCTCGCCTAGCTGCACCTCAGCCTGTTTTGCGTCCAAATAAGTGCTCGGTTGCTTTTAGAAACGAAGGAATTCTGATGATTTTCACTTAAGAACTAACCTAGCGTTTGGCATCCTTGTGGTTTTGGATTAGTTCCTGCTTTTCAAACTGGAAAATAGTCTTGTTTAGATGAGTGATGTAACTAGAAAGGTCACACTGCCTCAGCATGGTTCTGGATGGCTTTTACAGTACTAACATGCTTGGGGCTTGACTTAAGCTGGGAGTACCCCTTCTGAATAAAAAGGTCCACCATCTTGCATGTTTTAGAGGTTTCTCTGCTCCAACACACCTGATTGAAACGAATGTGTGATTAACGGGCTTCTGTAGAACTTGAACAAGTAATCCATATGTTTACATGGGCATAAGTAATTGGTTTAAATGGTTAATCGGAATAAAAATGCATCATGTAAATGCCTCAATCAGAATATTCTGACCTGATTTAGCTCGATCCAAATTCATTTGTAGCTCGACAGAGAGGGGTGGTTTATGCCAATTGATAAATCTGAAATGTAAACATTTCCTCTGATCATGTTATTCTGGTTGTGGAAAAATGACATGACTGTTTATGCACCCTATCAGCTTGACATATTTTCTCCTAAATGCTAACGTCAGGGAAGCAAAATTGGTTGGTTAGCGATACAGTATTTCTATTAGAAACTTCTAATAGAGCTCAAAATTATCGAACACCTTGATGTCATTATTAAAACGTGGCGCGGGTCCATTCTGCGCACTCAGACGACACATTTGTTTATGTTCTGTGGTTTTTTTTAGGTAAAGTTCACAACTCGGTCAGTGCTTCTATTCTGAATAAGAGCCTGCTGCATGCTAATTATGATTGAATCAATTCATTTTGTACCCATATAAATGATATATTCCAAATATTTAATCCAACTAGATTTTAATCTAATCAAAGAATTTTGTGCATGTAAACATAGAGAAACAAGTAAAACATACTGGACAGTGGCCCTTAAGGACCATGATTGGACATCCCTGCTCAGTAACTGGAACCCCATCATCATATTGTCTCAGCACAGCTGTAAAGCTATACTGAACTGGGCTTTATGGATGGGAAATACAAGTCATTTCTAAAGTTCTGATTATTGTTATCATCAGACTAGAGTAGTGTAAAAATTACTGATGGTTTTGAACTTATTCAGGAAATTTTGATCCAACAGTAAAACTGAGGAGTTTGGAAACTTTTTGTGTTGCAACAAATACAGCTAAACTCAGTCATGGGGATTTCTTGTATTTAAACTAAATATCGCCCGATATTTATAAGAGGAAAACACACATCCCATAGTGTATAGTAAAATGGGGTGTTTTATAGCAAACTAGCTAATGTGCCAAAAGAGAATGTTTTTCAGGTTGCAAAATCTGGAAAAGCTTTGCGAGCTGTAAATTGAGGTATATTTTAATAGTGAGTTGGATTGCCTCCTGGATTATAATTAGACACAGCACATTTTCTTAATGTCGTTTCATGCATGACACTCCGATGGATGTAATGTTTGCATGAGCAAATACCATTTTGGATTTTACAAGAAACAATATGCCAACTTTTCTCAAGTTAACACAGTTTTCTTAACATATTTACATTTGATCAAAATACAACAACACTACAGCTCTCTGTCTTTTATGAGGTTTTCTTTGCAACTGAATTTAGGAAGCTAAGTGAGACTTTTGAACCAAATTTGTCCCAAATATTTTGCTGCATGTGAATTTTTAAAAACTGGACATACAGTAGATGCACATTTTATTTTTAAAAATTTCCCTTGTCTGCAGTTTGCTCATAGATAACGGATACATGCTCATCTTAGATGCACAACTTTATTGGAAGTCAGTAAATGTTGGTAAAACTAGCTTTAAGCTACTTGAAGGAATTCATAGCACTCACTGATTTTCATGCTACAGTTTTGGACTAATCACATCTTAACCTTTAAAATATTGTCGGGTTCAGTCGCAAGATAACAGGCTATGTGTTGTGAATGAATGAATGAATGATCAAATCACGCCTTCTTTGCTACGTGTTTGCTAATGTGGACTAGTTGTCACTGGGGTGTAAACCACCAATGTTGTTGTATGTTGAACAGGCTGTGGTGCTGTGGTAGGGCAGCTGACCTGGGACCAGAAAATCACAGGTTTGATTCTCCACCATATACAAATAATATGGTGACCTTGAGCAAAACAACTAACCCCTAACGGTTCCCCGGGTGCTTCAATAGCTGCCTGCTGCTCCACGTGGGTTTTTCTCAGATGTGATGGGTCAAATGCAGAGCACACATATCACCATTGTATAGGAACAAGCATTGATGACAAAGAAGTACATTTACATTTTTTATATTATATAGATTTGTTTGGATGTTAAAGGGGCTATATCATGTAAAATCTACTTTTTGGAGCTTTATACCATGTTATAATGTTATCCTCTCATCAAAAACATGCCCAGAGTCTTACTTTGCTTCAT
>JARVGW010000002.1:17416861-17430018 GCA_031762495.1 Anablepsoides rubrolineatus | reverse complement strand
AATTTGACATAGTTACTTTATTTTAGTATAAATTTGGAATATAGGCTTGGAAAGCACATAACATCGCCCCTTTAATACGATGTTTCTCTTTCACAAAATTTGTCATGATTTTGATTCAATTCAGTTCACAAGCCTGCAATTGACATATCTCTTGGTTTATGATGATGATATGGATTGATGTTTGTGTTTTGCTTTGATGTATATAAATCCTTCATCATTGATGTGAATTGATGTATTGGGTTTTTATCTGGTTAAATAAAAGTGATATCTACTTCTGGTTGTGACCATCTTGAATTGGGTTGAGTTCAATAGTTTATCAGTTGCAGATATGCATCTAATAAAAAACATTATGACTCGTATTCCCCTTTTGGTGACGGGTGATAATATTGACCAGCATGAGCCACTGAGTTGCTCTTCTTGCATCACATATAAGCTCCATAACCCTGGACTTTGCTGCCTCTTTAATTCTCAACTTTTCTACAGGATAATGTCAAGGATTGTTACCTTTATGGATTCCTTTGATATGGAGAGAATAATTCTTATACATTGTTCATGACAAACAGAAAATCTAAAAATTTCAGCAATTTTTATAGGGAACAAATAAAGAACAATGATGTTTTTTTATTGTAAGATTAAAAAACTGTAAAAGTATCAGTAGTTTCATGTTTCATCAAGTGTCATGATCTGATAAAACATTGTATTTACATTTTTTTTGGGGAAGTAAAACGTATAGCATCTGATAAAAATTTGCATTAGAAGGCAAAGCAAAAAGCAATGACGAATAGATTTTTATCTCCTACCCGACTAATGCTGAATGCTGCAGATTCTGCAATTCTGAACATTAAATGAGACATTTAGGGGAGCTAAACAAAGTGACGGGGTTGTTTTTTTTATTTTCTGAGTTTTTGTGTGTGACTTCATAAGTCCAAATCTCTCTCTCGAGCACACACAGAAAAAATAATAATCTTATGTGTTTAATTTGATATTCAATTTTTGTGAAAAACTTTATTTGCAATATTCTGAGGAACATGCTGCACCTGATGTGTTATAGGCCCTTGATTGTCTAATCATTCTAGAGTTATTCAAACATTTTCATCACACTGTAAGGAGATATAATTAGACTACAGGCGCACCAATGTCACAAGCTCACAGTCAGTATGCAACTGCTCGAGGCAACAGATACCGTCAAACACTAGATGCTATTCACAGGATGAAGGGTATTCAGTGTGTCAGTTTGTAGGTCACAAAGAATCAGAAAATTTCACGACTTAAACAAGAACAGCTATGCACATTTCATCAAGGCCCCATGCTGTCCTTAAATTAAATACAGAACTTTTATTTAGCAACGGCAGTCAAAATAAAATGTGTAATTTCATGTTTTAAGCTATAAAGCGCTCCTCCACTGTGTCTGAACCCTACTCATTAGAAAATGATTTTTCTCCCAGCTGCTGCAGTTGCTCCGTCATCAGGAACACGTTCCTGGTTGGAAATCCCCAGGAAGTGTTCAGTTCAGTCAGAGGGTGGGAAGAAAAGGGCTTCGAAAAGTCACTGGAGAGTGTGATTGTTGAACCATATTTAATGCATGAGCGTGTAGGAGGTGGAAACTCAAACACACCCCATGCTGTCGCTGTGACCCAGCCTTTTTACAAGGGAAATGGATCTGTGTTTTTCTCTCACCGCTGTCTCTGTGATCACAGCCCTTTTAGAGCTTGGCCACCTTCCAGATCTAGCCCTATAGAGCAAATGTTTAAGCTGACTTCTACCTCTGTAAGTGCCTTAATTTGAAAGTGTACAATCTGGATTTTTTTCCCAACAGAGGATGACACTCATTATGTGCTTTGTGCTTGTTGAGATCACTTCCTCATAATTGTAAGGCATCATATTAAACCTGCTGCTTACATTATTATCTGTTTTTCATCATAATGAATGCAATGAGTGCATCTTATTTATGTATTTTGCAACACTTTCAGGTAGTTTTTTTAACTCACTGTATAGTTCCATTAAAATGATTTTACAGTTTTTGCTTTATAAATCGATGTCTGAAAGGCAGACAGCAGCCAATTGGTATTTTTCACGCATTATCATTTATTTAGACAGTGCCAGCAGGATATGCCGGGCTATCTTGCTTTTGAAAACACAACCATCAAAGTAGTGGCGTTCTGCTCAACACGACCCTCACTTGGCCGAGCAGTGATGGCTGTTACAGTGCATACCAAGCTTTGACTTTACGTGCAGTTTAACTTGGTGTGACTCTTGTCAGTGATGCATGAGCAGATACCAGAAGTGGGTCAGGAAACGCTGCTGTGGCGTGGTTCAGGTCAGCGCAGGGAAAAAGTCTGTTGCACTTCGAGCAATTTGGTCAGTCGGAACACCAGTTTGGATCTGCAGATTGTTGCTCAAATTTATGAAGGTAACTTGTTCTGTGGGTTTCTCAGCTTGCTTTGCTACTGCATGAGGTTAAATGGTGCAGAGGATAGTTTTGTGATTGAAGTACCATCTGATGCAGTCAAGACTAACTACTGGTGCTCAGTGTGTAAATAGAAATCAAAATAAGGATAATGGAAGTTTCAGTTATGATCTCAGATAAAGTTTTCAGTGTTCTACCTTTATAAAATACTGATAATATGTTGTTTTGTTAATCCCAAGAATTTAGTGTAAAGCTCTCCAAATGACTAGAATAGTTTTTAGTAGACCTTTTTACTCAATTTTCTGGGGGAGTACAACCCTGGATCCCCCTAGAACTGCTTCACTCCACAGATGTGGGTTAACATGAACAGGTGTTCCTCATTGCAGATGTTGGCTGGTATGAAGTAGACTTCTGTGCCAAATGAATTATAGTGTTCACTATTTTAATTGGACAACCTGGTTTCTAAAAATAAAAAAAACAACGTCAACGATAAAACTATTTAATTGTGTATGTGAAAGTATGTAAATTGGCTGTGAGATTTAGAAAATTGCACAAGGCGCGCCACGTGAAATCTTGCCTAGGGCTCCAAATTGTCTAGGGTCAGTTCTGTTTATATGTGTTTTAAGGTTGGGTTATTTATCTATTATCAATATGTGCCCAAAATTATGCTTTTGTGAAAATTAGGTAATGACAATGCAACTGGAAGATAATTTAATGATATTTTATTGTTAAAATGAAAAAAAAACTTTAGTTCCAAAGAAGAATGCTGGAACAATCATGAAACCAATTTCCTGCTTGAAACAAACCGATTATGAAGAGTAAACATCATGTGAAAACTTTGCCAAAGATCATGTGAGATAATAAGCCTGGTTAGGAAATGAACTAATACTTTTATGTCTCTGAGTGAATATTAAAAAGGTTGTTGGTTTTTTTGCATTTATATGCACAAAAGAACTGCAGCATTATTGTGTCTAGTCAATATTTCCCCTCTAATCTTAAACGGCTGCTTCAGTGATGTTCTCGCTGCTGTCTTTGTTAAATAATAATGGTTGCATGTACCCAGTGAATAGTCATTTTAGTGCTCTGTTGTAAGAACGCTGTCAGCGCTCTGAGCATCTCCTGCCAGAAACAGTTTTGAAGTTAGACTCTAAAGGACATAACAGTCTTTTGAAATGCTGTGTTATTATAAAAACGACAGTTGTAATTACTCCTGTGAATACAATCCAAAGTACGTGCTGAAAGCTTTTATAAACGGTGAAGGTATTTTTATTTATTTCTTTTTTAATGTTCTGCTTCTGGGAATGTTTTCCCATCTTTGGTAAACAAAAACATGTTGGTGTGTGCTCTAACTGCTGGTTTTGCCGACCCCTAGCATGCTGAGTGTGTATTTTACTGGCAGGGGGTCTTCAAGGAACACCACAGGAGACTGAGGTCAGAGACAGTGGGGCAGGGATCATATAGGGCTGGACAGCATTACCCTAAACATTATCCTTTAAGTTTCAAAGTGAAAAAAATTGGTAAATGGCTGATGCTTTCTACTGGGGACAGACAGACAATGAGGGGAAAAAACTGTAGTTATATTTATTCTTCACATTCTATTTAACTATAATTTAAATATTCTGTAATTGCTATCAAGGTAAAAGACAATCAAAAGCTAATATGCATTAAATGTTTAAAATATTAGCTTCCCTAATGATTAATTTTGATTATAATTCATCTGCACTATTCAATCTGTAGATACAGCTCAATGGATTTAAATGCAATACATTCATCGACTAATTAACCACACAAAGGTACAATTCTTTTTCACAGTCTTTTTCAGTGCATTCAGAGAACAGACATCTGTCCTAACAACTTATCAGTGCTAATGCCTTTTTAAACACACAATGTGTCTCACACTGGCAAAGTAATTCAATGATGATTTCTTTCAATATTAACTTATTATTTTCAAATTCTTTGTCTGAAAAAGCTTCAAAATGAACGACTTTCTGCAAATGTTGGATTATTGAAAATCTCAAATATGGCAAAAATCATTATTTTGTTTTATTTTGCACTTCAGCCCGTGGTCATTCCAACTTGCTTTGTCAGCCTGGGTCACATATGTTGGCTCTCAACAAACAATGGCATAGAGCAGGGCTTATACCTACCCAGTTTTCAGTCAGAGTAGGCTCACTTCTATTCTCTTTTGACATAAAAAGCACAATAATAGACGGTGTTGGTGTTTGACAAAAACAATATAATGTAATTACAGGAATAGTAGATATTTAGATGATTTGATATGAGTCAGGGCAGGGGTAGGGGTGTCAAACTCATTTTCACAGAGAGCCACATGAGTGTTATGTTGGCTCTCAAAGGGCCAGTTGTAATAACGTTGACATTTTGTGTTTAACTTTGACTAGACATGACACATCACATTCCTTGTCTCATTGCTACAGCCGAGCACTGCTAGCAAACAACAACTGAGCTCTGTGTGGTATTTTGTGCACAGAAATCCCGTTTTAACACTTCCTCTTATAAAGACTGAAAACTACTATGTGTACGACTGACTAAATGTGAAATAAATAAAACAGAAGTAAAATTAAGAGAGTTGTGGTGAGTAGCTGCCATCTTGAATTCTGAAATTTCCCATTTTCTAACACGGAACTCCCACTGGAAGGGCTTGAGTTTGACTTGTGATGTAAGTGGTACTACTTGAGCGGCTTTAAGTGTGAATGTGAGCACACGCATATATATGTCAATGTAGACAAATAAAAAGGCCAACCAATGAGGAGTGGTTTCTCAACTTTTCCATAACCATCGCCCCTCCTTCCATCATCAATACTGGTATTATTCACAAGGTCCAAGGGGGCCCAGGCTTACACCACCCACTGAGACTGAGAAGTAAACAAGGCCCCTGTTTCTATTTCTCTAATGAAGGCAAAGACATGACCACCCTCTCTCTGCCTCTTATTGGGTACTCATTGCCTTTACTGGATGGCTTGGTAAGATTAAGGAACTAATTTTATACTGACCCTTACTCTTTAAAGTTAACAGGCAATATACTTATAATATATGTGATCATATTCAAACACTGCTGGCCCACACAGAACATAATGAAGTGGACATTAGGGCACCACTACACCACTGTGTCACTAATTTTATCCAACAAAGTCATTTACATGAATTATTGGTTAATGAGTCACCTTGTACGGATTCTATTTGGAGTTGGATCAAAGTCAAATAAAATCGACAGGTTTCAGGTGCTTTGGGGCAGCTGTAGCAGAGTAGATCATTGTGTCCTTGAGCAAGATACTTCACCTGCCTTGCCTACTTGTAGTGGTCAGAGGGTCCAGTGGTGTTGGGGCATGGCAGCCTGACCTCTGTCAGTCTTCTCCAGGGCAGCTGTGGCTACAATGTAGCTTAACACCACCAAGTGTCTTTGAGTGTCCTAAATGTTCTATATAAGTTTGATATATTATTATCAATGTACAGGACCATGAAACCTTTTTGGAATCCAGACTGCAAAGGTGGCTGGAAAAACCACACAAAATTAATAAATAAGTTTATAATGTCAGTAAATGAATTTGTTTTTAATTTAAAGAGGAGATTAAATGTGCATTGTGGAGTCCTCTGACTGCACCACATTTCTTAGGCCTCAGGGAAACCCCCCCTCTCCTGTTTGGGAAGAAGAAGCAGTGAAATAACTGCTGTCCTCTGCTCTGATCCTCAGCAGGCTGCGAGGAGTGCTGACCAAGCAAGAAGCCTCTGTGTTTCTCTTTTTGTTTTTAGTTTCATGGTTTGGTTATGCTGCGGGGTCAGCGCTTCACTTACTCTCAGAGATAGAACTGTGGACCTCTGTGTCCCAATCTCATCAAAAATGATTTAATATTAGCCCGTCGGATGTGCATTTAGCAGCTGGAAGCTGTAAAATGGAAGTGATTGCAGTACTTAAGCCCTGAATATGCAACTCATCAGCAGTGCAGTGACCTTGTGTTAGGACAGAGAGATTCTCTGGTTACCTTCAGAAAAAGGAAGTATCTAAAATTACATTTGCTGCTCCGCTTTTAAAGATGAAGTTGACTCAGGATTATGTTTGTGTGTATTTATAAAGACTTATCAGTGAAAAAGGGAAATTTGCCTCAAAATGCTTGTACATGAAAGACAAAGACTGCTCAAACAAAAACATGCAACATCTCCTTGACAAATGTACAGTTTTTGGAACCCGTAGCTCATCAAATGGTTTGACTAATTGTTTAGTTAATATAGTTTAGACAAAAGATCCATTAAATTAAATTTCTTCGGGTATAATTGTTCCTTCACAGATGAGTGGAGTCCTGTTGATGGATCTTCCATAATCCAGTGCTTGCCAAGGACAACCTTTGACATTTTCTGTAATTACTGGCGGTGATTTAATTGAACAAGTCTTCCATGTTATTTGGAGCTGCTCAGCACTGAATCCATCATCTCTAATACATATTTTTCACTCAGTCATTACTCCTATCAAAAACACAGTTAAAAGTACTTTAGTTAGTTGTACAGCCTTGTTTTCAAGTGGTGCTTCTGTACTTAGAAACCTGTTTTATCACCTCTGTTACCCTCTGTTGCACTCATGTTGCTGTGCTAATCTAATCTAAATGTAAGTGAAACACAACATAACCCTAAATTTTCCCTTAGTGTGAGAGAGTGTGTGAATGGTTGTTTCTTATTTGTCTCTGTGTGTCCCTGTGATGGACTTGTCCAGGGTGTAACCCTCCTCTTGTGCAGTGCCTGCTGGAAATAGGCACCAACTCCCCTGCCAGCCAGAAAGGAGAAAGCAAGTAAAGAAACTGGATTGACAGATAAAACACAGCATGAGCAACCAGACTGTAAGCATTACAGAACAACAAAAAGCTTTTTCACATTTCTCTTTTGTGCTTCATTTTTTCTTCCAAAGAAACAATCCCATCAAACCCTTTTGAAAAGAGTCTCGATTCCTAAAATCCACCTGAAGGAGAGAGGAGGCGGGCCATTGGAGATTTAAGTGAGGATGTACAGGTTAAAGGTGGATTCCTTTTTTTTGTTGCTATATTTAGTTTGTTTCTCCTCCTCTCGTTATATAGGAAATAGAAGGAACTAAGACCCATTTATTTGTTTCAGAATCCAGGATCAACTTAACCTTGCCTTCAGTCCAAACGATGGTTCCTGTATTCACCATTTTTGATGTAACAACTTTGTTTCTAATTCTGTCTGCAAGTGTGTCTCTTGCTAAAGCACAGCACCAGCGTTGCCAGATATATGATATTTACCCTTTCAGACCCTCTCATTTTCTGTGCAAACGCACAACACACACGGATAACCTTCCTCCACCTAGTCCTCCTAGTAAGCGCACCTCCTTCAGCATGTAAGTTTTTCAAATTACAATCATTTAAAAGTGGCTGTTCTTCATATCCTATCTGGCAACCTCGCCTGGCATGGTAAAGTCAGTGGATTAATGTTAACGCAGTTTTTTAATAGTTATTTGCCACAATAAACATTGAAAAAACACTCTTGTTTCTGGAGACTATTCTTGTGTAAACAGGAACTAAGAAGTGAGAAAAGGAGTTGTGAAGAGGAAAACAGCAGTTAAAAATGATCATTTTCAATAAATCTGACACTGTTTTTATTTTTCCTTTTTTTTGCTGTAATATTTAAAAATAGGTTTTGTCATGGATTTATAAATTTAGCATCAGCCAATAAGCTACCAAATTACTGTTTTTTTTATGTTTAGATGTGCTTCTTTATTTTCTTCCATGTGGCATTTACTTAGTGTATTTTATTATGGCTGTCTCCTAAAAGGTTTAATTATGCCTCTTTTGACAGATTTAAATTGAAATACCAAACCACGAGGGTCAACACTCCTCACTTAACTCTAGACTGATAACTGCACTTAGAAGTTATTCATACTAAATGCATTTTGTGTTGTTTGTAAAACGTGAACCACCGTTCTTTTACATCCCACCTAAACCGTTGTGTCCTAGTTAATATTCTGCTCTACAGCAAAATAAAAAAAAGAGATTTTATTTATTTATTTGTTTATTGAAGCTGTGCCTTCATTATGCAAGATCTTGATGTTTCGTGCTGTAACCTTGTTTATCTGTAGGCTGTTGTTCTTTTCCTGCTCAACGAAAGATGAATCAAAATGTTGGCTTCCACAGAAACATGCTGTAAAAATCCAAACACATTATTAACCTTAAATCTTTTCAATGTTTTGTTAATTTTCTGATATACGTCAGCTGCCACTAAAACAAAACCTTTTAAAACAAACCACGATTGCTTGCGTCTTACGTAACTTCTATTATATTCCTATATTTTATTCTCTTTATTACAATACTAAGTTGTTGATTAGTTTTAATGTTTCAAGAAGCAGGAATAAATCAGTTCTTCTCAGAAACCCCTCACCGATCCCGGCCTGGGAGGGAAAATTACTACATGCTAGAAAATATGCTGACACCATAAAATGATAAACAAATAAATAAAAAAATCACATTATGTGTTCAGTCCTTCCAGTGTGCACCAATTTCATCCTTGCTCCCTGCTGAACAATGATTCAGATTAATTGTTTCATGTGGTTCACAATACAGCAGACTACTCAGCAGAGTAATTACCCAATTCATGGGAGTGTTGCTTGAATTTACAATTCTAAATCATGTGTTCAAAAATAATCAACAGAGATTATCGTCTTTTCTGAGTTTTTGTTATGGAAGATCTGTATGTTTGTCTTAGTTTTCAGATATAATTGGGGTTATTTATGATATTCAGGATCTTTTTCAGTGGTCTTTACTGCCTTTGGATGTGTAAAAACAGCTGGATGGAACTTGTCAAAATGTCACAATAGGCTGTGGCAGCCATCTTGTTGTTGACGACTCCATAATTTAGTCAGTGATAGATGTAGATTCAGTGATTACTTTCTAAAGATTTCAGTACAATGTGTTCATCAGTGGTGATATTTTGCTGAGATACACTGCTAGAAAGACACAAACTATTTTGTCTGCCGTCACCTGTGGAAACAGGTAATAATAAAACAAGAGTGAAAAATGGTTCTGGAAAATACTTGTTTATTGTATTTATTCGAAGCATAATATTCTGATTATAATGAGTATTTTTTATTAAGTAAAGCTGTGGCTTCTTGAGCAATATAATAGCTTTATATTTTAAATCTTGTTTTATACAAAAACAGAGATCCTGTATGGGAGAAAATGCATCCCCCGCTGGTTTTCATTAGTTCTGAATATTTATTTATGAAATTTAGACACATTGCGATTGAGTTACTTAATTATAATAAGTGCCAAAATCTCAGGTTTCTGTCCCTGCATCTGGCAACAGTGATGATCATGATGTTAATGGTTGAGGACACTGCTGAGACAGAATTTGAGGACAAAGTAAAGTCAAACATCTGGAGCTTAAAGTCAGTTTTGTTTTCTGTCACATTAGTAACTACGTATTTACAACCCTCTCGTCGATTTCTGTGTATTCTTCAAACACATCCTAGAAAACGCAGTCATGCCCGACAAATGTTTTACAGCACGAGGAAGGCCACACCTCTCCCTTCAAGTTGAAGACTTTCATGTTGTTAATCTTCAAATGCCTGCATTGCTCAGCATTTCTGGCAAGCTGCATTACTGAATTGGCTTAATTAGATAATGCTAAACTCAGAAGACTTTTGTCAAGCAAACTCACTTTCATCAAGAAAACATCAAACCGTTTTCTCGTCCTGATGAATGCAAACAAATCACATTCAGTCTAATCACCGCGCCGTTTTGAAGATTTATAAGAGAATGTGTTATGCAAAAATCAGACAACAATCCCGAGACACATGAGACGAGTCTGTGAAGTGCATTTTTATGAGACCCAAATTTAGAAAGTTGCTGCAGACATGTTTTCCCTTTTCTTCCACGTTAAGGTGCAGAGTAAAATTTTAAATATTCCAGGGTTGACATCTTGCCATCGCTCCCATCTGTTCTGTCTCCGACGTGGCAGCTGTTTCTGTCTTTCTGTTGCGTCTTCAGTTTCTTCAAACACATGGGTTGATGGAGCAGCAGCTAATGGAGAGTGGTTGCCCACCCGCAGTGGACATACGACACTTGAGAGGTTATACCCGTGAGATGACACACTCTCCCTTGCAGTCTGGCTTGGACGGTGTCATATGACCCAGCCAGGAGTGTGGGCCAGTTGAGGGTCAGAAGTCATTCAAATACTAATGAACACAAACTCCAGTGTAAAATACCTGCATTTCTGTTTGAGGCCTCAGCTAATTTTTTTTTAATTTTGGTTTAGTGTGTCCTAATCATTTACCATCCCTTCTCCTCTCTTTTATAATCCAAAATCAAATGTACTTCTGCCACATATAGGATTATTGATGCTGTTATTTAATGACTGTCAGGAATTCTGGCGTTTATCTGTGATATATAGCCCACGTGATTAGCTCAGACTGGGAAACCTGCACTATATTTACAGTTTGATTTGATTTCTCTCTCCCAGGCAAAAGGCTGTCATAAATTACAGGAACCTCGAGGAGCAAGCCAATGTGGAGCTTTATAAATTCCCTGCTGGGAAGAGGCACAAAGAGTCAGTGGAAGAGGGCTGTGCTCTGAAAAGGGCGATCTGTATGCAAGTTCAGTGGGAGACAGCATCCTCAACTCATGGCACGAGCTCAGAGGAATTGCTCGAATGTGGCTGGCTCGCTTTGTGAGGCAGCTTCTTCTGCTCTCTGTTAGCCTCGATCTCTTTGTAAAAGCTTTTCAAAGATTTTAAGGTGGAACAGGTATACATATATATTTATATATATATATATATATATATATTCTTATTCTTATTCTAGCATTTGAACAAGTGAAACTATCCAAATCAGACAAACAGCAAAATATTTGGCTACCATATTGATTGCATTTCTAGGACAAATTTTTCTTGTCTCACCAAGATTGGTACCCTAACACCCACACCCCACTCTCTCCTCCTTTGGTCCAGATCCATGGAACTAATTGAATTACACATTCTGCTCCTTAGTTTCTCATCCTCATGGGAGTGTGCAACTAATCATTTGGAATCTGTGTTTTTGCACAAATGGGGAGGGGGAGGTGTGTTGTTGCTTTATCTATGAGTGATTAACTGCATAGCTGCTGTCAGTCATTTTTCTGTAGCCTCTCTGCAGCAGCTGTGACATTAGATCCCTTCTCTGAAGGTGCTTAACCTTTTGACCTCTGCGTGCTGGTCTGAAACCACAGCTGGTTCTCTACAAGGTAAAACCAAGAATTTTCAAGCAGGAAACCCAAGCCTGAGCCCCGTGACGAGAAAATGAATTGTGAGTCTGACTAATAGTATTGTTAATTTCAGTTAATGTAAGGTTGATTACGGGTAGGTTTTTGGAAACGGTAAGCCCTGGTTTCTATACTACCACTGGACTTGTTTTAGAGAAGTGCACAAAGTGGGCGACACAATGTTCAAACTTCAAATATTTAGGTCAATTTCATCTTTTTTTCATGTTGACAAAATTTTTCCATTTATTTATTGTCTATAAATAACACTTCACATTTTGAGTTCTTGCTCCTCACTTGCTCCACAAAAACCTGTAGATTTAAATTTCAAAACCTTTATTTTATTAATATTATCATTTGCCTTCTACAAATCCAGTGCCTTCAGTCTTGTGCCATTGAACACAACAAGGGACACCTGGAAATTTTACACAGGAATGATGAAGGGGATCTGCAGCTTCAACATCTTTAAATTTAAATTAATTATTCTAATGTGATGAAAACACAAGAAACATTAACTGTATAGATGTTCTCCATCATGTCAACATATTGCTTATCCTCCTGATTTCTGTCTTTGGTTCCAGCAACTGTGACCTCATCAAGAGAAAACCATTGGTTGCCATCGTTTACGTTGAATTCCATTTGGCCAAACTATATGATGAAAAATGACTAAAGACTAAACCTAAGCATGAAACCAAGGGATGCTGAGCAAATACATTGGAATTTGATGTTATTGCACAACATACAGTCTCATCTGGTATTTTAATCACATTTAGATTTTCTTTATGTGTGATTGTACTTCAACATTTTTCAAAAAAAATAATTCTGTCTTAAAATGTATACATTTTTTTTTTTTACATTCAAGCCAAACCCATACACTGTAAATATTTACAGTTAAGGGAAGAGTTTCCTATTTTTTATATCTATATCTTTATAAATATATATACATTAATACTACTCGAAAGAAAATACTGTAATGTCTAGTTAGGTTTATTTTCATGTATTATGACCAAAATTATTGTCATTCTGCCCTAATTTACTATATTAAAAAAAGGTTATTTGTGAATTAATGGCAGGTAGTTTTATATGCCATTATATGGGCATATTGGTGTGTCTGTTTACATAAAAGAAATTATATTTACAGCTGATTGCATATCAACTTTTTAAAAACATGTCCCATTGCGGAAGAATATTTTGAGCACTACTTTTAGGGAATTTGAATTAAGATTTCTTAAAAAATGTTATAAAAATGGCGTCAGAAAGACGCAGCAGCCAACGTTTGTGTGTTTTAGTCTCTACTCGCTGTGGTGCTGTCAGGAGTTGGTTGCTGAAGATTAGAAGGAACCTTTAGCGGTGTGTGGTGACATGGACACATCCAGTTGTGTAAAAGGTGCTATAGACCAGTGTTTCTCAACTCCAGTCCTCAAAGCCCACTCTCCTGTATGTTTTAGTTGTTTCCCTGTTCTTTAGCAGGTCTTTAAGTTCTGCAGAACCATGTCAATTCA
>JARVGW010000002.1:17281217-17292643 GCA_031762495.1 Anablepsoides rubrolineatus | reverse complement strand
AGAATTCTGCAATGTTGGAGTTAGGGAATAACCCTCTGATATAGTCATATTTATTTAATTAGCTTATAATTGATATCACTAATGGAAAACAGCACTCTTTAATTTATAATTTTAAGCAAAAGCATTTCTTGAAAAAAAATGCATATCACATAAACAAAAATACCCTGTGATCTGTTAGTGTGTGCTGGGAATGACTCTCACGTTAGATTTGAGCTCAATATCTGTAAAACTGACAAAGTTACAGCCATGTTTGTGTTTACAAAAGTTGACGCACTGTGGCAGACATTTTAAATCAAATTAATGCCAAAAGTTGTTTAGTTGTAGGTGCAGATCCAGTGATCACTTTCTGAAAGTTTCATTAAAATCCATTATTATTTGCTAGAAGACAAGCAAAAGTTAGAAAAACACGAGTGATGACATAATCACTCTTCATGAAAGGCAGGCTGTAAAATTGTGCATATAAGACTGCAAGGCTAGGGGTGGGCAGTAGGTGGAGCCAGAAAATTTACTTGATTGGGGCATTGCCCCCACTAATACCCCCCTTGATGGCCCCCTTGTATACAAAGACTTTTTTTTCCCTTGAAGATCTGTTTAAAAACTCTCAGTGGCAGGAAAAAAAAGACCTTAAAACTTGGTCCCATATGTTCATGTTAAAGAATGCTAAATTTCCATTAAAAAAACAACAACAATATATATATAGGTTTGAAATAAACTTAAACTAACTTACTTTTTAAAAGTATAAACTTAAAGTAAAAAAGGAAAGTTTTAAGTGTAAAAAAGTTCAAGGAAAACGTGTTCATTCAGTAAGATTTATTAACTAAAGAGCATCTGCTGCACCATTATAAAGCCTTTCATGGGAGCCTCCCTACTTGTCACTCCCCATATAAAGGCGTATCAAAAGTCAAATGTTCGGGAACTACGAATCCCTGAGCAGCTCCTTAAAAAAAAGCCTCGAGCACCCACATGTTCCTCCTCCCCGAAGGATTGGATGTCCAGAGGAATCCTGTCACCCCCCTCTTGAAAGTACATATTTGACAGGACAGAGTCAGGCAGAGCCCGCAGTCCAGCTCAGCCTTCCGTCAGGCACAGACTCTCTCCTCCCCCTCCTCTCTCAGTCTCGCTCCTTTGCTCCCCCGTTGGACGTTTTGTCGGCGCTGCCCAACAGCAACAAGCAGCCATGGATGCCATCAAGAAGAAGATGCAGATGCTCAAGCTCGACAAGGAGAATGCCTTGGACAGAGCTGAGCAGGCAGAGTCAGACAAGAAAGCAGCAGAGGACAGAAGCAAACAGGTCGGATATTTTCCCTTTTTTTTGATGGAAAACAGTAGAAATGTGTAGAAAAGGCAGCTTTAAATGTAACCGGATCGCCACCTCCGATTATTTTTCATGGATACTCCAAATGAATGACTCAGTTGTTAACTTTTTATTCTGTAGTGTTTCGTTTTATTTAATTTACATTTTTGTGTTAAAAATGTATATATTGGTAATGCTTTGTTTAACTTTTAAACGTGTCTTTGCATGCATGTGTAGTTAGAGGACGATATAAGAGAGTTGGAAAAGAAATTGCGCGTAACGGAAGACGAGAGAGATAGAGTTTTTGAGGAGTGCCAAACTGCAGAGGAAAAACTGTTGGGTGCCGAAGAGACCGCCACCAAGGTACCTGAACCTGAAGTGCATGATGAGCTTTCCTAACTTCTCTCTCTCTTTTTTTTCTCTCCCTGTTTCTGTCCTATCTGGTCCTGTCCTGTTCCTTGTCTCTCTGCGCGCTCTGTGCGCCTTTGCGCGCTCACGCCAACTCCATCTCTCCTCCGATCACCTCTTCAACTGTCCTGCACTGAAAATACACCCCCCAAAAAATGCAATATTAAAAAAATGAAACTACCAGCTTGAGGACGACTTGGTGGCTCTGCAGAAGAAGCTGAAAGGAACCGAGGATGAGCTGGACAAGTACTCCGAGGCTCTTAAAGACGCCCAGGAGAAACTTGAGCTGGCTGAGAAGAAAGCCACCGATGTAAGTAAGGAATGGGGCTCACAAGTGGCACCATTTCCCCCCCACTTCCCACCACGCTGCTTCACACTTTCACTCTTTTCATTTACGGAACAGAAACGACAGTTCAACTCGTTTTGTGTTTTTATTTGCTTCCTTTAAAACAAAATATTTGCTTTAACCAATGTGGGTGCGTTTGGCTACTTGACCTTTGACTCCAAAATAACCAAACTTTGGCGTCATCTACTGTTGAACTGTCGTCTATGTTTCCTCAAGAATCACATGCACACTCACTTTGGAATTCAGCCCAAAGAAAGGCTAAATAATAAATTAAAAAAAGCAACACAAGCCAATCATTTCAGCTCAACAATCCCACATGAGGCTATAGTTTAAAGGCCAAACTTCTCCTTGCATACCAAAAGACTAAAATATGCTCATGTAGATCTTTTTTCAGAGGGGTAAGTAGAGCCTGCAGACTTCCCAGGAGCTCCCAGAGTCAGCGCCTGGATAAATATAGCCCACTGCTTTATATGGTCAGGATAGAGCTCACATCAGCCAGCTGCGCTCGTTTGCTTATACCACAGACAAAAATACAGTTTCAACTCAATGTGTCCTTTGCAAGTTCAAGAAAAATACACATATTGTCCTTACTCATTCAAATTAAATGTATCATTTTTGTTCTTCGTTACTTTAGATGAAATAAAAAAAGTTAGTGTAAAACAAATTTAAAGGATCTGATAGGAGACCAAACAAGCCTTGTATTCTAATAAATGCACCACACAGTGCAGCAGAGCTCCAAAGGTAAAACAACAAGTTGTAATAATCCTTTAATTGGATTCCACTGAGGGAGGGAAGTCTGGCCAAAGTGTGTCAGAGTCGTGAGGTTTAACTCGTTTGCAGAAGGTGATGGTAGGGATTTTATAGCAGCGATTACTTTTATAATTTCATTTTAAAGTTTATAAAAAAAAATATTTGCTTAAAACTGAAATAATCAAATAGTTAAACAGATTCTCAGCATTTTTTGTCAATTTTGTATCATTAACTAAACAATTGTGTGATACCTGCAAGCCTCTACACATAGAATAGAATAGAATAGAATAGAATAGAATAGAATAGAATAGAATAGAATAGAATAGATCACGTGAGGGAAATTATAGTCAGTAATATGAATGGAACCAGTAAAAAAAAACGTTTCGTCTATCGGGTTATTTTTACTATGCGCTGTTCAGAAATGACCAGCAGAGGGCGCCAATGTTCCGTTAAAATAAGGCTAATCAGTGAAGACTCTTGCGTTCTTGTCATTAAAACAGTAGCTACCGTTTCTTTTATCGTTTTTTTTTTAACCTGATCTGATTGACTCATTTTGTGGGTCAGTGAAGCAACTTTACGCAGTGCAGAATTTTGTTTTTTTGCAGAATGCCAGTTTTGTTTTTTGCCTATTTTTTTAACGATTAATAGTTTTTAAAAGGGGGCGTGAGTCAAATGAGCAGCACTTCCTGGACCAAAAAGAAAAAAAAAAAAAAAAAAAAAGGCTTTGCTAAAGCGCGTCTTCAGACGGGTCACGCACCTACTTTACGCAGCTTTTCAGCACCATCAAGGACGTCACCCCGCCTCTTTGACGGCTTTCTCGGAAATTCGAGCTGCTGCAGCTCATAGATACGTCTCTTTTAACTTATTATTTTAAAAAAAATATTAATAAATAGTAAAGTATGGCTGGAGTTACGTCCCTGGACGCGGTGAAACGAAGGATCAAATTCTTACAAGAGCAGGCAGACGGTGCTGAAGAGAGAGCTGAGAGATTACAGAAGGAGTTGCTTGAGCAGAGGAAAGCCAGAGAGCATGTAAGCGTGTCTGCCACACACACACACACACACACACACACACACACTGAGCACTTGCGCATCAGTTCCTCATCAAACATTTCCTGTCTGAGAAGTTGAAACAGACGGTTTGAGTTTTTTCACATTAGATGGAAGAGTTCTCTAATAAGTTGAGAGTTTGAGGGCCCCACTAAATGATAACCATGGAGCCCCTAATTTAAAGAATCATAATAAATTAAAATGTATAATTTGGGTGGGATAGACTTTAAATCAAACCAACTTGTTTAAAAAAAATCAACTCAAACAAAATTTCCTTTCATTTTTTGAGACACCAGGAAGTAAAAAAGCTCATCTGTGGCAACATCAAATATGCCAGTCTGCACTGTCAGGCTGTGCTCTTTGTCTTTGCCTATATAAGGGCAGTGGGGTTCTCACCACTACAACACAGAGGCAGTTACACAAACTTTTACTTTCCCCCCCCACATGCCAGTTATGTTAAAATAGAGCTCCTTCCTTGTTACATTTCATAAGCATGACACACAATTTCTTCCTTCCCTGCATTACAATTTAACACAAGCTGCAGGGGGAATAACCTTTAAAAAGTAAAAGTAAAAGTATAGCTTGATGTGCATTAGGACAGTTTTATACCTGCAGAGCAAACATCAGAAAGCAGAAGTACAACAAATAAATGCATGATTGTTTAACCTAAAACATCTACATTTTTATGACCCTTAATGTCCATAAGACTCTATCACAATATCAAAATATGCAGTGAAAAAAGTGGGCATCAAAAACATATAAAATTCATAAAATGTGCCCACTGTTTTGCTAGATAAACAATAAAAGTGCTATTTCAGTTTACAAAACCAATCAATCTAAAATAAATTGCAGAACTCATGAAATCAGTTTTTATTCATTTTTACATGATTTTTTTAAAGTATTTGAGCATACATGTCCTCTAGCATCCATTGGGGGTTGCTACAGCACCCTTTGACCCCCTACTTTCCTCAGGTCTTGCTCAGATCCGTATTTGTCAGACTTTAGGTTAATATAATGCAAACAAAACAAAAAAAACGAATTCGGGATCATTCTTACACCCCAAATTCAGAGCTTGTGATGTTTTTGAACCTAAGCCACCTACTTTCTTTGGGCTGACGTGTGTTTGTAGTTTGTTGCTCCCGACGTCTCCTGACGATGTGCCGCTTTCCTCCCCGCTAGGCTGAGGGAGATGTCGCCTCCCTGAACAGACGTATCCAGCTGGTTGAGGAGGAGTTGGATCGTGCTCAGGAGCGTCTGGCCACAGCCCTGCAGAAGCTGGAGGAGGCTGAGAAGGCTGCTGACGAGAGCGAGAGGTGGGTTTCTTCCTGAGACCGCGGTCAGTTAAATGTCACTCTCCCAAGTTAGACTTGGGCTTCTCCCCCCAAAAGAGTTAGTTATTCACTTTAAAATGAGCTAATTAAATATTCACAAACTCATGTAAAAGTTTTCTTAGAAATGCGGAAAGCATTTTTCACCGACATTATGTGACCCCCTCCTCCTCCTCACAGAGGCATGAAGGTTATTGAGAACAGAGCCATGAAGGACGAGGAGAAGATGGAGATCCAGGAGATCCAGCTCAAAGAGGCCAAAAACATCGCTGAGGAGGCTGACCGCAAATATGAGGAGGCGAGTTTTTCAGCCGCTGGCAAAACATTAAGCATCAATAAGTTAATCTGCAATAGACAAACTGTTTGGACCTAATGCAAACAGGGTGAGGTTACTGAAAACACCTGCTGTTTGGTGTAACTGTTGTTGTGCTGCACCTTCAGGTGGCCCGTAAACTGGTCATCATTGAGGGTGACCTGGAACGTACAGAGGAGCGCGCTGAGCTGTCAGAAAGGTAAGCCACTTCACCTCTGTGCACACTAACCTCTGTACTCAAGCATGGAGGAAAAAATGTGAAAGCTTTTAGACACTAATTCACCAACTATGAAAGTTATTTTTAACCTCATGTTTTTTTTTTTACGTCTTTGCTAATCATTTGCATGCTCACCTTGGTTTGAATGAATGGCTGTGGCTGCCACACCTGCTAACAGGCGGGCTCGAAAAGTGGAGGAGGAGCTAAAGGTTTTGGAGCAAAGCCTGAAATCACTAAATTCCTCAGTCACGCAGGTACAGCAAAGCCAAAACTCACATAGTGACTCTTCTCTCTGTTAGTCCTGCTGCATCTGCTTTGCATTCTGTGCTTGTTCCTCTTCCTACTTTTATTCTGAGGAGATTAGACGGTTTAATGCCTAACACAGCAGGAGGCTGCAGGAACACCTGCATGGAGAGCATGATTTTTCATGGCTGTGACTGTTTTATTTTTATTATAAAACGTTTAAAAAGATATATCACATTGCTGTTTTCACGTTTTTGCTCTGCTAACAAGACAGTTAACACCCTTTAAACAAAAAATATCTTACCTGTTGTAGATGGCTTTTTGAACAATGTCAGTTTTAAGAAATCACATTTTATTTCAATTTATTAATTATACCTAATAATTTATTTTGTATTTGTTGTTTGTCTTTTTAAGCAGAAGTATTGCAGCTGCATCAGGTTGAAGCATGAGCTCTGTAGTCTTGGTTAACTCTGACAGGAATATCAGAATATTTATGCTGGAATAACCATTTATTGGGAAATTATTGGTTATGAAAACAGTGGTTCCCAAAGTAAGGGTTGGGACCCCGATGTAGGTCAGAAAAGCACAGGTTGGTGGTGCTGAGATGATCTCCAAAACAACGTAACAAAATAAAAACATTACTTGCATTGTTTTATTACTGTGACAATAAATAACAGTAGTCACAAATTAAGTAGATAAATATAAGTTTATTTTATTTATAAGGCCCGTATTTGTTTTAATTCAACAAAGGATATTTGGAGTCACAGGTTTTTGGCGTTATTGTTTTGGAGGACAAAAGCTGAGATGTTGGAGGATACATAGTTTAAAGGATTTTAAAATAGTGGTCTCATGAAGCACTTTTTTTAAATAGGAGTTGATAATTTTTCTTTTTATTATTTAAACTAATTCTCATTTTTGAGGTCTTAAGAGCTATGTACAACAGGTAAGATATTTATTGTTAATAACCTCAACAGAACCTCTCATGAATGAATTTGAATCATAAAATGGTTTATTTTTTTAATAAATCACCAAAGAATCACCTTTCTGTTCTCACATTCCTGCTCTGTTAAGGCACATTTGTTTCTTTTTGACTTTCTTTTTGTTGGATCCTTATAGTTTCCTATTTATTTCATGTCATCCCTCCCTCCTTCGCGTTTCCCTCAACCTGTTTTGTGTCTTCCTCTGCTTCTATCCATCCTCATCCCCACCCTCCATCTCTCTTTTGCCTCCTCCTCCCTCTGTCGTATCCTTGGCCATTCTTACCGCCTCGTCTAAAACACCAGCAAATGCTCTGAGCTTGAGGAAGAGTTGAAAACTGTGACCAACAACCTGAAGTCACTGGAGGCCCAGGCTGAGAAGGTAAGTGGGACTTCCTGGGCCCGTGCATGCTGTTGACACACTCAGGGGGGTAAAAAGAAGAGCCAGAGGAGCCGAAGCTCTTTGCTTTATAGCGCGTCTAAATTCACTTGGATATTTAATGTGGTCTCATATGTGTGACCGTCACTCTTTGTTTTTGTCCCACAGTACTCACAGAAGGAAGACAAGTATGAGGAGGAGATCAAGGTCCTCACCGACAAACTGAAGGAGGTAAGGTTTTGGCGTGTATTTCGTACGGCTCCAGGATGAATGTTGGACCTGATTTGTTTCTGTGCCGCAGGCTGAGACCCGTGCTGAGTTCGCTGAGAGATCAGTAGCCAAGCTTGAGAAGACCATCGACGACTTGGAAGGTAGGCTTTTTTTTATTTTAGTTTTTTTTTCTCCTTTTTTTTTTCAAATGTTTCAGGTCTGTTATTTAGGTGGGATCGTATTTTCCATTGAAACATTTAAATTATATTCTGCTTCCCTCTTCTCACTGTGAGGCCTTTCTTCCAGGCTGCATCAAAATTCTGTTTTAACTTAACTGTAGTTTTTAAGTTCGGATGGAAGGTTATAGATGTTTTACATTTCAACTCATACCAGCTGTTGCTAAGGAACTTATTCTGACATTTGTTAATTTTCTGCTTTGTGAGTTATTCGTGTGAATGCTGACTCAGCATTTGCACTATTGTTTTAATGTTTTTTTTTTCATACTAACTACTTCTGCATAATTTGTTCTATTTTAGTTGTTCAAAACATTCAGGAGATGGGTTCTGTTTCTTTTTTGCTTTTACTTGTTTACTTGTACAAAATATTTAGCTTTGTTTATAAATATTTTATCTTTAAGATTACAGTGAGATTAGACCATTTCAATCAAAAATGTTTATTTTTATCTAGCTTAGCAAATTAGACTTATCTCCTTACTGCTATGTTACTTTTACCTTTAATCTACCATTCAGCTTCTTTTAATTTTACTAGCATTTTGCTATGTTTCATTTTTGGCTACTGTTCTGTTACTTTTAGGTTGTGGCTAGATTTTACTGTTTTCCGATTTTAAGTAGTATTTTGATTATTTTAGCTTTTATATAGTTTTATTTCAGCATTTAGCTAATATTAGTTTCGGCCTTTTCAGCTCATTTTCTCAGCATTCACACCTCATTTTTACACAAAAATTCAGTTTTTTTTTCAGTTTCACAGATTGTATCTCTGTCACTGCCCTGTTTTCAACGTTTCTGTTTTCCTCTTCTTCTTGTTCTTCCTCTTCCTCCTTGGATGCTCCTCCTCTTACATCCTTGTCGTGTCCTCTGCCATCCTTGCTCTCCTCCGCCGCACCTGCCTCCTCCCCAACCCCACACACTTCCCTTCACCTGTGGCGCCCCCCCACCACCCCCACCAATAGATGAGCTGTACTCCCAGAAACTCAAGTACAAGGCCATCAGCGAGGAGCTGGACCACGCCCTCAACGACATGACTTCCATGTAATTTTCATCTCTCTGCATCTGCTTGTCCCCCCACCCCTTCCTTAAATGCATCATCTTCTTTGTCTTAATTTTCCACTCCCAATAAGAGATGTTAAATCTGTCTGTTTTAACTCTTCATTTGAAATGCCTTAAAACAGACAATTCTTTGTGTAATTAAAGTCTGTTTAGGTTAAATAATCTTAATTTACTATGCTATGCAGATTTAAACATGATGATTTGTTTCAGTATTCTGTAAACAGAACTTGTGCATGAATGGGAAAAAAAGGCATGGGTTGTACTTCAATGTGGAAATAGTTTTTGTGACCTCACGCATCTTAATATGTGGAAAAAAAAGGAATAATCATGGTCCTTTTTAACAAATTCATTGAAACTGGATAAAACAGGCATTTCAATGACTATAATAACTAAAGATTTTGTGTCCCCACCCCACCACCCCCACCCATCGTCTTTTATTCTCCTACTAATATGGTCTTGCTTCTGTCTAGAAGAAAGGCCTTCTGTTTTGTCGGTATGCTACCTGAGGTTAGGTTGTCATATGGTAATTTAGCACCACCGTGGTTGAGCTCCCAGTTTTGCTAAATTACTAGGTTATTAGGAGAGCTTAAGCAACTCCAGTTGAGGAGTATCTCAGGGTGCACAGTGCGTTTCTTTTTCTCCATTCTCGTGCATTGTTGCGGTGCATTGGTATGCCTCTCCTATGGTTCTGGTATGTTGTGGTGTGTGTCTCGCATCGTCGTAGGTCCCCACAGCGACCGCCCCTCGGTTCAACTGTGCTTCTTCTCTCCCACACAGATAAATCGTTTACACCTCGTCAACGACGCCTCCTCGTGCCCGAGCAGCGCCTGTCTGCTCTGGCTCCGGCCTGCTCCCCGTCTTCCCTTTGCTTTCCTTTCCTCCTCATGTTTCCATGTCAGCTACACATCCACTCTCTTGTACAGAATCCTAGAATCTTTCTGCATTGTGTAAAAAAAGAATAAAAAATCTTTCCTTCTATTGTAATCTCTCTCTCTTTACTCTGCTCCTTTTTATTTTCCTTTCTAATGTCTTAATGTAAAGTGGTTCAAGTGAAATCCCAAAGCCTTTTGCTGTCAAGTCGTGTTCCTGATTTTTCTTTTTCACCTTATCACCCCATTAGCTCCATCTCTACACGGTGTCGTTTTATAAATTTCAGTTTGTCCCTTTTTTGTTTTGTCAAATATCCTGTGAAGCTGAGGTATTAAATATGAAATATTTTTGTAAGGATTTAAAAACTTACAGCGACCTCAGGTGCTTGACTGGAAACTGAGCCGAACATTTGAGACTGATGCATGCAAGCACTTTTTTTTTTTCTTGTGAAAGAGATAACTGGAAGTGTGTGAGAGTTGGTGAGCGTTCCTGCTAAATCGTAGAGAGATTAGGGTAATCTGGTGAAACGCAGAGCAGCATGTAGGAGTTGTGGATTCTCGTCTGGTGCTGGCAAAGTTGGATGGAGTTAATGCTGGTAAGGTGAACAAAAGAGCTTTGTGTGATTCAAAGTATTATGTCTTCCATTTGAATAAATACACAATGACGGAGTCTGAGTCTGTTTTATTCAAGATGATTCCCTAAATACACAGAAATAAGTAAAATAAACAGTCATTAAACCACATTTATGTAGTTCTTATGTGGTTCTCGTTATTTTCAATGAATAGACAACACTGAGAAAACTCATTGTCTTTATATTTCACAGAGTTGCACTTTTAAATCAGGAATAACGGTCCTTATTGTTTGTGTCTTTTGGTTCATAATTGAGTTAACTTTCTGTTGTTTCTTTACCTGATGCAATAATATCAAACAAGTGTCAGAATTCTCTAAAAACAGTTTAAAACTTTTCAAATTTACTTGCAATAAGAATGATTTTGTTGTGCTCTAAGATTTAAAATATTGCAAAGATTTATTCTAAAAAAAGTTTTAAAACACTTTTCCACTGCTTTAGTATTTACCTTCTTCCTTGTGGTTTTCTATCCTTTCTTTCACTTCCTGATTTCAGCTTGTGGAGAAAAAAAAAGGTTTTCTCATTAATATATGGTTTACAGATAGTTCCAGCTGAGAAACTAAAATAAAATTCTATAGCAATTTATTTTAGTCTAACTTTGCCTAAAGATCCTTAAGACTGGCTAAAACCAGAGGACATTTTGGATTTCATGTTTAAAGTTAAAATCTCTCCAGGTTTAACATAAAATGAAAATAAATAGTTTTAATAAACATGTTTCTCTGAGCAATGAATATCTTACTTTGCTGTCCACAATGAATTAAACAGGAGACAAACAAAAAGAAATATAATTTACAAATAGGCGAAAACCAGGATGATGATTCAAGAAAAAGGGGAAAAATAAATTAGAAATGAAAAAAAAAATTCAGCATGGTCAAATTCTGTTTTATCAGTAGTTTGATAAGTAAATAAACAAATAAACCAAACACAATCGATTTTCATGTAAAGTGAAAAATATAGCTATGAGATTTAAGGATTATAGTTTTTCATTTTTCGCTTGATACAAATCAGCTTTTTATTGGATATTCTTCATTTCACTAGCAATGACCACACAATGGTATAAGTTTAAATATTTTATTGAAGGTAGGGGTCGAAGGTAGAGGGGATGAAGGTAGGGGTCGAAGGTAGAGG
>JARVGW010000002.1:17268926-17281154 GCA_031762495.1 Anablepsoides rubrolineatus | reverse complement strand
TAGCCGCTGACTGATTAGCAGAAGGTGGGAGGCGTGGTCCTGCTCCCGAACCTAAGTTAATATCTTAACTTCATTTTTTTTTTAAATCAAAGACTAATGTGAAAAGTGATCAATAAAGTTTAGTATGCAGAAAAATTTAAATGATGAAAGCTGGAGATGGAACAATTTTTTATTTTATTTTTTATTTTTGGGCCGATGATACAAGCCAGTCTGTTCTTTATGTTAATGTATGAGTTTTGTGTTGTTGTGGGTGGAATATTCATGCTGGAACAGTTTTAATCAGTTTAATATAATACCCACTAGCCTTTTTTTATCACCATCTCATAAATATGTCACTCATGAACTCATGTTTGTGTGTCAGAGAGAGCAGATCAGCATGGTGGTTTACGTAAAACTGTTTCTCTTGTTTTATGTCAGTGCTAATTCACTGTTAATTCAGTAAAAATATATATATATTACCTAACTGTAGGGCTTTCAGCCATGCAGCTTGAATAATAATATTTAATATAACCCACTGACTCATTTGTGATTGTTTGTCTGAACTAAAACTGTCTGTATTTGATGTTCTAACAGAGAAACTGTCGCATGCTAAAGAGGAGAACATTGACATGCATCAGATGCTGGACCAGACTCTAATGGAACTGAATAACTTGTGAAGACACATCTGACCTCCCCCTGCCACACAAACACACACATTGTGGGTTTTGACTTTTTGTATTTGCACCTTGCTTACCATAACCCCTTCTAATTACACCCTGCCAATGGTTGTGACCAAAACAGCCGGATGCTACTTTTATTGCACAGTTCTGCCTTCAGTGGAACTCAGCCAAGCAGCGGAGCTAAGAAAAAAAAGAAAAAAAAGCTTAACCATTCCCTTTGATGAAATGCCTGCCTTTTGCAGTTATCAAAATATATATATATATATTAGATTTTTTTTAAAGATATTTGGTAAAATTGGGTGTATTATTTCCACAAATTGTTTTCTTCATTTGCAATAAAGCTGGTCTGAAAAGTTCAATTCTTCCTTGATTGTGCACATACCAAAAGACAAAGTGAAGATGTTTTGCATGAAGTAGCTGAAAACATAATTGCATTTTTACTATGCATTTTAACTGTTGTTGTTTTTTTACCCTTGCAAAAAGTAAGTATACACAGGTAATGCCTGTCAGTATATAATGGTGCTACTGTATTGTTCTGTCATGCTTTACAGTATGTTGAAGAATATTGTTCTCTTGACCATTTAAAATTGATCCCATCTTCTCTAATGACATTTCAGTCAACTGGTTGTGCATCGTTTTAGTTGTTTTAAAGTAAAGATTTTTAAAGTGTTCGTTACATCTGAAATGTACAAATTAAAACTATAAAAAATAAAAGCACATTTTGAAACTTTTCTAACTTTGTGTTTTGTTTTGGGGTTTTTTTTAGCTTTTTTTGATTTAGCTTTTGTGAAAATAAAAACTTTCTAAAGAATGGAACTGTGTGAAAGAAAATATATTCATCAGACTTGGATGTTTGAAGGTTTTAATAAGAAGAGCTCTGTCCTTGTAATTTATTTCTTCCATTCTTTCTTGACTTGATAAGACTTGGTGTTTTTCAAGTTACTGTAGCCTACTCGGTACTAATGAACATAGTTTTTGTTATTATCCTTTAAAAATGTATTTCTTAATACTTAAGGGTAAAGCTGATCTTGGAGTCTTCACAAAGGTTTCAAAAGAGAGGCCAGATGAGGGCCATTGTTTAGTCCTGGGATGTCACATTTAAACCAAAAGTTGTAACAATTTTTAATGTTTTGTTGTGTTATTGTCAGGCTTATCAAAAATGTAGAAATGAAAAAAATCACCTTCTGACAAAGGGCTGACTTCAGTATTTTACTTGACAGTTGCTAAATCAGTGCATTGCAGTACTTATGGAAATTGAAACACATTAAACCTGAACTGTTGTATTAAAAATAATATTTCTTTTTAAAAATATCATTCTAAATTTTTCTCATTGAAATATCACACATGCACAAGTCATGTTTTGTAGTGCTTATCTTTTTAAATAAATCCTCTTGAGAAGGATACGTTTCTTCTATTTTAACAAGACACTTGGGGGTTCCATTACACATTGATTGACTAAGCATAGCATTTTTTTTAGATGAAAATAAAAAGTTTGACAACCAACCCTGTTCTCCCCTACTTCCCAACCAAATTTTAGTTCAAACAAAATAATTTTTCCCAAGTGCATCATGGCAAATATATATGTAGACTTCTTTAACGTAAGTTATGTAGTTTTATGTTACTTTATTAGCATTTTATTAAATTAAACTCTGCCTTTTCTGAGCCGTAGAGCAGTCGATGAGACTTTGGTTCGATGTTGTCTGAACTCGATTAAGTCTATTTTGAGGGTAAACACAGGAACTGGCTGTGGGCATTTTTTTTTTTTAGCGAGCAGTGGCAATTCATGAATTTATTGTGTCCTCTTGTAAAAGCAGTGTTTGTTTGTTTTTTTAATCATGTCACGCTTGTTTTCGTCACATCGTCTGTGTAGCAGATGCTTCCTGCTAGCAGCGCGCGGGTCTCCGTTGTTGACAGCGCGAGCCGGAGCTCGAGGCAATCTGCAAAACAAGGCCCACAGAGTTTTTATCCAGACACAACAACGGGGTTATACAGTGGGGTTAGCCCCTTTTAAATACCGAACTAAGTCCAAGATTTGGGTTTGTGGAGTCGGTGTGGGTATTGTTTTAGCAGTGGGACTGAAATACAGCTTCGACTCCGCTGATAGTTCATGTGAAGAAAAAGTCAAAAAGGCCAGCACATACGGAGAAGCAATAGAAGTAAGCAGAGACCTACTGGAGCGGATAAAGGTAGGCAGTGAGGTAGGCCTGCTTGATTGCTTCATATTTCCATATAACCTATGAAAGCACCTGTATTAATTCATTATTTCGTATTATCAGACTGAAGTTGGAGCTCCTGGACTGATAGTGGGGGTTTCTGTGGATGGTGTTCAGGTTTGGAGTGAAGGTTGGTATTATGTGGGCTTAAAATCCATTAATTAGTCACACATCAGAAACGGACATTTACTGAAACTTACAGAAAGAGTAATCTTTGAACATTTACAACTGATAAAGCTGTCATAGTCATCTGACATTAGAAAACACAAAAATGGCAATATATCAGTTATTTCTATAGATATTGTTCTAATATTTGGTATGGTGGAGGCTAAGGCTGATCCCCAACACATATGTTAAAGGGGTAACAAATTGTGCAATTTCTTTGTTTACAATTTTGTCCTTAGCTATTTGGAGTCAACACAGTTCTTGTTAGCAAACTATCTGATAATCCGCTGAACAAACCGTAGAGAAAATTTCAGGAATTAATGGTTGGTTATCATTAGCTAGACAGGCAGCTTTAAAAAGAAACAAAGCAGAGATTAAGTGTATGCTAGAGTTGGGCAATATTGACATAAGTATTTAGCACAATTAATTGTGGCATTTATCCAATAACAATTAATGTGATGTTGCACTTGTATGTGGCCAATGTTGTCACTTTGTCCACATCTTCTGGGTTTCTTCATACGCTGGTATTTAAGGTGAATAAACAAGTTTGTAGGGTTGGCATTTGCTGCTCCGTGACGACTTCCAACTTTGGACTCGCATGCACGCATGATAGTAATGGTGTGTCGCACGCAAAAATACGTCATGACATGTCACTAATTGCAAAGTGGCAAATATTAATTGTTGACAGTTTTACTGACGATTAGTTGCACACAATCTATGTTGTTTCACTCCTGGTAAAAAGAAAAAGTACACTTCTAACCAGAGGATTTGTGTCTAAAATTAAATCAGAAAAAATATATATATTTGCATTTGGGCAAAATTCTGTGGTATTTGAATGCTGACCTATAAATATTTATTTTCATACAGGGCACAGCATTCAGTTTGTTTATGAAGATGTTCAGATTTACATAAAGCTAAAAAGACATTGCAGTGCAGAAACAAAACTATATTAAATAAAAAAAACATGATTGGATTTTCCACATCTCTTTTTTTGTGTAGTAAACAAAACTGCAGCAATTCAGGAAACATTTGATTGAAAATGAATTCTAATGCCGTTAAATCTTTCTAACCTTTTTAAATTAATTTTATGCTAAAAGTTTCTTCAACTATGATCAATTGTAAACCAGCAAGTTTTTAAAATTTTAGGGTCCAAAACTTTTTGTTCTTTTATTGAACGTGTTTGTGCAATTCAGGAATTGGTTATGCTGATTTGGAGAATCGTGTCCCGTGCACGCCAGAGACCACAATGCGAATCGCCAGCATCAGTAAGCCCCTCACAACTGCAGCCGCTGCACGACTCTGCGAGGAAGGGAAACTCGACCTGGATGTCCCGGTCCAGAAATACGTCCCGGAGTTCCCCCAGAAACAGTTCAATGGACAAGATGTAAGTTTGTTAAGAATATTAATAATGGTTCTTGGCAATGTGCTTCATTTCTGCTTTGTTTTTCTTCAGGTCACAATAACAACTCGTATGCTTCTGTCACACCTGAGTGGTGTCAGACATTATGAGAAGGATCCAAAGAAAATCAAGGAGGACAGAGAAAAAGCAAAGAGACTTCTAAAGCCACAAGTTAAAGCAAAAGAGGAGGAAAAGAGTTCATCTGAGGACAAAGATAAGTCAACAACTGATCAGAACTGTAAAGGTAAAGAATCCAGTCAGGCTAAAAAGAAAAAGGAGTTTGAGCACGAGGAGTACTACTTGAAGGATAAGTTTGAAAGTGTCATTCAGGCTTTGGACCTTTTTAAGGACGACCCTCTCATTTTCAAACCTGGTAAGTAAAACCCATATCCATACAAAACAACCAAATTAAAAACAGTCCTAAAAAATTAGGGGGTGATGTAACTATATAACCTTGTTTAGTAGGGAAATTGCAGGACAAATGATTTTTTTATAGATGTTTTTTGTTTTGTTTTGTTTTTTAAATCATTCAGTTCAAATTTTCTGCACTCCTAGAAACACCAAGTATACAAAAAAATGCATTTAGTGGCTAAAACTTTGTAAGAATAATATCCTGGCGAATCAGATTCATGCTTTACTACATGTAGGTACCACGTTCCTGTACTCCACTCATGCCTTCACCCTCCTAAGTGCTGTTTTGGAGCGGGCTGCCAATCAGCGCTTTCTGGATCTGATGATGAACATGTTCCACGAGCTAGGAATGCTCAACACAGTTCCCGATGAGAATGATCCTATTATTTACCATCGCTCCAGGTAATTTATAATCATTACTTTCACTCTATGACCACTATAATGCATTATGGCACTTCACAGCTGAGTGCAGGTAGATCACAGTGGGCCAGTTCAGACATTGCATCAAAGGTTTGTCTCAATGATTCAGTTGCTAGTGGTCAGTTTTGATTAAGAGCATTAACATCTTGCAGTAAGTGTGTATCCCAAAGTGCTTTTGTGATTTGATGTCAATTGCCCACTCTGTAGGTGCACTGACAGCCATCAGCTGTTTTTGTTGCAGCTTCACTGTGAACATAACTCCAGTATTTAATTAGGTGAATTTAATGAGACATAACACTGCTCTGATTGTTTTTCTGTGATTGATACATTAGCTCTAGAAACAATCTGAACAAACTTTATATTAAAGAGAAACAGGCCTGCAGTATTCTGGTAATCCACCCTTCTTAATAAAATCCCAATAAAATCAATGTTTTTTAATTTTTATTTATCAACGTTTCTGATAAACCGTTAAAATTAAAAAAAGGAAAAACAATGGCTTAGTGGTTCGTAGGGCTGGGGGATATGGCTGAAAAATGTATGACGACATTTCATATCGGTCAGTATCGATAATTATTGATTAGTTTTTGTTTTACCTATTTAAAATAAGGACCAGGAGAAAATAGTACACTTGCCAAACTAGTGACGTGACCTTGACCCCTGGATTGGAGTTCAGTAATTATCAACATTCAGTTTTTCTATTGATATTGATCATATGTCTATCAAAATATATATATCGTTACTGTTTTAATACGCAGCCATAGTGATTAGCACAGTTGCCTCAGAGCAAGAAGGTTCTGGGTTCAATTCCCAGTTTGGACCTGAAGTTATTTTATGTGGCGTTCTCATGTTCTTGTGCTTACGTGGGTTTTCTCCAAGTACTCTAGTTTCCTCCCACAGTACAAAAGAAACCTGCACGTAAGGCTGCCTTTACGCCCAGGCCTCCCTTGCAAAAGAGATGTGTGCTCAGTGGGATTTTGCCTGGTTAAATAAATGTTAAGAAATAATAAATAAAAGCTGCAATTTCAGAATATTTCAAAGAACACTGTAGCTCTTTATCTTTAACTATTTGGTAGCTAAAGCTGGCAATACCCCCAAAGATATCCAGGTAATGATTCAGCTTCTTGTGTTGAGTCACATCAGTTCAGTAGGAGGTTTTACAGTGTGTTCCTGGACATAAATAATAGACAGAGGCAAACAAAAAGGATCCAGACCACCGCACTGCTTTTCAATGCATATTGAGACCTGTATTTAGTACTCACTTAATGCATTGTTGCTAGAGATGGATTTAGAGACCACCTTTAAAGTGAGTCAATATTCTGTTATTTCTTTAAGATTGAAGAAAATGGAGTTGTTTTAGTGGTTACCCGGATCAAATTCAAACATGGGTTTATTTTACTATTTGACACTTCTCCACAGATTTTATCATCTCAACAAGAGAGGACGTGTTGTGAACTGTCCATATGTTGACATCTCCTACAAATGGGCAGGAGGCGGCTTCCTTTCCACCGTGGGAGACCTGCTGCTTTTCGGTAATGCTCTTCTCTATAGCTACCAGGTGGCCCACTTTGAGACCGAAGGTTTGCTCCCTGGCTTTCTCAAGCCTAAAACAGCCGTAGAGCTGTGGGCACCTGTGGACAACACGGAAGCCAGCTGGGATAAGGACGGGCTTTACGCCCAAGGCTGGCTGGTGGTGGAGAAGTTGCAAAAATATGGCCACTGCAGGAAGCGCAGACATTACGTGTCACACACGGGAGCAGCTGTCGGGGCCAGCAGCGTTCTTCTAGTGTTACCCAGTGAGGAGATAGACCCGCGACGAGGACAGAACCTCGTCCTCCCGCAGGGGGTTGTGGTCACCATCATCGTAAACATGCAGTCTGTGGGACTGAACACTACCGCACTAAAAATTGCACACGAGTTTGAAAAAACCAGAAACAAGTAAGTTTTTCACAAAGTGTGTGCGTTTGCAGAGTCTTGGGTGATTTTGATATAGTTTTTGAATACAGTATTATGAAAAAGCCTCATTTCTTTTCTTTTGTCTGCTCAAGATGGGTGCAAAGTTTTATGGGAAAACTGTTCATGAGACAAAAAAAAAAAACATGTTTTTCTTTAGATTTAAAATCCATTTTTAGACCGAGCGGGGAGCATTTCATTACATTTAGTTAAACATGTTTTCATAAAGTGTTTTTAAGGTCAATCAAAAGTTTTATTTTTTCTTTTGTACTTGTTGGCCAACATTTCTGTTCTGTAGAAGTTGATCCCACGGTGCTTCAGTAATGTTGATGGCCAGGTTTTAGTGAAACTAATCTGTGATACTGTTTTGAGTGTGTGCTTTCTACCCAGGTATGCTTTTACTGCATTGGCAGCATATTTGAGATTATTGTTATACTAAAAAATGAAGGCGGTTGACTTTCAGCCAAGTTGAGTAATTTTGCATACCTCAGCCTTTTATCAATTTCCCATTTTCAGGAATGCATTTTTGACTGCCTTAAAGCATTTTTAAGGCTTTCTTGTCAGGTCCTTGTTTTTTTCTGTTCATTTTAAAGTTCTCACTTCCTGTAATAAGTTTGTTTAAACTGTGCTACCAACAGAGATAGAACATGATTTTGGGTAATAACTTGATGATTACTAGAATTTTTTGTTTGTATGTTTACATCAAGCTGCTAATAACAAAGACCATTTGAATATTGATTATTTAATTTGTTATGGTGTATATTTAATTTGGATGAAACACTACTTTTTTATCTTGACCCAGGTCTCCCTTGAAAAAGAGATCTGAGATCTCAACGAGACTTGCCTGGTTAAATAATGGTAAATTTTATTTTTAAATACTACAGGTTTTTTAATGAGTTTTTCAAATGTATATTCTAGTGGGAAAAAAATCCTTTTGGTAACTTTTTATTTCTGTTTATACTGAAGAATTGTAAACAGTGTCTGCATATGCAATCATCATTATTAACTATCAATGCAGGTCAAAAGGTGTTTCATGTTTAACTGCTTAAGTGTTGAAATATAACATGCACAGTTTTACAAATCTACAGAAGAGTGTGTGTGCATAATTTTAAGTTTGTGGTTACAGTTATTTCTCTCTAAAGGTAGTAAAGATTCTCTGCCACTAGGTGGCAGCAGTGAGCTGAGTTTTAAATGCTTGACCTTTAATCCTCCTTTGTGGCCTTAGTTGAGGGCAGCAGGAGGGTTAAAAGTTTTGAAATTTTAACCTTTTTTTTAAAGTCTAATACATTTCATTATCTTTGAGAGTAATATAACAATGGGTAAAGATGGTAAGATTGGAAACCTGCTACATATTATGAGGCATTCCAAACATTCCCAACCTGCCTTTAAATAAATGTGTGCTGACCCAATACCAGTGTCTCTGTCCTTATTTACCCATTGACAAAATGACGTTTTCATGCTTGAATGAGCGTGTATCAGGATAACAAACTCAGCTGTCAGCAGTCCATGCATTTCTTTTTCTTCTACACTTAATTTATTCTTATGGAGGAAATCCTAACAAAGATTAACCCAAGCAGTTCAAGTATAACTTCTTTTCTTTGCATACTGATTTCAATGTGTTTTTGTAGCACCTTTGTACTTTAAACCTCCTCATGTTTATCTGAAGATTAAAGAGAACTGACCAGCACACAGAAGTTTGCTTTTTGCGTTTACGCCTGAATTTCCAGCTTTGCGAGTGCCAGCGATTTTAGGAACGAGTTCACCATTTCAAGTCTAGACATTTGCAAGAAGTAATTATAAAATGTAGAGTTTAAAAATGGATAAGAGTAAGGGTGGGAAAGGTAACTGCAGGTCATGAATGAAATGTGAGAGGCAGTGTGCACACTGTTAAATTGTCAAGTAAAAGTCATAGCATTTAAACATTTAGAAAAAAAATTGTTTTATTTACATTCAATTGTTTATAGTTACATTGAGAATTCACTGTTGCCTGTTCAATGTTTTAGTTTCCTCAAATATACTTTGTAAATAGATTTAAACAAGCATGTTGAAATGTGATCTAACTGCAGGAACAAACTTAAACTTTTTTTGCCCAGGTAAAGTAAATCACATTGACTCTTGCATCATGTCTCGTTTGATGCCTTTCTGTAGCAAAAAACACAAAATCTAGAGACTTAATCAGAAAACCCATCAGATGTTAGCCCTTCATTTTGACCAAAATGGTAGTTTTTGTCAATATAGTCCAACAAGTTGTACGATTTCATAAAATCCAAAGACAAAAAGGAGGAGGGCAAAAGTGTAAAAAGTCTTCATATTTTATAGGTCACTGGATTTTTCTTCTGCTTTTTGAGTTTTAGCATCCTGTACAAAGAAAAACATTATTGATGTAAATTAAAGCCTATAGAAACACAACTAATAATAAAACATATTGCCGATATTTTCTAATCAAAAACATTGCAAATGCTAAATATATGTTGTTTACTTACCTGTATACATAGAGGATGATCACTGCCAGCACCACTAAGATGAGAATGGCAACAATGATCACAGCTGCTAATAATCCCATGTCATGATCATTCGGATTTCGGGTTGGGAGATTATACTGCTCACACCTGCTTCCTTTATAATTTTCTCTGCATCTACAATGAGAAAGTTTACAAAAATATGGAATTTGGCCAATAAAATTGTCACTTTAAGCATCCATGTACTCTTACATTTAAGCTTCATGTTGTTTAAAGAAAAAAGTTGTATTTAATGAAACTTACACACAGGAAAGCAAATTCATGGAAGATATTTTATAACATGTAGCTTCATTCATGCAGTAATCAGCATCCTTCGCATCACAGGGTTGTCCATGTTCTGAAACCAAAGTTTGAACCTTTATTTTTTGAGATTTAACTTTGTTAAAACTATGTTTTTTAAGGAAAATATATTACCTGCCATCATTTGGAATGCTTTTCTCTTGCTGTCCACGTAGATTAAAAAAAATGTGCACATTTATGTTTTTAGTGAAATGATTCCCAGGCAGTTATCTGTCACCAGTAAAGAAAACGTGTCGTAAAAGACCAGAAAAGAAAGCAATATATAAATGGCTTCGTAAAAATGTTCCTCTTGAAAAGTAGATAACACTTTAGCTTCAACACAGAAATCCCTTAAATAAAATGTAACAAACTCACCCATATACCAGCTCATAAAACTCCGGCTTTTGGTCTCAGGTTTCTGAGGTAAATCTCGGTGGCGTCTGGATCTCTGAATAGTTTTCTCACGTGGGCGTGCTTTTCAAAGAATGTTGTGATGGCAGTTTGTCTACTTTTAAATGTCAAGTGAAATGTCAATACTACCCACTGAAGCTGGGTATTTATTAGCATTTTGTAATGTTCTACAATATAAATACTTCACAAATGTCACAGAGGCTTAAAGCCTTTTGTTTTCTTTTTTATTATGTTGAACTCACGTGTAGGCCAGTCTGGTTTTATTTTTAGGTAAATCATGACGTCAGGCAGAGGATGGGAAAGAAAAATACCTGTTGTGTTTTGGAATGCAGCCTTTCAGGGTTTGGTAAGAGGCATGAATGGCTGGAATGTGTGAAAGGCATGAATGGAATTCTGAGAACTTTTTTTAGTGCAAGCTTAAAAAAAAAACTTTTTCCTTCTAAGTAAAACTAGTTAACCACACAGAACCGTTACTCATCATCTGGATTTTTCACAGGTTTCACAATTCTATGGAGTGAATGTTGAAACTGAGCTTTAAATTAGTTTATATATATATATATATACAGTATATGCAATCACTCACTGGTGAGATGTGAGGATTTTTCAGAAATTGTTACATTTAATTTGACTTGTATGAATTAATAAGGAAAGTAGGAAGGAACTACAACTCATTTCAATATTAAATTTAGTTTGTAGTTTCAGTTCACAACAGATTATTTCAGGGTTCTATTGGTGAGCTTTAAAATAATCTGCTGTCCTTTGTGCAGAACTATACGTTATTCACTTTTTTATTATCATTTAAAATAAAAAGACCTGCTTTTTTCATAGATTTTTGTTAACATAGATAGTAAAATGTTTTTGTGTGAATATGTTTTCATCACTCCAGGAACGTCAGTAAAATTTTTCATCTTTTGTATTTTTACTGGGTGTAAAACAGCGAGCACAATTTGTCACTGAATCTGAAGGTATCTTTCGTTTGACATGAGGAAAAAAGTATTCTTGCTTTCAAGTGAAAATCTGATGAGCATGTATTGGGATCAGACAATAACTTTTACTTCTTTTCTGTTTGCTCTCAGCAATAGTGAATTTTATATGGAGAGATATTTTATAGAAGGGTTTTAATTTAAACAACCTTAGTTTGTAAAAAAGAAAAGAAAAAAAGAGTTGAAATCTGACCCAATCGATGAGCTACTGGCTAGTCCCAGCAAGTGTATGACTGCTCTCTTAAAATAATTTCAATATCAAGACATTTATAGTTTGTCCAATGCCTTATTATAAAACTTTAAACTTTGCTTTCTAATAAAATATTATAATGTTCCTGCCTGAGCTTGAAATGTTAACACTTAGCTGCTGCTGTTGTAACTAATAGCTCATTGTAAAACTAAAAGTGTTGTAAAGGTTATTTTAATATATATTCATGTCACAATGTGGTCAAAACTAAATGTTTCTAAGGTTCAGGTATTTAAACCAGGTGTTATATTAAATATTTATGCTTTTTACAGAACACCACTTCAAAACAAGCAAACAAATTGTTATTTATTATTTTTAAAAAATTAACTATATTCCTTAAAATAATAGGTTCAAATGATATCTAGGACAGGTAAGATATTCATTGTTTATACGTTTTTTTCTCAGAACCTCACTTCAAATTAGGTGACAGGGTTTTATTTTTTCTTTTGAAAGGCAAATAAGCCTGCAGAGGCAAAAGTCTGGAAACAGAAATAATGTAGTAAACTAATAAACACTTGAAGTTACCACGTACTATCAGTGGTATATTTTCCTTTTTATTTATTTACTCTCCG
>JARVGW010000002.1:17230678-17250955 GCA_031762495.1 Anablepsoides rubrolineatus | reverse complement strand
TTGTGGTTGTAATGTGACAAAATATGGAAAAGTTCAAGGGGTATGAATACTTTTGCAACCCACTGTATATAAAGTTAGCTACCTGTGTACACTATGCTGCATGTTTTAGGGCATTAGTTTCTGTTCTTTTTTTTCTGGTCTCGTCCTCCCTCAGTCTTGGTCTCGGGTTAGGTAGTCTTGATTACAACACTAAGAGGAAGCTTTGCGAAAAGAAAAAAAAAGCAGATTTAGCTTTTTTCCCATGAATATCCAAATAACTGTACTTTATGGAGCGTGCATCTGTTCTGTATTATCAAAAATGACTTGAATTTGTCAACAAAGATTAGTTTTAAATGTGTCTATATCCCACATATCACGCTGAAATAAGTAGAAAGATAAGTAAAAGCAGATCTCAGGCTTACTTTTTGACTCCAGTTCCCTTCAGATCAGCCTGCTGTCCTAAGCATCAGCCACATATGCCACTGATCTGCAGGGGCCAGACTGAGAGGTGTGAGAGGACAGATGGTTCACATGGGTCAACCTGCCTCTTTGACTGGAGAGGACAGAGGAGAGAGAGAGGAGGGCCCCAAAAGAAAGGGAGGAATGGAGCAGATGACCTTCATCATCAGTTTCATTCAAAAAAACAAAGTAATGTCAAGCATGTAAACCAAACGTGTCTACTGTTCTGCATGTTTGAGCAAATAAAAATAAAAGCTTTTAAGTCACCCACTACATCCCAGCAATTACATCATATCAAGGCTGAGAATGTTTGAGGTTAAAATAAGATGTAGCATTTTTCAACAGAGCAACGGAGGTTGCCAAAATCTAAAATGAATCTTGGCAGGAGCAGTGTTTCACAGATGTTTGGAAGCAGAGTGAGTTAATGGGTGGCCTTTTTGTTTGTGTTTGGTTTTTGTGTTAGTATTTTTTTGTTGTTTTCATGCACACCAAGAAACAGTCTTCTCCATCAAATTAGCCCCCCTGCTCGACACTGTTTGCAACGCAATAATTAAACACTTGAAACCGACGTTTGTTTATATTCACAGACATGCAAAGTGTGAAATTGTCCTTTTTTTAGGCCGACAAGAGGAAAATCAAGTGTCCTGTTGGAAAAAAACAAAAAAACTTTTATCAGAGACAGCTTTTCTGCTCTCTGCTCTGGATGTGGAGCCACAATCCATCTCCATTTGTTCAGTATCTGTAACCCATTTTTCCCTGTGACAGGCTGAGTCCTGTTGTAGATGCAAGGATTTAGGCTGTAATGCTTTACTGTGTTTAGAAACCAGTCCAGGGGTTTGGTTAATTAGGCAAGGCTGCAGTGATTTTCTTAAATAAGATGAGAAGGAAGGACCAGATGCCACACAGGCTGTTAGTTACATGTGCAATTCATCACCCTCTTTTATCTCTTTTTACTAATTTAGTGCAAAGGTTCGGTCGTTTTTCAGGCATAAAGCAACACATGATTTATGGCACTGAGGAAGAAAACCTCCAAAATCTTTAACTCGTTATCACTACTGCTTGGCTTTATTTCTGTCTTAACTGTTTGCATGCCTCCAACACAAATACCTCAAATATTACACAGGAAATTTGTTTAACTTGGCAAATGTGTTGATTTTCATACTTTCTGGGTGATTGCACTCAACTTATACCTTGTCTTGAGTAAAAAATATGAATGACTGAATGCATGAATGAATAGGAGAAGAAATGTCTCCTAAGTGAGACAGTGATTGGACAGCCCGAGTGAGATGAAACGTTCCAGCCTCTGCTGTTGAGTAGCCTGCAGAGGCACAGCTGTGGTCCATTTTCCTCTGCCTGAGCCTACTGAGTTCAGCAGATTGGTGTGAATTGGTTGAAGTTCATACTCGGGGGACCGTGGGGCTTTATAGTTATCAGAACAGAAAGGGAGAAACTGAGAGGAGGCAGAAAATCTGTCAAGAAGTAGCACAGAAAAATGTTGCAGACTTGGAAGCTGATATTGGCTCCTGTTCAATTAAAACATCTTCCTCAGATCATTTTTCCAGAACGTATCTCGTTCCTTAGTTTTTGTGCTATTTCATCAATTTATATCAAAACGTTCTGCTCCTTCAGGACATTCCTGTTATGACTTTTGGTTTTTAGCAATTTGTACTTTTTGAGATATTTAACCTTTTCTGCCACATTGAAAATGAATGGAGCTGTCTTCAAGATCCTTAAAATTCTTCAGAATATTCATAAAACTTTTAACTTCTGTGCTGCTTTTGCTTGTTTAACTTATTTGAGTTAATTTTATCTTCCTTTGGCTACTGTTTTGCTGTTTAGTTTTTTTTTTTTGTGTATTTAATGTCATTTTGACCTTTGCTAATATTCTAATTTCAACTTCTTTCTGCTAATTTAAGCTTTTTATGTTTCTTTCAGTCTCTGGTAATTTCAGCTGTTTTGTGTTTTTAGCTAATTTGACATTTTGTTCAGCTAAATTCACCTTTTGTGATAATGTCAGCTTTTTATTGCTTAATTCAGCATGTGCTCTTTCTGTTTCTTTGTGCTCTTTCACCTAATTTTTAGCTATTTTTATGCTTATTTCAGCTGTTTTAGCTATTTTACAACAATTTTTACATTTCTGGTAGTTTTAAATGTTTTGCTTTTTAAACTGCCTTTTGATAATATACTTTTCTCCTCTGTTCAGTATTTTTGTTTGTTTTTTGTGATCAAACCAAGGTTTCCCAATTTATTAACAAAAAATTTAAAAAAAATCTGCAATAGACTAAATTACAAATAGAAATGGCAAAAAATCTGTTCAAAATAATCATAAATAGTAATCTTTTTTTCCCAGTTTGCTGTTCAGTTTTTTTTACACATTTTAGCTTTTTTATAATGATTTTTCTTGTTTTCCTACATTCAGCAAAAGTCAGCTGTTCAAATTTAGCCCACATCAGTTTTTTTGCAATAAAACATCTTCAGCAGCTTTCAGCAAAAATCTTTCAGCATTAAGCATTCACATTGTATTTACGCAGGAAAAGCTAATTCTCTAGTTATTTGGATTGTTTTAGTTATGAAAGTACAATTGACACATATCTCAACTATTGGAAGCGTTGAAGTTAGTGTTCAGTTTCTTATCACTTGTTCAAAATTGTGTCTTTGTTGTGCGATTGTTACGATCATTGCATCAGATAAGTCTATATCTTTTAGTTTGAACAAGTTTTTGCGTTGATAAAAAACACCTACAAACAGATCATCACCTCTCTGCTTCACTTTCCCTTGAACTCGTATCTACCTAATGAGTTTATCTTGGATTTTGTCCTGACTTAATTACGGGAGACAGTATAATGAAAGAGATGGTGATCGGATGCCGATTGCGCTCTAGGGATGGAGCCAAAACTTTGTCTTGTCTCTATAAATGTGGCCCCATTATGGGGAAAACAAAACAAAAAAAAAACAGTCTTCCAGAACCAGTCATCCTGCACGATGTCTTTGTCCATTTTGTGCAGCAGAAGTGACCATCCTGCATCCAGCATCATTTACAGCAAACCATCGCTCCCATCACAGGTCACTATTGATCAGTCTCATGATCTAATCACCTCACTCTGCTTCACTGCCAGACTCGTTTCGATTTTCCCTCAGTGCGTTACCGCTGCATTGCTCTGACCGGCTGGTGTTTTTGTGACCTCATGCACACCACACGCCAAGCCGCATATTTCATTTTCTTCACTCGCGGTGTCCTTTAAACCTCTGTGCACATGAGCAGCCTTTGAGGTATCGCCCATTTGACATGACCCCATTTTCACCCTGAACTGGAGATTTTTTTTTTTTCCTGTTCTTTCTTTAGCTTGCTCCAACCACAGACGAAACCTCACTTCTTCATAAATGCTTTGGGTCTTTAGTGTTCGAGGTTTAAAGAGATTTGCCTAAAATTAAGTTTCTGAGCATGGAGTAATCCATCACTGCCATTTACTCTGCCTCCAGCCAAGAGTTTCCTTACAGGTTTATTAAATTAATACATTTTCTGCCAGGCTTGTGGGGAAAGGTCTGAATGAATTATGATTTCACACAGCGTGAGTTAAATCATGCTTTTCAACCCTGAAGCTAAGCTGTGTGTCTCTGTTTGGGGGGCTGTGCTGTGCTCTTCATCTTGTAACTGGTGGTCCACAAATACCCGGTGACTGTGTGTGTTTCTTTTTTTCCCTTCCTTGGGTTTACCCCCTGGCAGATAGGGGAGTTTGACATTGTTTCCCTGAAGCAGATTAAAGCGGGAAAAGGCCTCTGTAGTATTTGCTAATGAAATTATTACCCTTCACCTCATTGTTGTCACCCCTGGCTCCTCATCTGCTAGCTGCACCGCGGATTGTTGTAGCAGGAGTCTACTGGGTGCAAGTGTTTACGCTGTTGACAAACTCCATCATATCTTCTGACTGTGCTGACTGAAAACCAAAATCTCAGGCACCTGACAACTCACCGTTTTCTTTACATAAAATTGCTTTACAATCATCTATATTTATTACTATATGTCAATCAGTAGGAAGGACAACAGAAAAAAAGGAACCAAAATCATCTTTTAACTCACTTTAGTCTTTATTTTGTTGTTCCTGTTTTCTAATTCTTCTTTCCTCGACTCCTCCTCCTTTCTCTCTGGTTCTCCTTCGCATAGACCCCAGTCCTTTTGAACTTGCTGCTTCCTCTCTCAGCGTTTACCTCTTTCATTCCACTGAGCTGAATAAACCGGGTTTTTACTTGTCCTCTTACAAACACACATAGCTTTTATCTTTTGTCCTGTGCATGTGTGTGTGTGTGTGTGTCACACATCCCTACGTTAACGGTATTCACTGACAAGGAGGAAGCATGCAAAGAGTAAATAATAGCAAGAACAAAGGGCCTAGCATTCCTTGAAGGAAAGCATCTCTGGTTCCTCTCGTCAAGAGTGAGTCTGCGTGAAATAATTGTGTTTCTGTCACATAAACCAAGCACAGCTGAAGGAACACATATTGACCCACTCCATGTGCCAAAGTTTTAAACAAAGTTCTTACATGTTTTAATGCTCAGAATATGTGTTGTTGGTGACTGTCATCTACTACTACACAGAAATTCAGCTCAGTGTCTGTAAAATTGACTGAGTTAAAGCCCTTTTTTTAATTGGTTGATTAGAAAAGATAATGAAATCAGTTGATTACTTTCTGAATGTTTCATTAAAATCTACCCTGCGGTTCATAAGATTCTTTGCTCACAGACAGCGACTCGTTCTGTTACATTGCAGCAAGAACGTGCATTATTTACCTTTGTGGCCACCCCTTCAACCACCTCTCCCCCCTGAGCTCAGGTCGAACTGGCTGAAGCCGTGCTGTGGACGACGAGCGGCGCTCTGGCAGGTCTGTCTGCTGTCGGCGGGCTTCAACTGTTTCCTGGTGGCCTCCGTCGTCCTCGTGGTGCTGCTGCTGATCCTGGAGCTGCTCATAGACACCAAGCTGTTGCAGTGTGAGTGATGGGGAAACAAAACAACTGGACTAGGATTCTCAGGGGGGAGGTGGAGCAGGGGGAGTATGGTTTGAGGTTTTAAGAATGTAAAATGGATAAAGCGGTCTAGACTAAATGTTAGCATCCTTGAAAAGGAAGGAAACTGGTTTGTTCTGCACGACTCATCCCTGCTCAATGTCACTGGGTCAAAGCATAGATCTAACAGAACAGATGAGATTTATTAGTCTGTATTAAAATCAACATTGCTGTAGGAAGACCAGATAATGAAATGAAGAAAATTAGCAAGGTTTATTTTTAACATAGCTGATAATTAGTTTACAGGTATTAGAGCAATAAAGTGTGCTTATGATGCAAAGTTGTTGAGTTTCTGCCCAATTAGTGGTGCATTTTGTTCCAAGTTATCAGTCCTTTGTCTTCAGATCCTCTTTTGTTCTTGTTGCCTGTCAGGATTTCATTTTTCCCTTCTTGTTTGAGTTTTTAAAGTCTTTGCTTGGATCTCGAGTTAGCCTCCTGCTAACCTGCAACACAATTTTGAAGCACTTTTTTGAGCAGTAGCAACAAAAAAACAGATTTTGTGGAAAAATGCGTTAACATTTTGAGATTTTCCATGTGAGATAGCAAAGTTTTGTTTCTTTTCAGCTGGGAAATCTCAATGTTCAAATATAATTTGATGTTTCCTCTTTATAAGGACATCAAAAATTCCTCATTAAAATTACAAAAAAATTAGAATTCAGACAAAAATATTTATCTATTAACCAATAAGACAAATTAAGTCATATATATATATGGATTTACTTATGATATCAGAATGATCCAGGTATCAAAATATAGCATTTAAAGCCAGGAATCTAAAACTGTAATTAGGTCATTTTTCACCAAATTTGACTTAATCCTCATTTCGATATGATGGGTCACAAATAATCTTTAGTCTGTATAGAAACCAACTAGTCACATTTTTCAGAAAGTCAAACTTTCAAGTTCTGTCTCAAATCCCAATGATCTAAACCAGTCTGCGAATTGGAGAACTCTTCATCTATCATGAGGTGAAGGTCATGAGTGATGTCAAACAGATGACACGCAGTCTTGCTTCAAACACATTCAGGTCTCTGCCGTTCCCTTGGGAGTGACTGACTGATTAAGCACCTGAATGGACGAGCAGAACAAATGTGTGAAGAGAGAAGGCAGGCGAAGGAATCATGCAGAGCTGGCTGCTGGATGATAGCAGGGGAAGACTGGAGGAAGATAAATAGACTGACAGACAACTCACTGAACACAACAAACAAAGACAGATGGAGGCTAGATGTGGCGCGTGAAGACAAATGCCTCAGCTGATAGCCGGGGTGCAGTTTGATGCTGTCCACAATTAGCCTGATGAATAGATGCTAACATCCAAACACATTTGTACACAGTATGTGGGGAATTAATATTTATGATGTTGCTTCCTCCTCTTCTCTACAATGCGTGTGTATTTGTGCTTCAGTCGATTCATTCTTCCCTGGTTAACACCTGGTGACAGCTTTTTGAGGTGGTAAAATTCAGCATCTGTCATTCAGCCACATCAAAATCCTTTTTATTCTGCTTTATTCCCTCAGTTAATAATGCATTCCAGTTTGCCTGCATCATCCACTGGATCAGCCTGGCTATCCTCTCTGTGTTCTTCACCGAGGTGAGTCTTCCTCTGCTCAACGCTGAAACGGTCTCACTTACAGCTGATGCAGCGGCCTGACAATTAATGCTACCTTGTGCATTATGTGGGGCCGCTGAAGAGCACCAGCAGGTTTCGCACCTCTTCTCTAACAGAGCTATGAAATGCCCTCATGCCCTCTGTCACAGCATGACATGACTATAACTCAGATATCCTGATTAGCACATACGATGGTGTGCAACAAAGGTTCGAGTCAACTTGTGCAGAAATATTTGTGGAACTGCTGCTGTTAAATCTGCCCGATCCATCCTGCTCAGGCCTTTCAATTGATCCGCAGCACAAACATTTTAAAATGCAAATGAAGCTTTTCTTTGTGGCTACTTTTAAATGAATTCAAGACCTCGGGTGTTTTTTAGTTTATAGATTTCCATTTTCTTCACAGGTGGACACATTTGTCTTTGTTCCTTGTAGCTGAACACCCTGAGACAAAACTTGTGTTATAGTTTGTAATCATTTTACAGTTTCTGATGGGTCTTTGTTACCATGATAATTTAACCAGGCTCAAGGAACGCCTCATTCAGCTCAACATAGTAGGCTAGCAGGAAATTAAACTGTTTTAGCACATCCCTCCATTTTAATAGCTGGGTTTAGTCACATAGTTTTAATGATGAGTGATTTCAAATGGAGAGTAGGAAGTAAAATATTTATGGAGGAAACTGTTCCATAGTTTCAAGACAAAGATACCAGCAATTAGGTGACACATATGTTGGTATCTCATGACAATGAATGACTTTTTGATAGAACCTAAAATTTTGAAGATAAAAGAGGCTGTCGACATCACAAACTATCTGATTCTTTGTCTTACTGAACCAAACAGCAGATGAAAGCCCATAAAAGTCTGCAGGCATGTAACTCTTTTTGTCAGTGGGTGTGTCCACAATCTTGGTACCAAAATGCTCTACGATGATTATTATTTGGTCTTTGCTGGAGTGAGTGTTTGTTCTTACATTGTTTTATATATTAAGATGCACTAGCAGCTACAACGTCAACAAACATGCAGCACCTAATGACACGTAGCTAAACAATAGACATACTGTAGTTTTGTCACACCTAAAACATAAGGTAATTGCTGTTTGATGCTGAAGGTTTGGAGGACTGAAACTGGTGCAGCATTGTGTTATAAACTGCAGCTTTCCTCCTTAAACACTTTGAACCACTGGCTTCATAGTAGAGATTATACAAAAAAAAAGCCTAAAGTCCAAGCTGCAGAAACTGACAAATGTTGGTTTAAAACTGACCGTTTCCTCATTACTAAAAATGCCACTGACAAGTTGAAATGATTGAAAAGTTTCAAGAGCTGAAGACTTGTTTGTCTGGTTCTTGTCGTCCTTAAGTGACAGCAGAAATGAAATGCTGTGATCATTTTTGGTCCAAAATCCTATTGTACTACTCATAATGTTTGTGTGCGAACATGATGTCACTGATAAGCTTACTTAGAAAAAAATATAAAAAAATAAATAAAAAACATAACTGCAAAGAACGTTTTCCTGGGACAGTCAGGTTGATTATCAAATTTCTAGCAGAAACAATGAACCTCTTTTAATCTGCTCTTGTTTTCTTTGCTTTTTTAAAAAAAAATATTGTGCAACTCTGTCCCTTCAGACGGTGTTCAGGATCGTGGTGTTAGGAATATGGGATTACATTGAGAACAAAGTAGAGGTAAGCTCTTGTCAGTCCCCCCCCAAAATAAGAACTGTAGAGTCCCTATCTTAGTGTTGTAACTCAACAGCTGCTTGTTGATTTGACTTTGCTTTACTTTTTTTCTCAGGTATTTGATGGAGCTATCATTGTACTCTCTCTGGCCCCCATGGTGGCCTCCACCGTGGCCAACGGCCCCAGCAGCCCCTGGGATGCAATCGGTCTCATCATCACATTACGCATATGGAGGGTCAAGAGGATCATTGATGGTGAGCCTGGAGGGGGAGACGTCCCCGTAGGTTTTCTGCTTTCTGCTGTAAGAAGGTTTTTGACAAAAATAAGGGGGTTTTTTGAAAAAAAAAAGTTTTTTGACAGACACTGCACTATGCTCTCTGCAACAGTGACTACATTCAGTCTTAAAATTGTTGATGTTTTATTTTTAAAAGATGTAATATAAAAAACTTGCAGTGCTGATAAAAGCTGATAAAGCTAAATAATTTGATTCTATAAGAACAAAAAGATCTCAATATGAGACCCATCATTTTTGCTCCCTCATGTGGCTTTTTTGTGTATTACAGGATGTGTCCAAAGGATGTACAAAAACTGTTTTCTACACAAATTGTGTCAAATATTTTAAGAAATGTAATGAAATCCAATGCAAACCCACCTCAGTCTGTTAACTTAAAGCATCATTTGTGATATAAATTATTTTGTGTCTTGCATTTTAAAAAAAACATTCTACAATTTGGCTCAATAGTAACCCAAACCAAACAGTTGGTTTAATACATTTTAATGTTTTGCAAAAATCTGAACTGACAACCACAAGATAAGTTGTTACTTTTTAAAGAAAAATGAACAAGCCGGATCTTGTTTTGTAGCTTATGTTCTGCAGGTGAAGGTGAAAATGGAGCTGGAGATCCAGCAGTACGAGAAGGCCAAGGCGATGAGGGAGGAACAGCTTGATCGTCTTACCCAGATCTGCCAAGAACAAGCTGTATGTTCTTTCACCCTTTTTATATCTCTGTCTGGTTATAGCTGCATGTAACCAGCAGAGGGCAGCAAAGTGTCATGAAAGAAAAACTTACTACTTAAAGTTATTTTAGGTCATATTAGCGTTTAATTGTCATTGCAATTAGTTATTGTTGCATGTTAACCCAAAAGAGGAGAAAAAAATAAAAAGGTTTGAAACTAATGTATTCTAAGTGAAGAATAGTGACTTTTGTAAAGACTGTATTTACAGTAAAGAGTTAATTGTATCATAAAAGTGCTTTGAAGCAAAGTGTTTCATTCCTGTTCATTACCGTTTGTCTTATCGTTTAGTTTGAAATCAGACAGCTGAGGGCCCACCTGGCCCAGCAGGATCTGGATCTGGTAGCAGAACGAGAGGCAGCCTTGCAGATTCACCACATGTGGGGAAAACAGAGCAGCAGTTTTCAGGAGGTGGACGGACTCGCTCCTGGGGCCTCCAAGCATCACCGAGCTGCCAAAGTCAGAGAAGGTCCTGCAGGTAACGGTCAACACTTACCTGGGTTTCACTGCAGGTTATGAAAGAAACAGCTGTGCTGAGAGAAGATGAACTCCTGCACTCACATACTGTAAGTTACATAATTGATAAATACAACATAAAGTATGTAAGGCAGTAATAAACTAGTTAAACATGGACGTAAACGGTTTATTTGAATAGTGTAATTTTATTTTAAAATAATATATTCTTTCTGCTCAGATTTTGTTTTGCTCTTTCTGAAGACTAACATTTCCTCCTTTAAAACAGTTGCCAAAATTTGTAACAAAACACAATTAAAGTTTGTTCCTATCATGTTTAATCTTTAACAAATTGTTTAATCTGAAACTTTCTACCTTTTTGAGATAAATCATATTGATTCCATGAATTAAGGTTTAAAGTTTTCTAATTTTAAGTAAGTTTAGGGCTAATTTTTGTCCTAAATAAATTATTTTACAAATGAAAAAGTATATATGATCTGATGATTAGCTCATATTTTAGTGAGCCGTTCTCTTCATTTATTTTTATTTTAGTTAAGAACAAAAAAAGTAAAAGAACAAATCTGTCCAAAATATAGCCCAACTTTCTTGGTTCTCCATGTTCCACAGTAGCAGTATTTATCAAAGAGTGAAACAGTGTTGGTGTCCTCACGCTCATCCTTCTTACCTTCCTCATCAAAATTCTGGCGCCACGCCTGCACTTTGCCTCACACAGTGAGTCACAGCCTGGCCCATAAAGCTCTCACGCGCTGACAGCTCATAACTTAGGACGACCTGGACCAGCAGAGCACCGTCGTTTTACAGGTGATGTCAGGGCTCAAAACGCAGGAGCATTTTCTTTATCAAAGCTATAAATCAGGTTTCGACCCACCGCACAGCTCAGCCCTCCTTGTTTGTAAACAGATTTTTAACTCTCGTGCACTTACGTGGCATTGATCACGCCGGGAGATGGTCCCTGTCACACTTGAGACAGAACGAGGAGGAGGCGCTCGTAAAGATGAAGACGCAAAGCCCAAACATAAATCAACGAGCAGTCAGGGTCCTGGAGACGAAGGTTTCCTCTGATTTAGTATTCTGAAGCACACCGAGACTCAGTATTGATTCAAGTAGTGCGCATAAATTGTCAATTATATTAACATATCAAAAAATATATAATTATTAGTTCATTTAATGCTTTTGTCATAAGAGAATTAGCTTTGATTTTTGTCGTGCTAAAGTAAGAAGGGTTATGTTTAGAACCTAAAGGAACATTTTCTACAATTTGCAGATTATATTTTATTTGTTAATTAGTGGGTTCTTACAGGAGAACCACATAATTATAAGGTAAACTATTCAATCAGAACGTTTTGAAAAGCTAAAAATGAGTTTTAATGCAACAACTTCTTGTTATCTTGGATATTTCATATTTAAATTGAAAGCCTAGCATTACTTGAAGGAATGCATATCACCTGCAGGATTAAAAACAACGAAGTTTAGCAGTTACGGTCAAACATATAAAACATTATGCGTGATCCATTGAGATGTGTTAGTGCTGAGAACGACTCAGCTTTAATCCCAACAACCTTTAGCTCAGTTTTTGTAGCTGAGTTATAGCCCCTTGAGTTTCTTATTGTCACTTTGCTGTGGTGATTTCTTTATTTAGTAATTTATTCACTTTCATTCATTAAATGAAACAAAACAAAAAAAAAACATTGAAAAAAGAAGTATATCAAACTTGAGTTTCTTGACTTTTATTGTTAATGGGAATTTTCAATAAAATTTGTCCAGTAGCTAACGGAGACATGGATAGAGTATGCTAGTCGTCTTAAACAGTAACTGAGATCTACTTGTAATTATTATTTTATTTATTTTTCATATTTTCTCAGACCATCACGGCCAAGATGACATGAATAACTACATCAGTCAGTACTACAGTGAGCCAAGCAGCGGTGAGCATCAGCTGGTTCAGTGTCATGTACAGTCTGCTGTACAGCAGGATGACTTCAACCCATCCTGTTTGTTGTTGTAGACATGGGGATCCCCGACCCGGCCCGCGTCATCACCACAGCAGCCATAGACGTGCACCTGCCCAACAACCCCAGCCAGCTTCCCTCCACCTTGGTGAGCACAGACGCGGTGGGATCCGGCCGCCTGCAGCGCACGGGCAGCTCGGTCAGTGACGCTTCCACGACCACGGTGTCCCGCGGCAGCTTCAGCGCCCGCCAGCACAGCATCAGCAGCCACACGCTGGGCTCCAGCATGGACTGCAGCTCCACCGTGCGCGAGGCCTCCACGTCCACCAACTACAGCGACCAGCGCTGCTACCCTCCACCGTACAGCAGCCCTCTGGCTTTGGGCACTCAGCCGCGAGGGAGTCCCAGCGCGGTGGTGCAGGAGCTGCTCTCCTCGCTCTCAGAGGACTCTTGTCTCACCCAGAAAGGTTTGGACCCCGTCAACCTCAAGCCTCCCAGCCCAACGGGTTCCACAAAAACCAGTCCGGAACTGGAGCGCAGACTTAACATTTACAATAAGAGGAACCAGGAGGGCAGGATCGGGCTTCACACCAAGACTGTCATCCATCTGCAGAGTAGTGAGCCTCTCCTCGAGGAGAAGTACAGGATGATGGGGCCAGTAGAGACTTCAGTCAATCGCCTATCAGAGACGTAAGTCTCCACAGGAAATCATCACAGGACCTGCTGTTCAGCTCAGATGCAAAAATTTTGCAAATCTAACCCTTTTGTGTTTTTTTGGAGTCAAGACTACTTTGTTTATTCTCTTCATATTTCTCAAACTGATGAAGAGGCTGAAAAAAATAGAGAGTTGTCATCAGGTGACACTTCTCAGGAATTGACATTCACAAAAACACTTTCCTACTTTTCTTAGAACAAACCAGCAATGTGGGCCGAGCCTGATGTTTTCTAACAGCCTGTGTAAAAAATCTGGCTTTTCATATCTTTTTTTTTTATATATATTTACAAGGGGGTGGGACAACAGTGCTGAGGGCTTAAGATCATTTGTGAAGCTACAATTAATCATCACTTCACCAGAAAACAAGCTGTTGTCTGTCACTGATATCACAGCAACAACAACAAAAAAACAAGTCCTTTTTGATGGACTGCTGCAGGGTGCATTGAATTCATTTCAATTTGCATTCTTTGACCTTCTACATAATTGCTAACATTTTTCTATCTCAAGTGGGAAAAATGTGAAATTTTAATGCTGAAATTTTTTATTCTTCTTTGTGCCATGACTGAAAGCTGAAAAAAAAAACGTATCTGCTTAGTCACAACCCTTGTAGACAAAATTTATTAAAAACTTCCCTGCATATTGGAAAATCTGTTGATTTCACGTTAAAAAAGATAAATGTTCTCAATGTTAAGAAGTTGTATTATTAATAGGCCTGATTAAGTCCTGAAACAGATTTGACAGATCTAATTTACTGCTGAAAATAAAATGATAGCATGAACCTTTAAGAGCTGCAACCATGTTACAAACTGTTTATTGAAGCATAACGCTGCAAAATGAACCAAATAAAGTAAAAACATGGCAATTTCATAAGTTTAAAGTCATCAATTTTAATGTTTTGCTCCTCTTTCAGTACTGTACACATTCGAGTTAAAACATCAGTTAGGCACTGTACCAGTTTATTAAATAGAAATCACAACACGTACTACTGAAAGCACAGTAAAAAGTACAACTTAGTCATTTAGTATTTGCAAAACAGAAACGGACATTTGGGGCTCAGCTGTTTGCTGTGGTCGCTCTGATGTTCCAGCTGTGCGATGAAGCATCAGTGGTTTGTTTCGTCTCACTTGCTCAGTGCTTCTGTCATCTCAGGGACGGCCTTCAGAGAAAACACAGTAATGAAGTATTTTACCACCACCCCATTATTTGCAGACTAGTGGTACTCACTGGGAGCACAGACCAGAAATGGACAAACTACTGTTCAGTATCTAATAAATGAGCAACTTCAGGAGTTTTTTGGGGCATAAATCTGAGATTTCTATTCTGCATTTGTAACAACAGAATCATCTGACTTGCATCTCTCGCGCACACAGGAATGAGTTCATGATGTAAAGAATAATGCCTGCTCGTGTGAGTAATAAAGGTTTTAGAGGAGACAGATTCAAATGCCTCTGCTGCTGACTCCAGCCACTTCTGACGAGAATCCTCGGTCGCTGCCCGTGTCAACGCAGGGTATCGATTGTCCAAGTGGGAAAAAGTAGAAAGCCCATTCATTTTAATCTGTTATCTGAGGAGTGATCACATGTAAGCTGATCTCACCCAGCAGGTCACAACTCTGCCGCCGCCAGCTTATTACTAATCACTCCTACAGAGTTTGTCAGGACACCTGGGCTGCTCAGGCACCACTGAGCGGCTGAATAAAATATGACCAACAGGATGCGCATGCAAATATAACCTCCTAGCCTTTCACAGGCAGCACTGGACGCCGCTGTTAGTCATGCCAACACGCCTGGCTCAATATCCCCAAGTACCAACTTGACACAAGAATGCAACTGAGCGTATAAGAGGCCTGGCAAGTAGAAGCTAAGAGCAAAACTAAGGCCAGCTTTTATCTCGTCCTGGATGCGGTTTTGTTTTATATCCTCAGAGATGATGAGTCGTCTTCTCTTAGCAGCGAGCTGTGGCCAGAACCCTCCTTAGATTAATTCAAGAGCTTAATAATTCAGCAGTTGCACATTTCCATTAGGTGGAATAAGGCATCGTGCAAAATTTATAAGTGAAGAAACAAATGTTATATTCTTACTGTCACTCACAGCGGAGAGCTTACAAAACATATAAAGTGAGTCCAGTAGCTGCTTTGTCACCGGCTCATGAGATTTTAGCAGCTGTCACTGCAACATCAATCCCAGACACTTACCTTGAAAAGATCGGCCACCAGACCGTAGTCAGCCACCTGGAAAATGGGAGCCTCTGGGTCCTTGTTGATGGCAACAATAGTCTGAATAATGAAAGGCACAAAACGGTTTAAAACACCTAAAAAGGGCATGAAATAAATCTTTGGTTTTAAATCTTTTTTATAAAGTGAAAGACAAGGGTCTGGTTTTTACCAGGCTATTTTTAAACTTAAGTAAAAAAAAAAAATACACCAAACATTTTCAGAAGGGCTCATAGTTTTAAATTAGCAAACCAGCCCCGATTAGGATATTGTGTTTATGTTGTAATGTAATCAACCTGAGCAGAAGCAGAAAAGAATGTAAATAAAATAAATGAATAAAAATAAAAGCATCCACCCATATTTATCCAGTGACTTTACCTTACTATCTTTCATTCCAGCCAGGTGTTGGATAGCTCCAGAGATACCAACTGCAATGTACAACTCCTGCAGACACAGAGAAAGGGTTACTCATGATTAAATATCTTCCAGTTCACATTTCAGAGGAGTCAACTACACATTTGTGAACAAAAAACTAAAAAAAAAAAAAGATTGTGTGGTCTGGGCTGAGGCTTTGGGCAGACATCCATTGCATTATGAGTTAATGGATCAGCTAAATCACTTAAAGCATTAAAAGTGCCATCATGTACTTTTCTCAAGATCTAATGTGTGGATAATCACAGCTGGAGTATCCCAGCTAAATCACATAATGGCACGTTAACCTCTTTAAAAGGAGCAGCCGCTGGGATTACACTGAAATGTAGCAGGAAGGCTAACAAGTAAAACGGACATGTTCAACTACACAACTCAACTTTCAGTCAGGCTTTTTTTTGTTTCGTTTTTAACTCTTAATTTGTTGCACAAAAATAATTTTATCCAGAAAAGATGAACATACCGGCGCTACAATCTTGCCAGTCTGTCCGACCTGCATGTCGTTAGGGACAAACCCAGCATCCACTGCAGCTCTGGATGCACCAACTAGAAAAAGCAAACATAATTTATGTTCTAATAAGCACAAAAACAACAATAAAGCTAAAAAGTTACACAATTGTTCACTAACCAGCAGCATTCAGTTTGTCTGCAAGGTCATAAAGCAGCTTAAAGTTCTCCCCACTCTTCAGGCCTCTTCCTAAAACAAAGCAAAAAAAAACAATTAACTTTACTTTATTCGCAACACATTATAGTTTGTAGAGCAACCAAACTCTCAGCAATGTTTTAATCATAATAAATGTTTTCTGAGCATGATCTATGTCTCATGGTCTATCTTTCATTACCGCCAAAATGATAACTTGACTTTCATTCCGTCTTCCTGAAAAGGACTGTCAGTGAGTTCATACCTCCAGACACGACGACCTTGGCACTTGTCAGCTCTGGTCGGTCGCTCTTTGTCAAATTCTGTTCGATCCACTCAGAAATTCCAGCGGGAGGAGCGGGAGCCACTGCAAGTCAGAGCGCCGCAAATGATAAATGAAAGTTATTTTGATTAAAGGTTTTGTAATTCAACCAATATTCAGCTGCAGGAGCTTAAAGCAGAACCAGATGGAGATCTTTACTACCTTCTTGTGATGCAGCACTTCCTCCGTCTGTTGGCGCTGCCTCAAACGCCGTCCCTCTGACGCTGAAGACTTTGACTGTCTCGCTACATTTCACAGTGCTGAGGGCATTTCCTGTTGAACATGTTCAGCATCAGAACTGATTAAACACCGGAGAAAAAAATACAATAAAAAAACAGAATTATCATGCCATACCTGCGTAGATGGTCCTGACAAAAGTATCTGGGGACTTAATTTCAATAATATCTGAAATTGGGGCAACATCCAGCTTGGCAGCAACTCTAGGAAGTAGGTTCTACAAAATAAGAGTCAATGTTTGAGTAAAGACGGCCGACAAGTGCAACCAGCTTTGTGATAAAGATCATTTTGATTAAACTAAATAAAATCCTAAGCTTACTTTTCCAAAAGCAGATGCTCCGGCACAGATATGAGTGAAGTTAAATTGCTTCTGTGTTTCCAGGATAAGTGGAGTCAACTCCTCTGAAAACAGCAGAAACAAATTCAGTGAAGACTATGGAGAAACAAGTTGTTCTGGCAACTGATTACCCACTGTGAAAATAATGACAGTGCTTTTAGTAAATATGAATAACATACCTGGCAAGCCACCTTTGTAGGATTCATGTTGGGCCACCAGAATCTTCTTCACTCCCTGAACTTTGCTGATCTGCTCCACAACCTAAAACGATAGAAAAATTTAAGGATCTGCATCTCAGCTCTGGAGCAACCTAAGTCGCCATGATGAGAGCACTCTGCTAAGAACTGAGTTAGCTTCCTTCAGCAACATTACATTTGTAAAACATCTTTTCAGATCTGTATAGGTTAAAAAATACACAAACAAGTCTATATTTTAAAGCAGTAGTGCTTAACCTGGTCCTTAAGGGCCACTCTCCTGCATGTTTTAGTTATTTTCCCACCCCAGTTCTGGAGAGGCATGTTGATCTGCAAAAGACAGGTGATCACTCATTTATTCCAATTGGCCAGAGAAACACCTAAAACATGCAGGATGGTGGCCCTCAAAGACCAGAATTGGGGATCTCTTTCACAAGGTGTGTGCTGACTAAAGCTGTATTTGCCACAAACAACAACAACAAAAAAAAAACACCACTTAAAGTATTCTTTCTTACCTTTGCACAGTTTGTCCCAGCAACCAGACAGGACACCTCTCCACCCAGTTTACTGGCAGCAGTGATGGCATTGAGAGTAATGGGGGTCAACTTGTCATTGTTGTGTTCTGCAACCACCAAGGTGCTCTGAAACCTCTGGATAAAACCGGTCTGTCGGGAGAACACATCAGAGTCAGTTCAAGCACATCAGCAGGAAAAACACAGGTATTTCAGTGCAGCAGCTTTGTTTGCAAAAAAAAAAAAAAAAAAAGTCTTAATAGTAGTTTTAGAAACAACCTATTTTTGGATTATTACATATACCAACAGAATCAGCAAAAATCAGTCTTCATGTGAACTATAGTCAAATCTTTTACTGCCACATTGCAGGTACCTAATAATGTGTTTGTTGTACACCATGAATGCAAATTCTAAATAGCAATAGATATATTTTGTATTTAGACCTCATAATCAAGTGGGGAAGTGCACATGTGGATTTCAGGCTAACACAGCCTGTGCAGAAGCTGCATCCAGCTGTATCAAAGCAAAACAGGATCATACCAGCCCCAGAGCAAATATCTAGATCCCAAAGGTCTTAACCTACGCTTTAAACCCAAATCAAAGGCTCATATGATGAATTACAAGACGTTTTGAATAAGGTATTTTGTTTTCACGGTTTCGTATCTCACGTGAGGTTATATATTATGGCAGCTACGCTAGCTATGCTATCAACAAATAACACTTAGTGACAAATAAAACATCCACATTTAAGCTTTGTTAGTATCTAACACAAACATAAAGTCATTCAATAAAGACAAAACTGTATAGGGTGTTTATTCACGTGCAGCGTTGTTATAAATCCGACTCCTGTCTAAAAAATGAGCTAACCAGAGTTAGCAGCTGCTGCAAGAACAAATAGGATTTCTGACTCTTTTGGAGTTTTAACAATTACAAACAAGTAATACAAAGTCTGTGTTAGCCGAGTCATGCACGTACCAAATTCTTCAGGGTAGTTCTGTTTAATACTCTGTTCATATTTGCCTCTTGACGTTTCTTCGTCGTGCTGCTGCCGACAGAAGAGGACTTGAATGTATGCTAAAGGTCTTCTGACGTTTCAAGCGAAATCTCGCGATAAATAACGAGTGCGAGAACTTCTCATATTTTCTGTCTTATTTTTTTCAGGCTGTTATTCATGAATGTAAGCATGACTTGAGGTAGGTTCATTAACAGTTTTCCTACCGTCGTTTTTGGGAAATAAATTAGGCTTAGTTGTTCCTTCATCAGACATTTAATTCCACTCTGGGGACTTTATTGCTTTGTCCTTTGCAGCTTTGGACACTAGAGGACCAGTGGACAGCTGTCCTCTGGTCCTTTAATAATAGAATTTAGTTTTTTCTCTATTATAAATATTATTTTTTGTCTAATTTTTGTTATGTGCTTTTGCCATCCATAAATTCAGAAACATATAACAAATGTAGACCATACATAAATTATATACATTATTACATTAATAATTAATAATTTATAAATTATGAAAAAAAAACTTTAAAATAAAACATTAAAGTAAACCACTAGACACCAGACATTGAAAAATAATAGTTAAGTAAATTATTTGTCTATTCCATATTATCACTACAAAAATGCACCAGAACTTTTATTAATAAAATTTCTCCTATAAGACAAGAATTATACTTGCTATAATAATAATAATAATAATAATAATAATAATAATAATAATAATAATAATAATAATAATGCAATAAATTAAATAAAAAAAATAACCCTTAATCGTTAATATTATAAATGGTGACACATGATTACCATTTCAGAAAAAAAAGATCATGTTTGATTTAAAACAAATGTAATTTATAGCCAGGTAATTATAAATTTAATATTTCTGAAAGAAAAGTGAAAGAAAAATACAAAAATTTACAAATAAAACCAATTGGCCACTGCATCACTATATCATATCTTTATTTGTTCATTTAAAAGCAGTAGAATTTAACTTTTCATCATCAATAATGTTAGAAATTGTCTGGGTGGATCTTCACCCGGTAGAGGGCTCCCCACTGACTGAATACTTCTTTATTGAAAATAAAACAAAAAATCTCACTAATGTAAAAATAAAATAAAAACAACTTTGACCTAAAAATATATTACGTCCTCTTATTTTTGTGTCATATAAAATAAAACACCATAAAATCTCACAGAAGTAAAATATTGGCTAGGCCTACTTTAAAATTTATATTAGGATTATAACACAAAATACAAGGCTATGATAATAAATGATATTAATAATAAAAGTGATCAGCCTATATGTTGATTAACAGGTTCTTATTCAGCAAGTTAAGGAGCAAAAAAGAAAAAAGAAAAAACAAAGCTCAGAGTAAACACTTGTTCTCAATGAGCAAGAGAGAGAGAGAGAGAGAGAGAGAGAGAGAGAGAGAGAGAGAGAGAGAGAGAGAGAGAGAGAGAGAGAGAGAG
>JARVGW010000002.1:17207750-17229897 GCA_031762495.1 Anablepsoides rubrolineatus | reverse complement strand
AGAGAGAGAGAGAGAGAGAGAGAGAGAGAGAGAGAGAGAGAGAGAGAGAGAGAGAGAGAGAGAGAGAGAGAGAGATGAAAAATAAATAGAGCAGGGGTCCAGGAGCGGATTTGCATGGCACCCTCTCCCCAGGACCCGCAGAGGTCCAGGTTTCTGCAGACGTCACTGGTCCATGGTTTTTGTTTCTCTCCACCTCCAGGAGGAGGAAGAGAAGTGTCTCACCCAGCCGGGGGACGGGACGGGACGGGACGGGTCTGCAGACCGTCGGATCACATGGTGGACATCCTGATCAGCGCTTCTTTCTTGGATGATATGGGGGATCATTCAAAAAGTAAGGTTATTTAGTCTCATTATTAGCTATCACTCTGCTGCGGGTTTAGTTGGAGAGGGGGAAAAACGCATCATTTAGATGATTTTGGAACAGTTTCTGTTTGGATGAAGTTGGGTTTAAACGGAGCTCATTTTGGATTAAAGGCGCGCGCTCGTGTGTTGCACTGATGCATTTTTCCTTTGACAGAGAAGTCGGGAATCGCGATGTGTGTGGGCTGTGGGAGTCAAATCCACGACCAGTACATCCTGAGAGTCTCCCCGGACCTGGAGTGGCACGCAGCCTGCCTCAAGTGCGCCGAGTGCAGCCAGTTCCTGGACGAGACCTGCACTTGCTTCGTCCGGGACGGAAAGACTTACTGTAAACGAGACTATGCGAGGTATAGAGAGCCAGCAGAGTTTTAGAGATTTATTTAAAAATTATATTTAAAAAAAAGAAAAGAGTAAACAGTGAGATCCTGCGGTCCCTCTTCATTTCTCAGGCTGTTTGGCATCAAGTGCGCAAAGTGCGACCTGTGTTTCTGCAGCAGCGACCTGGTGATGAGGGCCCGGGACCACGTGTACCACATGGAGTGTTTTCGGTGCTCGGTGTGTAGCCGGCACCTCCTGCCGGGGGACGAGTTCTCCCTGCGGGACGACGAGCTGCTGTGCCGGGCTGACCACGGCCTCCTGGCGGAGCGTGGCTCCGCGGGGAGTCCGCTCAGTCCTGGGGCCCTCCACAGCAGCAGACCGCTGCACATCACAGGTAGCTACATTATTATTAATATTATTATAATTATTATTATTATTATTATTAGTGTAGGCTAATACAGTCTTCTCCTCCTTAGACCCGATATCCGTCCGTCACCCGCCCCACCACCGGAACCACGTCCACAAGCAGTCGGAGAAGACCACGCGGATCCGGACGGTGCTGAACGAGAAGCAGCTGCACACCCTGCGGACCTGCTACAACGCCAACCCGAGGCCCGACGCCCTGATGAAGGAGCAGCTGGTGGAGATGACCGGCCTGAGCCCCCGGGTCATCCGGGTCTGGTTCCAGAACAAGCGCTGCAAAGACAAGAAGAAGTCCATCCTGATGAAGCAGCTGCAGCAGCAGCAGCACAGCGACAAGACCGTGAGTCTACCCTCACTAGAATAATAATAATAATAATAATAATAATAATAATAATTTTGAAATATGATGACTGGGTCAATCTGATGGAAAAAAAAACATCAGATAATAATAATAATAATAATAACAGTAATAATAATAATAATAATTCATTCATTTTGAAACTGATAAAATTGTGATTTCTTTTTAACAAAAAGCTCTGCCAAGAAAAAATTAAATAATAAAACATTGGATTGTTATCTTGCAGATCTTAAATGGTGACAGTCAGCCCATTTGATTTAAAAAGCTTAGACAATAAAATAATAATTTTAAGATATTTGAATTTTTTTAGCAAAACAAACTTTTACTGAAATCCTTAATTTAAGGCTAGCCTGTTATTTGAACCCCCTTTTGTTTATAAAATTATTGCATTTTTTTTTTTCTATTTATTTTTTTCTATTTGAAAAAAAAAATAACTTAATTTTAATTAAATCCACTTTAAATTGTTTCCACGTTTTTAAAGCATTGTCGTGCATTACAGATCAGTTTTAGATATTTGGTATAATAGGATTTTTTTTTCTCATGGCTTTGTTATTATTTCGTTTCTCCTGCAGAATCTGCAGGGCCTGACAGGCACCCCTCTGGTGGCAGGCAGTCCTATCCGTCATGACAACAGTGTGCAGGGGAATCCTGTGGAGGTCCAGACCTTCCAGCCTCCGTGGAAAACCCTCAGCGACTTCGCCCTGCAGACCGACCTGGACCAGCCTGCCTTCCAGCAACTGGTGGGCTATTTATTTATTTTTAAATATACCAGCTTTATGAGTATTTTGTAAGATGAGAAAAAATGTAGTTTTTGAGTTGCTTAAAAAAAGGAAGAACTCACTAAAGCTGCTGCATTTATTTATAATTTTTTATATAGTTTTTAAGCTGATGCACATTAATAATAAAGAGACTACATTTGATTATATGTGATACATTATTTAGAAAAACAAAAATAAAATATAAAGTTTGATCCATTTGCATATCTTAAAACAAACAACTCACCCAAACTAAAGTATATAAATGAAATAGAGGACAGCTCTGGCTGATTAGAGACAGACTAGACCTCCTCCAATTGGAAGGTCAGTTTGATCCCCTGCAGCGTGTTGAAGTGTCCTTGGGCGAGAAACTGTATTTCCCCATTGAAATGCTTGTGCACTGTATGAGTGTGTGTTTGTGTGAAACTCAAAATGCTTTACTGGGGGGCTTTAAGGAGCTTTTACTGTTATTCATAAATTATTCCAACATTCTGAACTATTAAAATGGGTTGTTTGCAGAAAATAGAAAAGAGAGAAAATTTTGTTTAAAACACCATAAATAAATTCAGGTAAACTTGAAGTCGAGAGCAAAAAGCAGTTTTTTGTTTCGATTAGATTGGCATCACATTCTTTTTTTGTGGGGGGTGGACATTGGAGTTCTCACACTCAGTGACTTACAGGCACATTTGCATATCTAAAAATATAATTTCTTAAATATGGGACTAAACAAACAGATAGGCTACTATTAGTAAAATATTTTAAATTATATCCATATTCTGGGCTATAAAAAGAGGACTGTGAAAGAGGAAAAGAAACAGGGAAAAATATGCTCAAATACTATTAAATTCACATAACATTGGCCTTTAATTATTCTAGTTATTTATTTTAAATCAATGTGCAAAAATATGTTTTTAGCAGCTTGATTTTATTTGTCTTTAATATGATTAATGGTGAGCCTGGATGTTTTGATTAACATTTTGGAATAAAAAATCAGAAATGCTGAACTTATTAAAAAACATCAGGACAATTGTTTATATATATATATATATATATATATATATATATGCTAAATTTGTGTTTGTTTAAACCCCATTTGCTTCCTTTTCAGGTGTCTTTCTCAGAGTCGGGCTCCCTGGGAAACTCCTCGGGCAGCGATGTGACCTCCCTGTCGTCTCAGTTACCGGACACACCGAACAGCATGGTACAGAGTCCTGTGGACACGTGAGGAGCCAGTGGGGTCAGCTGGAGGCCCACCCCCCTAGGACTTCTCACCCCCACCTATCATCATCATCCACACCAGAAGAGACATTCATTGACATAAAAAGGATGGATAATGCTGCAGGACACATTCAGGTCCAGACTGGAGGATTTTTGTGTGTATGATGAGGGGGGTGGCAGGTTCTGACTGTACATCTAACGGTCCTGGATGAACAAGGACTCCTTGCTGCCAACACCTGACCCTGGACACGTTGGGAATATGGGACGAGACTCACGCACATGGGGGCCTGCATGTGCAGAAGGTCAAAGGTCGCCGTGTTTGTAAGGAAACTCCAACCTGTGTAGACGTGCATGATCTGTACCGACTCCTATAAGTTATTGGATCAGAGGGGAGATGCGCTCTGCTGCCATTTCCCCCAGAACATAAGTTATTATTGACGTTATTTATTACAAGGGCAGACATAGCTGAACTTATCAATAAAAAACAATTGCTTATTGCATGCATCCATTTGTTTCATAAACCTTCTAGACCATTTTTTAAAAACTGCTTTTTGAAGTAAAAATTAAAGGGTTCAGCAGTTCCAGCTTTTCTAAAGGCAAATTAAATAATAATTACGGAAAGTTTCAGTGTTTGGCTTTGACAGACCATTCTGGCAGCTTTAATCTGCTTATATATTTGGCTTTACTCAATTTCTGAGCCAAGTGGATCAGTGACTGATTGCTGACAAGATATTATTAAGCGTTTGCCCTCAGTGTCAAGGGTCACCGCATCAGGCACAATAGGTTGCAGCCAGTTTAATCTGCCTGCTTTTTTCTTCTTTTAAGGTTTTGGATATTTACACTGGCTCTTATTTCTATTATTTCGTGCAGCCAGATCTGATGCAAACCGTGCTTGTTGAGGTGATAAAAAGATAAATTTAGATAATTGTCGTAGTGCTCTACACATAAAGGCCTACAGCTGAAAAGTACAAGTCTAGACAGACTGCAGGCCGTGGCGGCCTCTTATCTCCATCTGGCATCACCTGTAAAGGATCCACTGAGTGGACTCTGAACAAAACGCACAGAGACGCAAAGGCTGAGGGGGAACTCTCGGGCCTACAGACGCATCCCGGCGTGCCTCCAGTTTATTTTCATTCCAGCAGGAATCCTGAACGACAAATAGCCTCTGGACAAGAGAGCGTGCAGGTCAAGCTGGGACCGACACACTACACCTCAACAATTTGTTGGGGAGGTTCGGATTTTATTCAGTGAAGAAAACGGAGCCTTGTTGGGAGTAAAAAAATAACAAAAAAAACTGAGGATCTGTCCTAAATATTTTAAGTAATGGCAAAGATTTAAGGGCAGTAAAGAAAATACACCCACGCTGAATATAAGACATGCTTGTAGAAAGCTTAGAATGTGTGCTAAATGTGAAATATTTTAGTAACGTATGATCTGACTTGACAGAAACATTTAACAGCTCCACGATTTCAACATCAACGCTGCCTCGACAGTGCAACTTAACAAGTTCCAGTGCTAAAAAAGAAAAGAAAAAAAAAAGTTTTGTCCTAAAAAACTCAAACAGAATAAAATGCAAAATGATTCAAAAACGTTTTGTATTTATGTTAAATTGTTAATCTGAAGAAAAAAAAAAGTGTTCCTCGTGTGTAGAAAAAACAATACAAAACACATAATCAGAATTACTTTATTTACCATTATAAAGGTGAACAACTCAATAAATTATAAATGCTCCTAACATGGCAATGAAACAAATAGAAATGAGCGAAATCGTAAACAAAACGTGCGACAGAACGTGTAACTGGCATTCTGATGGCTTGAAGAACTCTAGTCTTAAACATTCAAATATCTCAGCCCCCCAAAAAAATATATTAATAATAAATTAACACAAATGATGTTTAAGAAAAACAGTTTGGAAAATCAGAAAATACTGTATAAGTAAACTCTGTATTTTTTTTACCAACAGATTAACAAGAACCATCTGAACAGCTTACTTGGCTAGTTGTATTTAATGAACAAACATAAAAAAAAAAAATGTGCAAATTATTTTTATGGTCAGTATAATCTTCATGAAATCCAAACAGATGCAACATATAGTAAGGCTTAACATGTCTGATGAACTTACAGTTATTTTTGAATTAGACCAAGAAAAACTAACTGAATGCTTCCACATCCTCCTAGTGTTTTTTTATTTTTATTTTTTCTTTAAATGTCGAAGCTGTGCTTTTTGATTGGGGGGACAATGTGCGAGTCCATCACTCCTCCTGCTTCTTGAGGAAAAACTGCAGAGCTGAATCCCACTGATCTCGTGGAAAGCGGACAGACAATACGCAGTAATCCATCATCCAATGGAAAACTGTGCAGACAGAAACAGACTGAATTTCACCAAAACAAAAATCTGCGACAAATTAATTTTATTTATGTTAAGAAAAATATCATCCTTTAACAACCTTTATAGATAAAAAATATAGATTAATTTAAAACATGATCAACTCACCCGTTTTACTCATTTTCCCGTTAGAATCCTTTTCATTTTCAGCACAGTCCTAAAAACAGAAGACATTCTTAATATGTTGCTGCATTCTCTTTAATTATATAAACACCCCCCCAGCACTGAGTCAAACTACATTAACCAACATGTAAAGCTGCTGTGACAGTTCCATCTCACCCTGATTTACTCAGCAAACACGACCATCCAGGATTAAGTCGCTCCACTCGGAGGAATGCTCCTGAGCTTAACACGGTTGAGGGCAGCGGGGCAAGACGCCATGCATTATTGGTTTGTTTGAAAGAAATGACAATAGCTCGTCTCCGTCTGAATGGGAGTTAATCGGTGTTTAAACAGCGGCGGCAGTGGCCTGGTGAGGGAGGGCTTGTTGTCAGAGGAAGATGAAGGAGATGAGTTGTTTACCGGGAGTTCAACCAGTGGCAGGTAAATCCACCGTGAAGGAATCCATTTGTCTTTGTAAAAGCCCGCCTGTTTCAGATTCACTGGAGGCTCAAGACGAGCGGCTCGTCAATTAGCTAATGCACAGCTAATACGATTGTCTCAAGTGTGGAGAATAACGCAGCTTTTCTCTGGAAGTAAAAACTCCAGGCTGGTAGAAGATGAGGTTACAATTTCACGGAGCATTTATTTACTCTAAAAAAATTAAAAAAAATCAAAAATAATAATATATATATTATTATTATTATTTTTTTCGCCTTTTAATGATCTTGCTCGTCTGTGAACCTGGTTACAACTAAGAAAATTTTACAGATAGACATAAAATTTGGTGTGGTGGTACAGCGGAGATGGATCGTCAGCATATCTTGAAGGCGAAGACGTTTCAATTATCTTCTTTTTATAAACTTAACTATGTGTCTGTTAGCAAAATATCTCATGGACCACAAGACAGATTTGACTTAAACTTTCAGGAAAAAATTAGCTGTATTTCTACGACTGATCACCTTTTAGCACAACAAAGATGGCCGCCACAGCAACATAACTTCCAAAACCCAAAAATGACAATAATTCAGTCAATTTTACACGTTGAACTAAAAGCTCCTCACTGTGCAATATCGTTCCCTATTTTGTCTGTTAGCAAAATATTTCCTGAACCATTAGATGGATTTTATTGAAACGCTCAAAAATAAATTTTTGGATGTAAATCTACAACTGATTAACTTTTGTGGACGATCCAAATTAAGACTAGTACAGCTAGTCGACACTAGACAACAGGGAAATGAATACAAGTCAGTCAATTTTAGATATTATTTGTTTATAATTTGATGTGGTAGTAAACAAAGTAATTTACAACACGTAATTTGAGTGTAAGATTTTGTGGTAAAGTTTGACCAAAGCGGCATCATTGCTGTAGTTTCTGATAAGCTGATTTTAGTTTAAAACAAAGGCTGCGGACGACGTTTCCTCTCAGGCCTTTAATTTACCTGAATGAACGTGGCGAGCAGCACGCAGCTCATCTCCTGCTGCAGGATGACCTTGTTCTGGGAGTTGTTGTAGCAGGCCGAGATCAGGCTGGGGAACAGCACTCTGATGAGGCGCGGGTGGCTGAAGTACTGGAAGGGCAGCTGACACAGTTTCTGCAAGACGCTGGGCTGGCGGCCAGACTGCACGATCACCTGGAACACACAGCAAGCCGGGGCTCAGTCAGTCCCTAAATCCAGTCATTGGCACTGCTGGTTGTAAATCACCACCGCGTGCCCCTCCCACATGTAAATCTGCCACTAAAACAACACACAAACAGCCATTAGGAGGAGACCTGGAGGGGAGAAGACTCCCTCTTCACAATTACATACTATAAAAACACCATGATGGGATGTTTTGTTGCAAAATGTCAACAGTGGGACTGTAACAGGAGGAAAATGAGAACTTGTGTTGTCGTGTTGAACTCTTTAAAAAAAAAAACGTCAGGGGAGGAGTGAAGCTCAGGTTAAGAGGGCATTCACAGTGCAAACCTCGACTGGAATTAGCAGTGCTTTTATATCCCTTAATCACACAACACATGCAGGTGACTGGAATTAAATCCAAAAATCACCCTCAGAGTCATTTATTCAAAAGAAGGGAGAACAGGGTGGTTCGATCTTAGCTTGAGACGCCCATCAGAAACCATCCCAGAGGCAGAAGGTCAACATGCCGAATCCAGGCTGCGTGGCTTTACAGGTACAGACTGCAGGACTACAGGCTCAACATCAATGGAAACCAGAAGTCTGTGGTAAGTTTCCAAAGTCACAGTGACATAAATTCACAAGATTTACAAGATTTCCCCCCTCCCCCACCCCGCAAAATAGGCACTAATACTCTTCCACTGGCCGCCCCTTTGATAATGCACTCCAAGTTTGAGCAGCAGGGTAAACAAAACGATAAGTCATCGCTTTTTATCAGTTTGAAGTGAAGCTTCTCAGAGCTGACCTCTTTCTGTGTGTGTGTTCAAAAGGACACAAAACAGTTTCGTTTCCGATCATCAATTTGTTACAAAAAAAAAAAAAAAAAAAAAAAAAAAAAAAGAGGATCCACACAGACAGGTCAGTCTCAACTTAAAACACTTTATAAATATTTGAAAATCTCGAGTACAATTGATTTCTTTTCTCCACTGGAAATGTTTAATGTTGTGTAGATAAAAATCAGTAAATAAAACTTTAAGACAAATATAAAAAACACTCTTTTTGTGTTTATAGTCTTTTTTTTCCTAAAGGAATTTAGGAAAAATATATTTACTGAAGATAATGCTTAGTTTAGAGCCACTTTCTTTCAGGGTATATATGCACTAAAACCATCATATCATCATATTTGATCTCTCTCAAGATGTTGCACAAAGAAAAACTGGGAGCAAGCACTAACAATCAAAGAAAAATAACAAAATGTAGTAGAAGATTTAGCAGAAATAGGAAAATAAGCAGCAGAAAAAGAATCTTTTCATTCTTGTGTTTTAATCCTGAGTATTCACGTATCATAATTTAACACCACAGCAAGTAGTGGATGTTTGAGCTGGAGCTCTTAGGTGATCCGTCCCACAAATCACCCGGCAATCTCATAATCCTCCACCAGGCATCTTCATTCCATCTTCAGCTGCTTAAACAAATTGTCCACCCTCAAGTGCCTCATGAAGAAAGACATAAAACAAAGGCATGGGAGTCTAGAGGTAGAAGCAAACCCACCGTCTTCCTATTTTACAAACTTTTACCAGGTGGAGAGGCAACCTCCGAGTCTGAAAACACAAAACCGACAACTCAGCTGAAGTATCTCCGGCTCAAAGCTCAGTGTCATAAAACTCACATCCAGCATCTGGTCCACGTTTAAAACAGAACCCTGAGAAAAGCCCAAGTGTCTTGGCTGCTCTGTTCTTTCTTACGCTCGGAGATGTGGCTTCTTCCAAACAGCTTTACGGTGCCTTCATTACATAACTTCCTCACCATTTCCAATGACAACAAAGAGTGTGTAAAATTAATGTTCCGAAACAAATAAATTCCTGGGAAAAACAGGTAGGAAGCACAAACCGTCATTAAAGTCATTCAACCAACCAGCAAGCTGTAAAAACTAGTTATCTTTCATTCCTTGATGCACAAAAAAGCTGCAATTATACATCTGAAAGGCTGCAGAAATTATTGTTGAGATTTGTCATTTTGTCTAGACAACACAAACACTTCCGGAGGAACAAAAGCCAAAGTCAGGTTGTTTATCTGACACTTCAATCCACAAAATAAACCAGATCCAGCAGAACGTCTTTACTGATAAGACAGGCAGAACAGCAGACAGAGCAGAGTTTAAAAAACAAAACTGTTTATTGCTTTTTTACAACTTCTATGGCTTCTTGAGCTTTGCACAGGATGCTGCGTAAACTGCCCTCAGACAATGTTAGTGGCAGACATTGACAAAGACACTCCAACTTGATGTTTAAGGTGACTGTCGGCTGGTTTCAAAGTTCTGTGAAATCCCCATTGTTTACACAATAAAACTTAATAACTCTCATTTATCTCTATGAGCTGATGCTGTCATTCCATCTCAGATCCTGCTGATAATTCTCTGAAACTAACCTGACGGCGTTGCACACAAATGGAAACGTCGCACAGAGAGGTTTTCGCGAGAATTAAAAAACGTCCCCCGCTTCACTTAAAGCGAGTTGGACCTGCGTTCACCCTTGAAGCGGAGTGTAAATCACGCACCATGCTAACAATCAGACACTCTCCCGCCAGTTAGTGGAGCGTGCTTGTACGTCAGTGTTTGTCTGCCTGTGTTTACTCTGCTGGGTGATGCACTGAGTGTGTTTTCCCCGCTGCTGGCTCCCAGTGGTCTGCACGAGCTGCACTTACCGCCGCAGGCAGTGAGGGCTTGGTTGTCTTGGCAGTAATGGACTGCTGAAGGAAGACTTTCAACATCAGGTTAACAGGAATTATAGACCTAAAGCCTGACTTGGGCCTGCAGGGTTGAGGAAACGCCCTCAAAGAGAATGGGAAGAAAAGGACTGACCCCACAGATAAGACTGAGCCCTGGAGATGTGTGTGTTGGATGTTCTGTCATGAGACAAGTCAAAGCTCAAGGGATGGCTGCCGGTGTAAAGAAAACGGTTTATGAAATACAAACACAAAGGGGTCTCGGAAGGCATCGCAAGGCAACCAATACGGCTACATTAAAATGTCGGTAAACGCGTTGAAATTAGACCTGATGTGTGTGTGTGTGTTCTAGAAATAATAGCTTTTGTGAAGTTAGGTCTGCTTGTTTTGGAGCGGCAGCTTTTCAAAGAAAAAACAAACAAAACAAAACTGTTTTCACAAGATTTCCACACTCTGAAATTGCTTTTGTTCTCCAAAAAAAGTACACGTGAATCAAGTGGGTTAACATGTCACCGTTTTACAATTACCATCAGCGAAAAGATCCAACTCATCATCACTGTGGATGAATCATGAATGAATCACTGTTGGTAAAGACGTGAAGATTACCGGTACGTCTCTCCTCAGAGAGAAGAAAGGAAAAAAAAGGAAGTACAGATACATGTCAGTGACAACATCAATTTAATTATCTCTGTTTGTTTGTCAGAAGGTCTCTACAGACGTACTCAAATAACAAAGAAACATATGGCTACATGGCTCAGTTGCCCCCATAAGCAGAAACGCTCATATAAAAACACAAAAGCCTGCATATGTCACTCTACTGATGTTTTTCTGTGTGTGTGTGTGTGTGTGTATGTATGCAGCGACTTGAATAATTCATGCCTCTCCAAAGCAGAGGGAATACATCACTACATATAGGGGCTGCCTCTAAGTTCTGCTTTTTATGAGCAGCTCTATTTCTAAAGCGTGTATATAAACAAAAGCTGGTGTGTCGACAGTGAATCAGCAGTCTCTGCGACTGCAAAGGGCCTCGGGTCGGGGCCGCTTTTTTGTCCTGCCAGTGCTTACATTAGCTCGAGAAAAGCTCAAGCTGCTCTAAATATTCCGCTTGAAGCCATCCATCTTGGTGCAGAACCGAATGGACGCGATCCAGGAACTGGACCACTGGCAAAGATCAACTGTGTGAAGTTGTGGTGGATCCTGTTTCTTGACAATCTATACCCAAAATACCTTTTTTTAAGCAGGTTTAAAGGAGTTTTGTTCTTCATCATTAATGAAAAGATTTAAGAATTTCGCAACATTCAAATGTTAGTTTTTAAGGCTGAGTGTCTCACAATTAATAGTTTATCAAATATTAAATTGAACTGGTCCATATTGAAATATTACTAATACATTAAAGCCCCCCAAAGTTGCGTTTCTCAGTTTGTGGACTCAGTCTTTCCTGGACTTTTTCATGGAAGTAATTTGCAGTAATGACCGTATTATCACAAAAACTGGAAATACAGTACTGTAAGGAACGTCTTTTTTTTCTTCTCGTGCTTTTTCAAGCTAAATTATTAGAAACAATATAATTTATTAATTTTGTAACAAACATTAACTTAAATTCAGTTCAATAAAAAAATAAAATAAAATACAGTACGCGACACATGCTTTGTATCCATGCTCTGTCCAGAGCGCAGCATTTCCGCCTTCTAACCGTACCGTGTAGTGTGTAGCTGCTAACAGCTTAGCTCTTGTGGTTTTTTTTTGGTTCTTACAGCATTACAATCCAAATGTGCTGTAAGACTTTTCTGGATTGCATCTATTATTGGTGTTTTTTCACAATTCGGGGGTACCCTAAAAACGTAACCCCACAAAAATTAGGGCTCATCTGTAATAGGCTAATTAGATCTACAATAAGCAACAAATTCTCATTCTGCACATTAGGATAATTAGATTAGCTTGTTGAGAGGAAGCTGTAAGACGCCACAGGTCAAAAAAAGCACATGAGAATCAGTAATAAGGGTAAACGTTGTTTGGGGTTTGCAACCGTGTAGACATAAAATGTGATATCAGAGACTGAAGCTATGAACGCTGCTCGTGTGGCTCAGCCTAATCAAAGCCCAGCCAAGTGTAGCACGACTAATCAAAGGCCTCGATAGACGGGCCTTTCATGACAGCCAGCTACGCAGCAGCCAGGTCTGCTCCATCACATCCTGCACACTTCCACAGAGCCTCCTAAGTAGTTGTAACACCGGGGCAAGCCGACTTGCCCAGCTTTTCCAGACGGGGGACAAAGGCTCACTCTGTTGGGACAAAAGGCGACACACAGACCAATGACGGGAAGGTGCCAAGGCATGAATCTTTAAACAGGTGCTTTTTGTTACAATTACAAAACTACACCCTTTTTCTAACAAATAATACATGAGAAGAACAATGGTAACATGATATCATCAAGCTATTCTTCCTAAATAGACAACTTTACACAGGTCCAAGTGTTTTAATGCAACATGTCCCAGAAAAAATTAATTAATTAAAAGAAAAACATCAAATGATAGGAAAAATATATATTTTTTGCAATTTATAACATCTGAAAACAGATTTGACATGCCGTCAAACTAAAATATGTTTGATTATTTTATTTTATTTTTTTCAATATTATTCCATCTTACAAACAATCGGAAAATGCTTACTTAGTTTCCAATTTTTTCACTCTCTTCCTCCCCAGGTAGAGCATGGGCACATGGTATGCTTTACATACTGTACTGTATTGGATTTTTATTTTTTTTTGGAAATGAATTTAAATAAATATTTATGTTATAAAATGAGTAAATCAAATTGTACCTAATAATTTAGCTTGAACACTTGAGTAAAAAAATTTTTGTTCCTTACTGTACTGTATTTCCGGTTTCCACAATATGACAGGTATTACTGCAAACTTCTAGTAGTTAGGTCCCATGATCAACTCTGTGAGACTGTGCCTTTCAAACTGTGAAACTGTACAGACTTTTTTTATTTCTAAATTTTATTTGGGGTGTCTTTTGTTCTTTACCTGGTTGTCAGGATGGTTCACAGTAAAGTAGCCCACGCAGATGATGACTTCGTGCAGCAGGTCTTCAGATGAATGCTGGGTACAGTACCACAGCAGGGAGCTGACGATGTGCCGGAAAGCCAGAGAAAGGCCTTCGGCTCCTACAACAGACTGAACACCAGACAAACCATGTCAACGTGAAGCCACAGTACTCTAAACATGAATTGTGTACAACTGTGAAGTTCTCAACAAGCTCACGATGTGAAGTAATAAAAAGGTTTTACGTTTTTTGCTAGTAGAAACATACACGGTTTAAGTGTATAAGCAAATCAAACAGGGTCCAACCATAAAACAACCAAACCCTCCTTACAAGTTGAGATACTAGGTGGAACTTGTGGACAGTATTTATTAAACATGCCAGTGTGACGAAGCGCCATAAGATCATCGCATTTTGCTCGGGAAGTTTGGGTGTGTCATCGTTTTAACATTTATAAACACCACCTGAGGAGATAAATGCTGGTTTTGGGCCTTATAACAAAATATTTCATCATTTTATTGAATTTGTTTTATTTAAATGCTATTTAAACTGTTTTTATTATCATTTGATTTTAATAAATCATGGGCATGTCGTCCTTTTTGTCCCAAAAGCTCCGTCTATAAAACCTATTAAATAATATTGTTTGGACTTTTATAAAATTCTCATCCAAACACATTTTTGTGAGCAGCAGATGAGCAAGTTAAAGGTCTGAATTTTGATCTGCCAACTTACTATGAACGTGTATAAGCCGTTGCAGTGAAGTAATGTGAAACACAAGGTGATTACGACTCAAAGCCAAAGAAAAAAAAAAAAAGGCAACATAATTTAAAATGTTCATAAAATTCCGACAGAGAAACGCTTTCATTTCCAGCTGTTTTGAGTTGCCTGAACGTGGCGGGTCAGTGACAGGAAGCTGCTTCAAAGTAATTACCCCAAGGCATTAAAATAATTAACGGCATTCTGGCTCGCTTCTGTGGCTCTCAGTCTGTGCGGTGACTTAGCACAGTGAAGCTGTCGCCCCGTCCTCCACAGGGTGGATAATGTATTGCTCTGCATACAGTGATAATCACTTGTGTTCCATCCTAACGTCAGACCCACTGAGCTCTACTCAACCTCACAAAATGACCTAAGGTCAAAGGTCACCTGTGTTTATGTCCACAGGTCAGCTTAGTTCTTAAAAGAACAACTCCTTTTAAAATGCCTCTTTACAAAGTAACGAGCATTAATCTGATCACAAACATAGCTTTATTAAGTACAAAGAGTTTATTATATATTTGCTGGAAACTTTAGGTAACTAAATAAAAAGGTCGCCACACACAAGCCAAGTAAAATCAAACTTTGCAGCCAAAAGAAAATCTGTTCAAACGTACATCACATTTATAGGAAGTGAAAACCTTTTTTTTTTAATTTATGAATTAAAAGCTATTTTTTTTTTTTATTTTACCTGGAAGGCAGATAGGTCAAGGAGAGCAAAACTGTTGAGGAAGCGGATGCCCTGCAGAGCCACCTGGATGACCTCGGGGCTGTAGGGCTCCTGACTCTGAGATGCGGACTCTGGTGAGAAACTGTGCAGCAGGATACAGTACAGAGTGTGCACCACTCCCACCAGGTCTGTGGACTGCAGGAGGGCTGTGAGTCCTGTTGGATCCTGACGTTTGTTGTCAAATATACTGGGAGCACTTAAGGAGAAGAGATATGTTAAAAAAAAAAAAACAACTGAGGAAGATCCTTTACATTTATCCAAAGAAAAATATTTTAAATATGTTGTTGACTAAGATCAGAGATATGGTAACCTAAAAGATTTGATTCATTTTTAGTATCAAACTAAAGTTTAAACACAGCGTTCTTTTACGTGTAAAGCTAGTACTTCTGACTGCTCTAACAAGGACAAACACCAAGAGCAGTATAAAGGTTACTGCTTTCCTTTAACGCTTCGGGATTGCAGATGAAGCTTCTTCTTTTCTCCCCCCATCAATATCACATTTATTTAAACGTATCCATAATATCGACAAGTGAGAGAAAAGCAACATAGAGATCAGCAAAAAAATATGATGAAGCAGCAAGTCTCACCAGAACGTGCTTTAGCCAACTTACAGGAATCGCTCCTGAAGATTTGCTGCTTTAGTGTCTCACTGGCAGATTGTTCAGCTTTTCTACTAAAGCTCTGACTTCACAAACAATCCTAAGATAATGCTGTGATTTGTGCTTCTACATGCCATCTCTCTGGAACATGTCGAGAACATTTTGGGATTGATCTGTATGAGTGAAATGGACTACAATAGAGAACATGAGGCTTTGAGCTCATACTGAAGTGTTTGCAAATTTCCAGTCTAATTTATAAAGCTCTTTTTAATGTTGACTAAACAAGAACAACTGATTACCAACAGAGATTTGCAGAGATATATCATTCTTTTAAAAAAAGAAAAAAGAAAAAAAAAGAAAATGCTATGATATGAAGCTCATTACGATAATTTCAATATAAGATTCTACTGATTAATCTAGTCAAGGTGCTATGAGCTCCCTTTTCTTTTATGTAAAAACACATTTATTTTAATGCAGCGTGATCTGACTCCAAAAATTTAATATATATGACAATAAGCTGTTATGTTCTTGGATATTTCTGGAGTATAAATGAACAAACTGGTGCTGTTTATCACAAGTAAAAATACCTTAATTGCACTAATGTAATCAAGTTTTCTCAGGCTCAGTCCGCTGAAACCCCCACTACAAGCAGACAATTTAAGACTACCACAGCAGCTTCATCTATGATTTGCAGCTCTGTAGAACGCAGGGTGTGTGACCCCGACATGAAACTTACAGTGCATGCTGATACTTGATGTTAGCCAACAGGCTTTGTGTGAAATATGCTGCAAGGCAAGAACACAGCCTCTAAATGCTATTATAATCCCCTGACACAGCAACTGGCATGGTACAAATATTCTTCTGGCCTACTAAGTGATTTTATAGGCTCAGAGAAATGAGAGAATGGGGTATAGAGGACGCTGCATCGACTGCAACCTCTTCAAAGGAGGTTTTCTTACCAATTGTCCTTAACGAACATCATTTAAAGTAATTGATCATTGTTTATTCACTTTACAGCTTGTAAAATGTAGCAGTAGCCTTAAAAAGGTAAACAGATTTGATGTTACTAAAACACCTAACAGATAATTTCAAATTTGTTTTTAAACTGCGTTACAAAAAAATATAAAAATACCTAGCTCTGATGCTAAACTACTATTCCTTTGAAGTCGAGACTTGTGCTGATGTCCCTTGGTGTGACTGTGTGCTTAGCCTCTGTCAGCGGCGCCACTGAACCTCTCTGTATGGAGGTCACTGTGGCACATGTGGGTGGGCTCCCCCTCCCTTCATGCTGCAGGCTAAGGTTTATGGTGAGTGACAGAGCACTGGGTCAAGTAGATGCCTATCTCTATCTGTAGTAACAACGGCTTTAGCCAGGCTGGAGTAAATGACCGGCTGGCTGATTGCGGAGGAGCCACACTCTTTGTTTGAGTAACCATGAGCTTGTCTTTATGGGATCCTACCGACAGTAAAGTGACAATGGTTACTCCGTGTCTGTCATTACTAGAACAGAGACATGGGCTTGTGTGTGTGTGTTTGTTTGAGGAAGATCAAGAGATCAGAGAGATGTTTAAGGTGCGTAATAAGAGGCAAACTCACCGTCCAGTTATGACAAAGCACAGTTTACACATGCTGTCCAGCAGAGCTGAGGCTTGCTGAAGAAACGCAGACATCTTGGGGTGCTCGTCTACAGGGCTTTGGACTGACAAGAAGCACCCATACAGCTTGTCAATCAAACCCATGTTCACCACATAGCTAGAATAAACAGATAAGAGATAAAAAAAAACATAACATGGTTTATTACATGGCCTTTTAAAAACACACTTTTCTTTGTAAAAAGGTTCTTTCACTCAATCAAACAAAGGCCTGTACTGTGCGTTCTCCCACAGCCCTGCAAGTGTAAGCCAATCTCTCACCTAAGCCCTCCACCTTCTGCTATTACTGTGATATCTTCAATTTGTCTCTGCCAATGACAGGACTCATGATCATGTTCCCTGTACTCTTTCAGCCACAAATCACCCCTAATAGTGTCATTAGAAGGCTGTTGTGGCCCCTGTGCCAGCCCAGCTGTGGGCCCTTGACAGTCTGCTGACCTGGGGCGAGTCTTCCAGAAACTTCTGGTATGCAGAGACCTTCGAGCAGCGACAGCTTATGAAAATCTAGACATCACTGCAGATGTCAATAAAGGCTTCTGAATCGCTGTGGTGGTTGCCCTGTCAGTGTCCCCAGTCTTGTTTCTGCTTCGACTTGTCACTTGTTCTGCGTCTCCTTTTGTCTTAGAGCTGTCACTCACTGAAATCCTCTCAAAACAGGTGCTTATGAATGTTAACAACCAGCACCACAGGTCACCTGACGTCGCTGAACCAAATTCCGCGGCTTAGAGTTGAACCACTTCTGCCGCTTTGCGCAAGTAAAAAAAAAAAAAAAAAAGAAAAAAAAAAAAAGATAATCCCTCAAACATTTTGCTTTGTCTAGTGGCCGATCCTAGTTTAAGACTTTCACAATGATAAAACTTGTCACTAGTGTTTCAAAGTAAAAATTACGCTGAGAAATCACAGTGAGTAGGAGGGAAATGTATAACTTGGCATTTTAGAGGAGGTTCCACAAAAGCTAAAGATGTTTTTATCCTTTGTTCTTCCTCACATATACATTAAAAGACAGTTGATGTAAAGCTTGAGTTGAGATTATCAGACGGACGACATTATTTTCTCAGACTCCCCACCCCATCCGCCCCCTTATTTTCGGGTTACAACTGGGTCAGTGGATGAGATTGGTGGGCCTGTGCAGCTGCTCTGTCCAAATGAATCATGGTTTGTGGGAGGGATGGTGGAAAGACTGAACTAGGCCCACAAGGCTTCAGTGCTGCTGGGCCTGCCTTTCCTCATGGTCCACGTTTCTCCTTCACAGCCACAACTCCTACAGTCCAGACCAACAGAGCCAGTCTAAATGCCAGGTTCAAGGGGATCTTTCAAAGCTTTGGAAGTGCTCTTTGTTTATGTGACTTTGTAAGCCCCCTTCAGAAACCGATATTACTTAAAATGTGTTTCTGGATGTGCAGAAAACCAACATGCTGGACGGGAGCCAGAGCACACCTCATTCTCACACTACTCCCATTTTAACAAGACACCGCTTGGACCGTTTCCAGGTGATCTGACATTTTGTTAGCCTATTCCTTACATGTGGCATGCTCTTGAGGAAATCGGATGTTGACTTATTCGCAACCCAGTAGAGAGGAGCAGAGGAGAAATGTACTTAAAGAGGTAAAGAGGTTGTGAGGTGAGAAAAGGAGGTGCCATGTAGGAGGATGTGAAACACAGAGGTACACACGCACAACTTTAAAAAGGAAAATACCTGATTAGATCTTGTGCACGAGTGGTAAAGGACTCCGCTGAAGAGCTTTTGACTTTGGCATCTGAGGAAGGGATCCATGGGTTTTCGGTTTGTCCCGACTCAGAACTGCGCAACAGGGTGTCCAAGATGGTAGCGATGGTCTGAAGCAGGCCTGTCGTCAAACCGTCAAAGACTTGTTTGTTTACGCTGCGACCAAAAATGGACTTGTCTTCATCTGGAACATACAGCTGAAAAATCCAAAGATGATATCTGAATTAATAGCCATGTCAGAGCTGCATTGGCAGGTTTAATGTACTTTTATTATAACCTGATGTTAATAGGCTTCAGTAGAGATATGATAGATAGATATAACTTTATTCATTTCATAAAAACAAAACAAAATTTTATGTACAATAAAAAAGAAAATACAAAAAAAATGAAATGAAAGGCAGCAGAGAAAAGAAAAAAATCTTATATCTGCCCCTTTTTTTCCTCAAGTATAAATTCAAACTATGATAATCTTCAGTTAACAAAACATTGAATCTTTCTAGAACCACAAATTAAACGAATACATTTAGCAGTCTAGTCTTTATCATTCTTTTAAACATGCACATTGATGTGGCACTTTTAACATCATCTTCTAAATTATTCCACAATCTCACTGCTTGAATTGAGGTGCGTCGTTCTTTCAAACATGTTCTAAATTTAGGTTTCATGAACATCTCTATTCCTTAAGATTATAACAGCTCTTTCTCTTTGCAAAATTTATCTGAATATTTAAAAGGTAATATGTTTCGGTGTGCTTTATACATAAGTAACAAAATATTATAATCAGCCGGTCCATTCGTTTGATAAAAGTGTTTATGACTACATAGCTGTGCAGAAAACTTTTATTTACAAATTAATTAAAAGATGCCAACAATGTAAGACTTGTCCATCCAGTCTTACATGTTGGAGCCAGAGGAGGATAAAGATGACCAAATTGTAGTTGGTAAGTTCAGACCTTATTTGGCAGTTTTGTCACAAATATTTTGATGTAATAGTTCAGAAAACATCATAGAATATAAAGAAAATTGAATGAGTTGAAAAATATGACACAACATGATATAAAAAGGTATCTTTGCAGCACCAGGAGAGACTAAATTAAACTTTTCTGCACTCCTAGACTCCAAATACAAAACAAAAGGCATTTAGTGGCTAAAAAAGTAGATTTTGCAAGATGTCTCTTTTAAAGGCATTAGTAGTTAACACTATAATAACTATAGTAAAGAGGCGGTTTAAATCTTGTTTTTAGGCGCACAAAGATGATACAAACAAATCAAGCTTAAATAAAAAGCATTGCAGCCTAAAAATTGGGAGCCCAATTAGTTTTTCCAGAGAGATCAGACACAAATGTAGGTCTAGGTTTGAAATCCAGAGTCCCTGCTTTGTGTGAAAGTTTGCAAAGATAAAACATCCCCTGTTTGGTCCAACAGTCGGGGTGACTGCTGACAGCATAGGTAAATCCACCGACATTCTCCACAAATCTAATTAAATGAGGGGCATGCTCATATGGCAGTGCAACCCCCACGGCTGCACTCTATTGCTCACACATACCAAAATGCAGACGTGCTCACAGATGCTTTGTGTGCGTCTAAAAGTGCAAGAACAGAACCTTCATTAAAGATGAAGTTGGTCAACTTCATCACAGCTCGCAGTAAATGAGCATGAGAAACTGAACACGAGAAGAGTTAGTTCATCTCCTGCGTTGCTGTTGGAGATGTCCGTCAGCAGAGCAGCTGCTGGGATATGTTTTATAAACTGGAGTATACAGGCGAACCTCTCCCTCTGTGCCCTAAGGAAACATGACTGCTTTGGATTGGAACTCAACTGAAGAAGGAAGCCCCAGTGGAGTTCATGCATGCACCACAACCCTGTGGCCTGCGCCTTGTCCTGTCTGCGTTGTGAGTGTAGGCGGCCTCAGCGAGCCGCCACTGTTGGATGTTTGGAGTGAGCTGGTGTTTACAGTCATCCTAACAGAGCGCTGAAGGATATGGGCTGACATGTCGCCGCAATGCAGCCCGCTAGCCTGCCTGTGCTCACATTCCCCCTGTCAGAAAGCATCGGTGGGGAAGCTGGGAAACGATTTAGGACTTGATAGTCTCCATCTTTCAATAATATAAAAAAAAATACCAATACCAGAAAAATGCAACAACGTTTTTAGTGACTGTAACGTAGCAAGTTTATTATATAAAAACGGCAAATTTTCAAAGTAAAATCTTATAATTTGTGAATATTATATTCTGATACAGAGCTTTATTTCAATTTCAATAGAGGCAAAATGAAAAGCTGTTCCGTCATTTGATTTGACAAATCAAAATATGTCTTTATAGAAATTGTGTTGTCTTCAAAATCCTAAAGCAAATGAACCAAATAATATTGCTGTTCAACAGTGCATACTAATAAAGTCATCATTAATGTTAAACAATATTTAGAGGGATTGAATCTGCCATCAAAACCAATTTTCTTTTTCTACATTCTGCTTACAAGTTAGAGACAGAAAGCGGGTACTGTAGATCCAGTTCATTAAAATGTCATTACTTAAGCCCATATACAGTTAATTTTAAACATGTTGCGTTATTACCATTTTAAATTCAAATTTAGTTTGCATGTTATACAAACGTTTTCTTGACTTACTGTTAGCTGATGCAGTAGCAGGTCCATGAGGAAGACTATCTTGTTGCTAAACAGCACATAACAGCAGTTGAAGTTGCAACAGGAACATGCCAGATAGTAGACATTTACAGCAGCACAAAGAGATCTAACAAGAAAGACCAAAAAAAAGTTATTAATCACAAATTTAAAATACACCCCCCCCCCCTCCTTGCAATTATTCAAAGCAGCACTATTGGGGTGTAAATGTGACCTGGGCACTGACATGACTCTCTGCAGGCAGGAGGAAACCAAACACACTCTCCTCTATTTGTGGTTTCTTAAGGGTGCAGTTTGTCTTCACTCGTCAAAAGTATATCTCACTGACAACGCAAGAATGGAAGTCAGTCTGAGTAATAAAACACTCATATCAGCTACTTAATGTGGAGACTCCCCTCTGTGGACACCTTTAGAGGTGCCGAGTGCAATCCTCAGTCCTGTCTTGGCAGAGCTGGTGCAGCATTTCCGCTGGAGAGATAAAACAATTCCTCCTAACAGCAGCCAGGCAGCAGCCAGCGTACCCCTGTGTTTTGTCTGCTCTACAACAAGCCGCAGAGAAGATTAATGCTTCAGATAACTGACCGATCATTCTGCTGTGACTGCTACTCCCACTCACCCCGTTTCATCAGTTAATATTTTCTGACAACTGTATATTTTAGCCATTAGAGGAATAGCATGTCCTATCTGCTGGCTGGAAGGATGGTGTGGGGGGGGGGGGGGGGGGGGGGGGGGGGGGGGGGGGG
>JARVGW010000002.1:17164915-17207740 GCA_031762495.1 Anablepsoides rubrolineatus | reverse complement strand
ATCTGCGGGCTGGAAGGATGGAATCCCCCCCCCCCCCCCCCCTCTCCAGAGCCTAAAGTAGGCTGTGTTTACTTCAACTGGTAAACATTTTGATATCTACCAAACCTCCACATCTGCTGCGCGTTTTCAGTCAAACCACTCCAGCGTGGTGGAGGCAAAACTCAACGAGGTGAGTGTTCACCAAAGTCTGCCAAAAAGCTGTGGCTATAGTCTTTGGACTTCCAAGCAGGCAGATCACTTGTTTTAGCGTATCAATATTGACACAGTAAGATAAAAAAAAAAACTGTGAAATGTGGTGTTAATGTGAGAATCACAACATTTCGAATGTTTGGCCGAGTATCAAATTGCTGTGAAAGCTTAACACCTAAAAATGATAAAATAAGCAGGAAAAAAAAAGAAAAAAAAATCACATAACTGGATTATTTTTCCAAAATGTTACTTCTGTGTGACACATAATGACAGCTCCTTATCAAATAATAAAAGATATTGTGAAAGAACTCAAAGAATGGTTGAATGCACTGACTGTGTGGAACAAGAGGGGAGTGTAACATGAGAACCCAAGCAGACGATCCTTTGTGTGCAGCTTCGCAGCATCAGATTCTCAGACTCTGATTGTTGAGTGAACGCAAGACGGAGATAAGCGTCTACGCAAATACCAAAACGACAACTCAAATACTTTTTTTTTTGGTATAATTATATGCTTCACGCAGCTTATGAGAACAGTCAAAAAAGCCATGTGCATTCCACTAAAGGACAGGAGTTACTTCAGGGGTCTCAAGTCACTATTGTGGCATTTGAGATTATGCACTTGTTAAGTAAAGAAGAGCACAATAGCAGGGTTATCTTCTATCTATCACAGATTAAATGGCAAGGCAGGACAGACTTAATTAGGGCCAAAGAAATGTTTTCAAACGGCGAGATAAAGTTCACGTCGGTCAATAGCATTCAGGTTACACTGAGACTCAAACTCCATTTGCCAAATGTTTGTCCTCAGGTGTGTATAATAGAGTGTGAAGGTTCTTTCAAGGACAAAGAAGAGATAAAAAATATAAACTGATCTTTGATCTCAACTAAACATAGAGTGTAATTATTTGGAGATAATGTCAATTTATATATTTTTTTGTGCTTATGAAAGCACCTGTGTTATGTAAAATTTTTTTATTAAGTTTCAGTACATTATGTGATTCAAGTTATCAAAACAAAATCTGTCACATTATGTCCTGCTTAATGTTTTTCTAGAAAACATTAAAATACATAATTTAAAAATATATAGACAGTTTCATTCTAGGTGCAAAACTATACCATAAAACAGGTTTGTGTTTTTGTGCATCTTGGATTACACACAAATCCAGTCACACAAACCGTAGATGTTTTTAATATTAAGTATGTAAGAACAATAAATGGCAAAAAAATAAAAATAAATAAAACATGACAAATTACCTATTTTTTTCTTTGGATAGCAGCAGCTCCTCATTCAGCAGCTTTGACAGCTTCATTTATGCATTAAAGAAAACCCTTAAAGGTTTATCGTTCTACAGCAGACATCTATTTTAAACTAGGTTTGTAAATGAGTAGCGGAGTAGTGAAATCAGTTTTGTCAGGGTTCCTCTTTTCACATAAAATTTATAGAATATTTATAGCTGAGGCTGGTTTTGGTTGCTGTGTATTTTTAGTTCTGATCAATCTCCAGGCTGACTGATTGCTTTTGATCAACTAGAACTGATGAGGTGGGGTATTTTGGGTTCTCAAAAGTATTTTGTACAGATTTTCATAGAATTACAACAAATTAAAAATCTTAAGAGACATATAATGCTTTAAAATCGTTTTTCACATTTAAATCCCTCTGTTGGGGTCAGTATATAAAGTAGAACTGCAATGCATTGGTCTTAATTCCTCCTCATGTTAAATTTAAAAGCCCCTCTTTAAACCCTTTTCTGAGGTGTGTCTCAAAGCAACTCACTACACTGATTTACAACTAATAGAAGTGCAGAAACTTTTTATTTATAAATTTATTAAGAGATGTCAACAAGGAAAAACTTATCTATCCAGCCTTACATGTTGGAGCAAGAGTCTGACCCAGAGCCAGAGGAGAATGAAGACCACAAAATTGTAATTGCCTGATCTTATGTGGCAGTTTTGTCAAAAATAATTTGATGTAATAGTTTAGAAAATTTCACAGAAAACAGAGAAAACTGAACAGGTTGAATAATATGACCCAAACAGATTATAAAGATATCTACTAACTAAAATCTAATTTTCTGCGCTTCTACATAACAAAATGTATTTAACAGCTAAAAAAAGTGGATTTTACATGACAAATCCCCTTAAATTAGGCTTTTTTAAGTGACAGTACCTTTTTCAGTACTTTACCATACTTAAAAATATTTCATATGATGGCCTTGATTTCTCTCTCTGACTTGACCAACATGTCCAAATTAAATCACTTCCAAGTTTGGAAAGACAGATCGAGCCCTCAGCTCCAAGTAACGAGCGTGCAATTGCTTTGTAACACGGCTAATCAGGCCCGGTCTCTGGTCATCTCTGAACAAATGAGGCGGCCGTCAGAGGCATGTCTGAGTTATGCTCCTACAACAACTCGTACAATGAACCATCGCAGCAATGCGTCTTTGGTTTCCCCCCCACTTAATTGAGCTTGATGAGCATGACACCTGATATTACAACCTCTCTGGGAATCTCACAATCTGAAGCCCCCTCCCCCCTCCTTAGCCCAATGACAGCTCTTTTAAGGAACAATTTGGTAAAGTGCCACACCAGCCTCCTTCATGTTGCTACAAAAAAAGGAAGCCCTTTTTGCGATGTGCCCATCCATTTTAGTCACATTTCTCCACTGCTCTTAGTTCCTCATAACCCGTTTCAAAAATTTTAAAAATCAACTTTTTTCCCCCCTCGACTCAAGAACAGCATGATTATAATCTGAACCCTTCTGCTTTGAAACAAAAACTTGCTCTGGAAATTTTACCAGGTGGACTTTACCGGAGGGGATTTCATGCTGATAAACCAGATTGAGGGAGAGTCAGACACACATAATTAAGCAATGTAATCTGCTCTCCCAACACCAACTGGTTAACCTCTTACATCCATTTTACCTGCAAATCTCCTGGAGTCTGTGAAGAAATGAGGCCAAGAGGTAAAAGAATGGAGCACACCTGATCCTGTCCAAACCCTCCGCAGCCCTCCGGGGCTCTGACCCGGTAGCCCACATGATAAGGCAGAGGTTTAGTAGAGGATTAGGAGCACAAATGACCTCAGAACTTTAGATCCTTAAGCTCAAAACAATAAAAAAAATTGTCCCCTAAAATAAATTTTGTTTATTCAAAATACCTTCAAAATCTGCCACATTATGACTGGTTGCTTCTCTGGAATAAGTCAAAAGTATGAATTATAAACAGTTTCTCCAGTAGTGATGTGAATAACTACAAGCTGTCAGTTAGTCTATTTATTAAAGTAAATCACCAAAATCTATGCTGAGCTGACAAAAAGCGCGTAAAAGGCTCTTTATGCTTTTTGTCACTGCCTTGAGTTATCAACCCTGCGATCTGCTCTCCTCAACCTGAGTTTCACATTCCTCACCCTTTTCTGTGCCTTTCCTATGTGTGCAGTCGAGCCTGACGGGAGCCGTGCTGCAGAAATCTGACTAACGTCCAGATCAGGTTGAGCCCCTGCCTCTTAAACAGGGGAAGAAAAAGAATCCTAAGCCAAAATAAAAGGTGAGGAGCAAATCCATTTCCTTGTGCTGTCAAACAATCCCTTCATTCACTGCTATCTAAATGACATTTAATTTGATTCTGCTGTTGATCTCTCCGATACCCAGAGTGCTTCCAAGACATCTACTCTGGCTGCTGTGCCACACTGGCCAGGTATGAAGGAGGAGAAATCTGATGAGCCGTCACACAGCCCCTTTCACAGAAGTGTGCAACAGACAAACGCACACTAACACACAGTTTTTGCGAATGGTGGAAAACATCCTGAAATGAAACCACAGGTAGCAGGTCTGATTTCACAGGATACACCAGGTCATGTGAGACGGTGATGGAAATACAAATTGGGTTAACACACGTGTTCCTCTGGAGCTCTCGTCATCATCGCAGTTCTGTCTTAATCTATAATATTTCCATCCTTTATTTTCAGATAAAAGTCTCACTGACTCAGAAAGTGTTTTTTAAACCCTGTTATATAGAGTAGATTAAGCTTTTTCCTGTGACACTCATTGATATTGTATACTTGTAATACTACATTGATTTCTGATTTTAAAAATATATTCTTATTTCTGTAATTTTTATTCCGAACAAATATTCTGAAGACATTAAATGTATAACTACTGAAAAGTCAAAGAAACAAAAAACCCTAAGTTGGCTCTTTATTTTTCTGTGCGCAGATTAAACTATTTTAACTGAGTTACAAAACTGCTCCAACATTATTTGGATTTAAAGCTTTGAAACATTTTCTAATTTTCTGAGAGAAAGCAAAAGCACAACTACAAACACTGGTGGTGAAGTTTGACCATCATGTGCTATTCAATGACCGATATCGATTTTTAAAATGCAGGGTAACTAGGGACCAATAAAGCCTTTTTTATGAGGTAGGATATTTTTGAAAAAAAAAAAAAACGTCATTTATTTAACATTTAGGAGGGCAAAGACACTTAAGACAGTCAATGCATGGATTTAAAAAGATAAACTACATAAATAAAAGAAGACAAATATCTGCTGAATAATTTGCTGTTAAATTAAAACACAGAAGCACAGAGATGCGCAAGTTGAAATAAATTAAATTTTAAAGTAGAATTATCTTAGCACAGGGGCTTTAACAATGATCATCTGGTTGTTAAAGCAATCTCCTGTCAAAATATTGATTTTGTAACAATAGAAACAAACCAAATCAAAAAAAACAAACTTTACCATCTTTAAAATGGTAAAGTTTTACCTTTTTCTTAGGCTTTAATAATTAGCAAACATATTTTAAAAAGAAAAGACCTACAGTCATTTTTTTAAACCTGTCTACAAAGTGAACTAAAGCTAAAAGTCTGAACTGCAGCTGAAAATTTTGTTCAAAATTCATTGTGTTAAATGTGCATAACAAATAACTAGGAAAAAGATCTCTGTCTAAACAGATTTGGATCCAACTGTATATTTGTAGCCTCACTAAACTATCAGAAAGGTCCACTAACAACATCATATTTAGATCAGGGATGGGCAACTGGCAGTGGCCTGCAACTACCTAAACATGTTACAAACCAAAACAAACTGCACTCAAAATGTACTTTTTTAATACTTTAAAAACAAAAACAAACATTTTTAAAGATAGCAATTTTATTACATTTTGGGCAAGTGTGGTCTTCTGGTAGTGTCAATGAAAAATTGCAGCTCCTTCCATCATTTAAGTTGCCCATCCCTGGTTAAGATGATCATAAATATGATTTACTAGATAAAATATTTAACAAAAAGCATTTAAGACTAATTAATGAAACTCCTGGACTGTTAATTAGTAAAGCTGCTCTAGATCAAGTTTATGACACTCCTTTGTTTTTTTTTTTTAACCAAATGTCATCCCACCAGTTAAGGTTAATGATGGCAGCTGCATAAAGTCTGATCTACACACTCCAGTGACCGTAGGGTTACACCAGAACATTAGCAGAGGCTTGTAGAGGAATTAGCTCATTAATGTAATGGTAACAAGATGGAATCAGATTCCCTGAGGAGAGATATGGCACAAGGTTCTCGGCAGCTGCCTTTTTTTGTAAATCACTCCACTTATCTGGTGGGAGGAGGTGATCAATACGGCAGCATCTCTGTAAACAGATAATGTAGCACACTCTGGGGTTAGCGTTTGTATGGCAACCAATTAGGCCACGCAGAAATACAGATGACAGATCGAGATAAGCAGACAGCTGGGCTGCATCCTTGTGTTGCATCTCATCACGAGCTGAACGACTCGATTAGCACAGGAGTGAAGTTTGACCCATCCTGCTTATTACAGAGTAGGATCACATGACATTTAGTATAAAAGATGCAACTAACAAAGGATACATGAAATTTAATGATCAACGTATAAACCACACAACAAGCATTTTTATGTGATAATAAATGTACATGAGCCAAACTATGGTGCAAAAATTAAGCAATTTCATATCTCTCTCTCTCTATCTCTCTTCAGGTTTTAAATTTGCTTAAAACAAGTGCAAAAAGAAACATGTTGGCCTAACGTTTCTGCAGCAAACCAAACACTATCCTGTATTGGGCATGTTGAAGTGAGACCATCAGGCACAAAAGAAGTGTACACGTTTTACGCTTGAAGAAATCTCCATTTACAACTAGATTTCTTCTAAAACAAAAGGTTGCTTGAAATTCCTCCCTATTGCAATGACTGAGAGATCGAGACTCCAAAAAAAAAAAAGAAGATAAAAAAAAAAAAAAAAAAGAAAATCAATACACATGCAATGTCCTTTAAAAGCCTTATAAATATAAGAAGCATTTGTCCATTAGCAGGGACTCAGAGACCAGTAAATGCTAATGAATGAGAGCACAAGGCCATTCAAGTCCATTACAGAATCCCACTTCTGACTCTAGAAACTCCTTTGAGGTTATCTACTGGCAGGCGACGCCCCAAGTCAAAAATATTATGTGCTTTATATAATAAATGGGACACGTGTACGTTTTGAATTCGAGAGAAAAGAACAAACAAATTGATTGTAGAAATGTAATGACTTAGCTTCCCTTGTAGGGCAGCACTGTTATAGGTTAATACATTTTCAGAGTATTTATTAAGATGAAGCAACTACAGTCATAAAGTAGTTTAGTGGTTATGAACTCAAATGAACTCACTGACTTTATGCATCTGCAAAAACAATCCCAAAAAAGAAAAGCAGAGCTGTCAATACATTTGGTAAAAGAAAACATTAAGAAAATAACCTGGGTGGAGGAGTCATAGGAGAGAATGAATAAACAGTACGAATCATTAAAAAATGTAAACACATATTGGATGAAGCTCTTATTGTATAAATCCTTGTTTACCTTTTAGAAAGAGTTTATTGTGTAACTTTACTCATAAATCCCTTGAGATGTCCGTTTCTTAGCCATTCATTTTTATATATAGTGCTAAAAAGCTTTAGTCTCTTTAAAATTACCACACATAACTGAAGTTATTAAATTCACAGGTTTTACCCACAACTTATTAGCGTTTCAAAGAAATAAAGAATAACATAACTGAAAATGTGCAGCTCACCCTGCTGGTTTAAAAAAGTTGGATCAAATCACTCCCAAAAATTGGATCACTTTATTACAAACACAAAAATTGACATGGTTTTTGTATATTCTGTTGGAAAAAAAAAAAAGGAAAAAAAGGCAATATTTCAGTTTGGTGATGGTACTCACTTGAGCGGAATACGGGGGACTGCAGTGGGCGTGGAAGCAGCGGCGATGACCTGCAGAATTTGCTCCAAAGCAGACAGGCCGCCGCCCACTTGGAAGGCCACTTGGTTCGCATTGTTCTGTTGAGCCAAGGACACAGAAAACAGAGTTACAGTCAGGGGACACCGAGGACCCAGCAGACAGGGGGATTACATGGCTCTCAACAGAGAGGGAACCTTTTTCCTCTCCCAGAGAGCTGAGGGACTAAAATCTCCAACAAAGTGGTCCCTCAAGTATTCCTGTTTAATTTCAAAAGTGCACAGAACGACTCCGCCTCGCAGCAGTCAAGTTTCACTTAAAGGCAACTGGTCTGCAGGCTCTAGTTTAGCGCCAGGGTGGTCTAACCGGACTAAAAGAAAACTGAGAAAATGGCCATCCAGCATTGTTACGAATGTGTCAGGAGCTAGAAAAAAATGTAGTACAAAACTTATTGAGTTTACTGCAACATGTAATTCTCACAAGAGACACTTTTGTCATACAATCTTGAATTTTTTACAGTTTCTCAAACCTGTAGAACAAGCTTGCTTTACATTAGATTTAAAGCAATTTGAAAAAAATAAATAGACATCATAAATAGTGTTTGACTATTTATACTTTTTGTGCTGTATTATTTTAAATAAATAAAATATACTAAGAGATGAAAAAAAAGGTAGTATTTAGGGATGCAACAATTATGACTTATGGTCAATTTTTAGTTTGACGCTCAACCCTCCCATCCATCAATGTGCAACAGCTGAGTAACTTAATTGTATAAACAAGAACAAATCTTTAGTGCAGAAGTTTTCACTGTGTTGAAAAGAAAAAACTAAACCAAAAGCTACCCATTTGTAATAACTCCAAGGTGTTTGAAACAACGTAACCTAAAGAGAAAGCTCTGTAACCTTGTGGTGTTCTGGACAAAATGCAATAGTTTGTTTCTGTAAAACATTTTATAAAGCAAAATGTTAAATTTTACTAAAATTAGGGGGGGAAAAAACTTGATAAACACAGTGACAGAAATGGGAATATGACCAAATTCACCTGCTGCAGGCAGAAGAATAAAAGGTTCTTACAAAAAACATACAAACAACTGTAAAATTACTACATCTTTAGTAACAACTTTAGTAACATAAGCTGAAACAGCATGTTTTCTGCAAACCTAACAGGGTTTTTAAAAATTATATCTACATTTTGTTTAAACCAATTTCTTATTGAGTTGTATTTATCAAAAATTTACACTTAAATTTATGTCTGTCAGGAATACTGTGTTTTGCTTCTCTTTTTCCTGCTTTTTTAAAAAAAAAAAACTTAAACCAAACAAAAGAAAAACTGCCAGAGCATTAGATTTGTGAACACATGTGAACAAAGATTAGTCTTAGCAGTCAGTGATGACAGAGTAATTGGCAGCAGGTTGGCACTGTTGCTACTAAGTCTTGTTCATCAACAAGTATAAAGCCATGAGTGAGTTCTGGCTACCGGCGTGTTTGTGCCAAGGCTGACAAGGACGACAGGAACTGGCAGGGAGCCGCTGATGGAGGGCCACCCTCGCACTACTACCAAGGGCTGTGTTACACGGCAGGTCACCCCTCAACCTTATGAGGTTACAGTCTCTTCAGCTCTGTGACAGCATGAAAATCCATGCACTTCACAGTGCTTTTGTTCCACAGATGGGAAGCTGCTAACAAGCCTGAACGCATTGGAAGAGAAGTGCTTTCCCAAATTACAGGTAAGCTCTTCATCTGTCATTCATGCTGGCTGCTAAGGGAACTGCTCCTCTGCGGCGAAGTTAGATTCTCAATGATGGCTTAGTGTACGTTGTGTACCTGACAAAATAATGTTCAACATGCTAAGACGTCTTAACACAAAGAGAAATGTCTCAAAGACTGTCTAAATAGTCAAAGCAATGTTTGTAGAAGACCATGTTGTAGCTTCCTTTTTATACATTACAAGTAGTTTCCATGTTGAATCATTTAGGTCTCAATCACTGAGCTTGACTTAACCCCTCTTCTAACCCCAACATCAACACACCCAGCTGAAAGATTCCAGGCTAATAATTGAAAACGTAGCTCTTTCATAGCAGCTTACCAAACAGTATTAAAGGACGTAACAGGGACCTGCCCAGGCTGTTTTCTGTGAAAAACTGTTGTTTTTTTGCATGTTCACTCCTATTTTTACTCTGATGACAGATTTATCTGTTGCAATGACAGAACAACCAGGAAGAAGAGATTAGTTTCTAACTGTGACTAACTTTAGTTAGTCTTTGTGCACACAGGTCTGCAGAAAAAGAACCAGAGTACGACCACAAAGAACCACTTAAAGCATCATGTTAAAAATAAAGTTTTTTTGGACTACAATGTTAATGTTACTCAGTGAAGCTGAATGATGCATTTTATAAACCAAATATAGGGAAACTATCACACTTTTTGTAATAACAAAAAAAAGCATGTACATGCATACGCAGAAATGTTTTTGTTTGAAAAAAAATAGTTTGTTTCTTTAAGGTTAACCTCAAAACGCCGAGTTATTGCTTTACTAAAACCTCTAAATTTGCTCTTGTTTAATTTAAAGACATGGATTTTTACACAGGTAATGTCCACATAGATTTATGGTTATATTCGTTATATTTATTAAAGGGTTTTCTATCGTCTAATGCAAAAAAACGTCAGGCGAGAGGACAATAAATAAAATTTCTTCCTGTTCCACCCTCACTATCTCTTAGCAGCTGCTTTGATACCTAAACTTCTGATGAAATCTTCAGAGTGTTACCTTTATTTTGATTTCAAGTGTATTAAGTAAAATTTATAAATGTTGAGACAAATTCAGTTACATTTGGGGACATTATTTTGAGCACAAACACAAAAACACCCTGGGGCTGAAGAGGTTTAAACACAATTTCTCAGAATAATATTTGCAGCTTTTTTAGTCTGAATGAATACTGTTGATATTTTAGGAAAAAACAAGGAAAATTAAAGCAATAAAAGTTTTGCCCAAATTTATCATAAATCTAAGAGGTTTTTCAATGCATACGTTAGCCTATTTTATGAAAAGTGACAATAATCAAGTATCTTAGGTTTGGAGGTTTAACAAAACATAGCTTTCAAAATAATTTAGTGCTGAAGTAAATAACACATACTATTATTGTATACATTACTGTATTTTTTGTCCCCAAAAAATACACTAAAATCACCTTTAGGTTCTAATTTAACTCAAGATTAAATGACATTACAAAACATTAGGTGAGAAACAAATGTTCCCTCAGAAAAACAAAAAAAATAAATAAAAAAGGAGGAAGATTTACAAATGGCTGAGCATTGAGACATGAGTAGGAATTGGCTCCTGAATTATACAAAAGGGTCAGCCCCATCTAATTATTGCTCAGAGTGACTATTGTTACACCAGATGATGGGAAGGGCCAGACAGGTGGTGATTCCTGCTACAGTATCCTCAGCCTAGCAGACCACCTAAATTGCTCTCTGTATTCTCCTCCCACCAGACACACTAATTAAAGCAGAGAGGAGGGCCATCACAGTGGTGCAGCCCTACTAACAGATGGACAACAAACGAAAGACTTCATTAAAGACAACTGTTACCTTTAATCTAGGACTTAAATCAGCAGCTAAGATGCAAATGACGGCCTTGTATGCAATTGACCTTCAGCACAGAAGAATGTTTTCAATGTAAAGTAGGCAAACCCACATCAAAGCTGCAACAATAAATATTCTTGAAGACTTTATAAGCATAATCTTATGTATACAAGATACGACATAATTTAGTAAACTATCAATTTCAGCCTTCTGTGCTCACAATATACATTTATTCTACAAACTTAACCAAGATTAATCAAAGTACAAAGTGGAACATGACCAGATTGGAGAGTAAAACCACACAGATGAAACTAAAAACAAGCAGCTTGGCTTGCAGCTTTCATCATTTACTGGTTTAATGGTAAAAAAACAAAAAACATAAACGGGGCTACCGAGAACAAATTACAGCCTAAAACTGAAACTATACTAGTACACAACAACATGAGGTCTATGTTATTTTGCACTCTTTATTGGGCATGATGATCTTTAAAAAAAGCATTTTCAAAAAATAAACCAGTCATTTAGGTTTTAAGACGATATAAATAAATAGATTAAAAGGGATTATATTGGCATTATTATCCTCTCAAAATCATATTATATTATAAGTTACCTCAAGATAAATTGGCACAGATTTGCTTAATTTTTGGAGACCAGCGATTGGCTGATGAGAAACCGATCTCATCTACCCAAATCAGCCACTGTCCCCTTTTGCTCACATCCAGTTAAAACAAGTTTGTATTGTTTCAAGGAAATTTTTAAATGTTTTTCAATAAAATAAGAAAGTAACATTGAAGGTGTACAGTAACCTTATAACACCCGACAGTGCCAGTTATTTAAAAAAAATCTGTATTGGCCAAAATCAGAATCGGCAGGTCAGGCATTTTATAGATCGTGATCGGCCAAAAAATTGCAATTGGTGCACCTTTAAGGGAGACCCAAGTAAACCCAGGAAAGTACTCCAGAGGACAGCCTCATATTTTTGGTCCAAGTCCTGACTTGTCATTTCAACAGCAAGAGGGGAATCTACACAGTATAAGGTAGGTGGTCACAATATTATGGCTAATCAGTGTAGCGCCTCTTCAGTTTAAGTGTAGCAGTAAAACATGTTTGGTCTTAGAATGGAAACATTCTAAACAGAACTAAATGGGGTGGGGCCTGCTTCTGCCGTTTCTGACAACATTGTGACACTGCTGATCTGGGCTGCATCTGTCAGTCTGCTGGAGGCCCAACCAAGAAACCTTGTTATCCTGCTACGCTGCCCCTCAATCCCCCACCCCCCCAACCAACTTCCATCAGTCCCTCATGTCAGCCAAACCAGACTCTGACAGCTACCAAATGAAAATGTAAATACTGTCTCTAGTATCTGGCTCTCAGAGGGCCATGTTCCGAAAGGTTTCCAACCCGTCATGCTTGTAGCTGTTTTTCTTTATCATTATTTTGGGCTTAAAGCATTTAACTGAAAGTAGTAGGAAATACTTAAGCAATAAATAAATAGAAGAGATTTATATGTAGGCCAGTGTGCAGTGAAAAAGGGAGGTAGTGAAGAAATAAAAAAAGAATCAGGTCATTTAAATCAACAAGTCAAGTGAAAGCAATCACGTTTGACAAAAATCAAACCATTAGAGACCACAGAGGGAGAAACACACATGGGTCAAACACTAGTTATACCCTCCAATGTAAAAAAAAAAAATTAATAATAATAAAAGGGATGGATTTGGGGTGAGGTGTGGGGTGTGTGCAAACAACAGAGAGGAGAGGGTCGAATGTTGTCCAAGGAATTAGCAAAGAAAGTGGAGACTGAATCAGATATGGGGGAGAAAAACAAATCTGTAGGTGAGTCAATGACATGAGGGACGCTTGTTAGGTCAAATAATCTAAATGGCCCCAACTTGAAGTGACTCAGGGGCCAGACAGCAACGCTGATAGAGACTATTTATTTGACTTTGTCAAAGGGATTAGACAGGGAAATGTTCCCCAGGCTGTCTCGCTGGTGAATCATAGTTCACTACAACACTGGTTGGGTATCAGGGAAAGAAGGTGTTGACGTAGAACTTGCCACAAGACTTGCAATCTGCTTTAAACAGAGGTAAAAAACAAAGCAAAAGCTGCCAGACAGAGCCTTGATCTGCCTCTTGCCTGCGACACTGCTGTTGAATGGAGCACATCTCCTGTGGCCCACTGACCTTTGACCCCCTACTGGGAGTATGTGAAGCTAAGGGGAGGAGCGCTCGTGTAGCAACAGCTTGTGCACTACTCCTATCTCCCCGCTCTCCTCCTCATTCCTTGCAGGACACCATGCCACCCACCACCACCTCTTTCTTTGCCTCTCTGGGGAAATTTGGTAATGGCCTTACCAGCCGTCCCCATCGTTACTGCTGGGACACCATAATCTCTCTGTCCACACACTCAGAGGGATGCAGAGGGCTGTTATAAAAAGGTCCAAACCACAAAATGGCATGAAATTTATGTCTCGTTACAGAAAGTGGGTTGTATATTCCTCCCATCATAAACACGATGACAAGTGTTTTAATTCCTGCCTCTGTTTCAGATTAATGTGTGTTTCGGCATTAAAATTAACACATGCACAATTATTTCAGCAAAATAAGGTTAAAAAAAAAAGGAACATTCGAATTGACTTGCCTTTATTAAATGAAGAATTTTTGAATGGTAAATCAAATTTAACATGTCTAAACAGTGACATTTGAGTCATGCAAGCCGCAGACTCGAGACATAATCTACTTTTGGGCTTGGAACCTCTTCTATTTGTAACATGTGCACAGTAAAAATAGTTAATATGGTTTTTGTTAGCCGATAACCAAAGGCAAGTGGGTTTAGAGTAAACCGTACACTACGTTGGAATAAAAAAACAATATTCACTGCAAATACAAACCAAAAGTACCAGCGTGGCAAGAATATATACATTTTCTGCAAGCATATTTTGCATAAAAGAATGATTAACAACAGTTTCAAAACACAGAAAACATAAATTACTTTAATTCAAAAATAAATAAAAATACACCTAATTAGTTTATACCTTGCATCTGTATTCATTTTCATGTATACCTGTTTTTCTAAAATGCGGGAGATCTCTCCAAGAGTTCTGTCCAGACCAGATGCTTTATTGTTGGCCCACTGACCACCATCCTGGCCCTGCAGTTGCTTCAGTAGGTCTTTCACTAAACGCTGCAACCTGAATAATTAAAAAAGCCAAAATTTAATGGTAATGTGTTCAAGATGCACTTTTTCACTTAACCAGCAGAATGGAAATTATTTTAAATCAATTTGCTACCTGGTTTAAACAAGATGTGTTTGAAAATACATTTTATATGTATATTTTAGTTAAACATACATTACTATTTTCATTCAATACTGACATAATGACTTTTTATATATAAAATGCATAATAATCGTTTATCACCATCATATCATTTTTAAATGAATTATTTCAAAATACTAATAATAAAAAGAATACATATTTTTTTGCTGAAAATATTCAAATATATAAAGTGAACAATACAAATATTAAAATCATTAAAAACTCTCACTTGGCTTTGTATGGGGAGTCTGGGACCTGATTCTTTGCTTCCATTGACGTCTCGTATTCCTTTGCCCTGCAGAAAACACAAACAGGAAGGGTTTTTGCAACCCAGGTAAAAATTGTTTGCACATCAATAATCACAGGACCAAAGAAGAAAAAAAGTGAGCTAATGGCTTGAGTCTGTGAAGCAAATTCTTATTAGCTTAAAATAATGAAGGGAAAGCCATTTTGTTGCCATCAGTTCAAATCATCAAGACAATTTTTTAAAAATGTTTAAAAAAGAATTCTTCTGACCAACAAAGGTGAAATAGTTCATCAGACAATGTCTGCAGATGAAAAAAAAAGCAACAAAGCTAATAGCACTCCCTGAAAGTTCAAGGTCATATTGTGTTGTTATCCCAGTGGCATTAGGCCAAAAGACTCAAAGAAATTCAAATATCGGTTTGTCTGCCTTTGTGGTTAAAACTGAGGTGGACATTTATCTTTCAGTCAACCATTCCCAAACACGATAAGTAACTATTGATCACCGTTTGACAGAGGACCTTCCAGGAATCCATCTAAACATTGATGAAATCTGACATTTCCTGGATTTTAAATGGTTGGTCACATCATACATGAACAAACTAATTACTATTCACAAACTCTCTTAAGGGCAAATCACTTATAAATATCACTGCAAAGAAAAAAAAAAAAAAAACTAGGAGGCGAAAAAAAAAAGAACAACACTTTAAAATTTTTTAAAAAACAATGTGTGATTAAAACATTGTTTATGTTTTTTAATAAAAAAGGAAAAAAATCTATTGGAAGGAAAAATTAAAGCCCACTTTTACAGCAGCACACGCCAAGTTGTGAAAAAGTTTAGAAATAATTTTAAATTTGCCAAATAAATAATCAGCACACAGTTGCTCCAAGAACATTCTCGTTTGTCATTTGCAATATTACTATATCAATCTCTGACAGGTTTATACCATATCATGTTAAAAAGGGAGTAACAGCTGAGCAATTCATTATAGCCATGTTAAACGTACAATAAATCTAGTAGACACCACAGAAACCAATAGATTTTCATAGATTTTAACTGTTTCAATTTCATTTTCACACTTTTCTAAACTGTTGCAAAAACACATTTAAACCACAGTAAGTGCATGCAAACATTTACAGATTTGCTTTATTAATTACTCTGCAGCTCAGTGTAACCTGATGTATACATAAGCATTTTTATTCTTAGATAAAACCATTTCATTCTGTATTCCATTCAAGACGGTCTTCACACACACTGCCACCTGTGTTCAACACGCACACAAAAACACACACTGACCACCTTGTTTCCTGCTCAGTGGAGCACAGGCAGCCATCAACAGCCAAACAACTTACATCCGAGCAGTGGAGACTTTGGTTTTGGTTTCAAAACCCAGTATTGACTGACTGGAAGGCTACTTACATGAAGTTTTATTAGCTTTTTTTCCTTCAAAAACATTATCAAAAGAGGGTCGGATTGCCTCAAAAAACAACATTGCTGAGAGCACAGCTTTATGACACAACAGGGCCCCCATGATGGCTTTGGGAAAAGCGCTGTGAGAACCACTCACTTTTACGGACACCATACGGTGTTCCAATAAAATGGTTCATTTCCACCCAGCGGTGAAGTGGCTCACCTTTATGTTTACAGGGTTTCTGTGTTATTTATGACCTCTAAAGGCCTGCTGCCTTTGAGTGCCGGTCTCTGCGGGGCTGCTGCCGAGTGATGGCGAACAGAGGCAGATCGTGTTGTCACTTCTGCAGCACCGCTGAGTTTCACAATGGTAAAAACCAGCAATGCTAACAATAAAGTGTCGACAATGAATGGGTGTTTAAACCTGGAATTGTCGCTCTAGTCATCTCAAGAATTTATATGCTCTTCTGAGCAGCACATCAACAATATATTCTTTTTAGTAAAAATCCCAATCAGTGATGGAGCTAGAGTATAACCAGTCTTCAAATAGTGTTGCCAAATAATGTTAAAACTCATTATTCTAAATGTAGCAAAATATATAAATCATAAAACACACTTATTTAAACAGCTTAAAATATATTTTTGTTCTCAACAACTTGAACTACTGAACACAAACTACACACTCTGCGGTTATTCTCAAAAAAAATAAAATTAATTTGAGACTTCACAGGAAAATCTTGACAGCAGCAACAAACGCATTCTTCAAGACATACTTTAGAAGGAAATATTACTGTTTTTTTTCTGCATAAAAAACATTGCTACTCAAGTCAGACTAGTTTTCAAGATGATTTCATTTTGGGAGTCGAGCGGTTTGTTTATTTTGTATTCTTTAAAGGAAGTTTATGTTTGTGTTTAGAAAAGGGGCTCAGAAATTTTGAATGTTGACAAACCTGTTGAAAGATGAGGCTGAATATTACATAAAAAATATCACAATATTAATATAGCTTAAGACTGCTCTGACTTTAATATATATATAGTATGATGTTATAATGCCAAATGCCATGCATTCACACTCTGCACATCGATAATATATTGGGTGAAATGAACTAATTTTAACTGCCCCAGAAGATTTAATCTTAGAGGATAGTGGCTAATATGCAAAAACAAACAGGACCATTTTGAATAAAGAGGAAAAATGTCAGATTTTATCTTTGCAAAGCTCAAAAACAACAACCACCTATTTCCATGTTTTCCTAATCTGTTCCTTTATAACTCTGTGGCCTTTTATTGTGATCGTTGTGACCTAAAATGATAGATTTTGTAGCACATTTTACAAAAAACAAACAAAAAACAAATAAAATAAAATTGCACTCAAAGCTGGAATGTCATGATGCCTTTCCCCCCCCCCCCTTTCCCACTCCAACAAGTGAAACCAGAAAGAGGAACAGGGTGATAGGTCAAAGTTGCAATTCTGAGCAAAATTTGCGGGGACTGGCTGACGTTGCGTTAATAGATGTGGGGGAACATCGCAACTTCCTGGAGACACTTCTTAATATGACACAGTAGTATTTATATTAAAACATACTGTATGTTGATTTAATACTGTATGGAATTTTAATTTCATTTTAAAGCCTTTATTCTTAAACTTGATTTTTTTTTTTTTTACTCTGAGGAACAAAAAAGTTAAAACAATCATTAATATAAGATGGTGGTCTACATTCATCACTGTGTAATTGTACAACAATGGAGCTGTACATTGCCAGTGCTTATATCTGTATAGGGAGTCAGAAGTGCTGTATGAATGTGTGTGTGAGAATGAATGAATGAATGAGAAGCACATGGTAAAGTGCTTTGCACAATGCCCGCCATACAAAAAGAACTGAAGTGTATTTTACGTGCTATTGTCACTCTGCTTGTGATGGAATCCTCTCTATAATCTGCATCAATGACATCTTTATTAGTACTATTAGTCAATAAGCACTGTCAACATGGCATCTCTTTGTATTCTTCTCCCTTCCTCTCCTGACAGAAAGTTAAACTGATAGAGCTCAAGTCCAGGTTATGACACACAGCGCTGTCACCCCCAATTTGTTGATTACTATCGATTTTCTTTGATGCGTCATTAAAGCCAGAAAAAAAAAAAAAAATCAATAACTCAGAAGAAAAATAGGCATGGCTCATACATACTTTAACATACATCTTGTACACCGAAGAAGACTTCAGATTTGGCAGCACCGTGACAGCAATTTGGAGGAAAGCTCTTTACAGGGGAAAGACGAGGACCCATGGATCGATTTGCAGCTTTGCTCCCCAATCACAGAAAGTGGTCATAAATTAAGCTCATCACTGTTACCTTGTAGACAGCAATGATGCAAATAACATCTGCTTTCTATCTCCTTGTCACTAATAAAAAAAAATAAAATAATAAAAAAAACATCTTGGCTCAGTTTTGTTTCTGAAAGTTAGAGAGGATGGTGAAAGCAGAGCAACGGATTGATTCAGAATTACAGAGAGAGAGGGTTTTTATTACCTGGAGTTCATCCGTGCTCGAAGTTTCTTTGCTTTCTTCCTTGCTTTCTGGCGTTCCTCTCCATCTTTTATACTCTCAGAAGAAACAGAGCTGTCTGTCAGAATATCCACGACATATTTCTTCAAGGAAAGATGCTCCTGAAAAAATAAAAACAAACGTATTAAGGCCACACATATTCATGTGTGTAATATCAATATTGCAAAAGACTGCTTGGATGCAGTGAATAAGCTCCAGCTCTTCTATATATTTATCTTCCTGACAGTGTATTTGGTCAATTAGATGGACTCACATACATGTAGTGAATGTAGTGTTGTGAAGATTATAACATAAGGAAAAAAGTTAGGAAAGGTGATTTAATACCAACTGTCATCATAGCAATATTTAACAATATTAAAAACACTTGCATTCCTAATACAGTGCATAAATTGACACAAACTAAGTATACTGTTTCACGATTAGAAAACAATCTCATTAATAATTATCTAAATACTATTGCCTTCCATCCTTTATTCATAAATACAGCTTAAAAACTATTTTCACTTCAGGAAAAAACAAAACAATGTCCTGATAGTTTTAAGTGGCTCATGCTCAAGTACTTGATAATCTGCAGAGTAATCTTTAAATTCTAGACATTTCACAAAATTATGCACATTTAACAAGGCTAAACAGAAGGTCACAAAAGACAAAAAGCACTGTAAGTTCAACTTTCTCCACCTGGTTGGATACAACACCAAAACATTTATTAAACAATGTGTTCAATAATTACAACTAACTACAAAGGGCAGTGACTATTGTAGTTTCATATATAAATATAAACAGGGAATTTTCTTCTTAGTAAAAGTACAAAATAGGTTTCAAAGCAGTAAACATAAGGAAATACAACACAAATACAGCACAATGCTTGTCACATGTAAGTAGAAGTAATACACTTAGCATGTGATACTGAATATACTGTCTGACATCTCTTAAACAACACCACTGGACCCTATAATTGCCTCTGATTGTCTATCCTCTTTTGTATCCACCTGCCCTCCCATAGACATGCAAGCAGCCCGGAGGTGTTGCCTTCTGTCTGGCTCGGTCAGACAATTCTGATATTTCCACCAAGAGACGGGGGAATGTAACCCAATTTGAGCAGCATGATGCATGTGCAAGAAACCAAATTACCCAATTAACTTGTCATCCAGCACCCCAGAGAATAGGATGGCCCTGAGATAAAGGGGTTTCCATTCAGCAGTGATGCTAACCTGTGTGTGGGATGCCATAGCCTTTGGTCAAGTGTTGTCCCTGCACCTGCTGCCTGAATAGGAGGTTTTTCACAGAGAGGGGTTGTAAAAACCTCAAGTATGCAAAAGCAAATTACAGTAGTGCCACAGAAAAACGACAGTCTGAATTTGAAAAGTTTTTCCCTTTTCCCCCCATTTAACCTATAGGAGTGAACAATTTTTTTTAAATTGAAAGTACTATAAATTATGTATTTTGTCAAAACACAATATTCTAGTTAAGATTTTTTTCCCCGGATAGTTAACAAGACAGTGTTAGAAATAACCCATACATTTTTGTTCACCAAGTCCAAATGAGTCAAGTAAATGAATACCAAATGTGATTTTTACCAGAAATATTAAAGTTAATCAGGCCAATCAGTCCTAAAATGCTAACATAAATCCTTTTTATCTAGATACCTTTAAAAAATATTTTAAATGGTTATGACAAATTACACATTACAATTCCATTTTACAAAACAAATGTTTTAGAACATTTTAATGGTTAAATGTTAAATCACAGATGTAAAGTGGACATATCCTGCTTTTAAATTATTTTTACATTTAAAATCATTTAGTTGTCTAAATACAGTGAAACTGCAATGCACTAGTCTAAATTCCTCCCAATTGGATCTCCACAAGCCCCTCTTTCACCCCTTTTCTGAGGTGGGTCTCAGATCAACTCATTTTAAGGCTGTCTCTTTAAATCCAAACAAGATGCTTTACACCCCACCCCCCTCCAATGAAATGTCCTTTAATATGAATGAGATTTTCAGATAATTTATTCAATTATACTTTAAAAGGTAACAAAAAATACCCTGCACAAAAGATAATGAAAGCTTCTCAAAAAAGCATGAGTAATTGAATTTTCTAAAAAAAAAAAAAAGTGTATGAGCTTTTGTATTCATTATATATGAGCACCTTTGCCCTTTTGTCAGTAATATTACAGTGCGTCTTGACTCATGACCGTAGCTGTCCGGTGTTTGCAGACAGCTAATCAGTAATATCTCTGAGAAGCTATCCAGTGCACCACCCACTTACTTAATGGAATTGTTTCAGCGACCCCTGCTAAACAACTTACATAGCAAAAATCACTGTTGAATAAAATATACCTGTAAATACAAAGTACAACACTGGAGCGCTAATTACAATCTCCAGTTTTATCATAAAGCTAAGTGAAGGTAATCCAAAAGGAAACAATGTAGACTTTGGGAAATTGAGACACTCAGATTTGGTGACAGACAGTTATCTACCACAAAACCAAAGCAACAAAGCAGCAAAGGCACTGACCTAAGGGCACCGCCACAGCACAAAGCCACAGATTAGCCCTGATGGCAGAAATGTGATACCATTAAAAACATTTCTTCCTTTTCCTGACACAAGCTGACCTGTCACAGATCTAAAACTCAGCTTAAACCAAAATAAATTCTATGAATCAGACGAGTTCATTCATTTATGCTTCGGTGTGTGGGCTCCTGCAGCTGTGCTTCTTCTTGGTGCCAAGTTATAACACTAGTCCAGATCAAGCTGCCAGAAATGTAGTGGTTTACATAAGTTTTCCAAAGATCAGTAATCTAATACAAATTAAAGTAACTTCCTAATGTATTAATGGCATTACTGGTTCTACTTTTAATATTGCACAAATACAAAACACATTGGAAGGACAGAATTGATCCAGCTTTTTTTCCTAAAGATTTTTTAACTCCTCAACTTTGGCTGCTTTCAAAACAAACCCTTCAGGATCAACTCAGTGCTTCTTAGAGGTCACCCTCTGCTGGTTGTGCTGTTCAAACACCACCCACAGGCGGAACAGAAAAAAATCTCTATCAGAAGTAATTAAATAGGTTTTCAGATTTTTTTTTTTTATACAGTTCGAATTATATGAAAATGTCCATTCGGTTGACAGATTTATTTTATTTTTTTTACCTGGGCCAACAATAATTTGCCTTCTGTCACACAGCAGTACAACAATACGCTTAGTGTTCTCCAATAAGAAAAGCCTTCAGTGCTGTTCAAATACTCAAATGAATGCGAGAAAAACAATAAGGATAAAAGCTTGTCATTATATAAAAAGGTGGAACGGCAGCTTGTTAGGAATGTTTTTTTAAGTTTTGAATAGATAACAGCCCTAACTCCAGCTCTTATTTTGCCAAAAGCAAAATAGAAATGTTACTGTTTTTACTGGAAATATTTCAATACTAAACAACAAATATATCCAAATCATTTTGTTATATTGAACCAGGAGTAAAAGGGCAATAAAAACATGATGTCTTCTAATATTTGCTTGGTCAGTTTAAAATTTGTTTACAGATTTTGCTGACTAGTGCACAGCTGATCCAGCAGTCTCTTCGTAAAAATAGTTACAGTAAGTGGCAACAGTTTGAATAAAATAAAATAAAAACAATAAAGGGGGTTAGATAAGCTTTCACAGAGTTTTGATCAATCTAAATTTCTTCAATTAAAGATATAAAAGCAACATACATGAATATGATGTCTTCACAGAGAAGACAGTGTCCAACAAGAAATCAAAAACTGTCTAAAAAAAAAAATCAAATGTTTATATATTGTCAACTGCAAAAAAGGCCCAGTGTTTTAAAAAAAACTATTTAGAAGAAAGCAAGTCATTGAAAATCTTTTGAATGAAGGATCTGTTGGGGCTAAAGGTGCTGCATCTAGCGCCAACAGTTGTTCATCTCACAATGAGCGTGGCTGAAAAGCCAATCTCATATTGCAGCCTGAGAGGTTACCTTGCATTGACAAGCTGCCTTCCCACAGAAAGCCACTCCATGACAAAAAAGGCCCAAGGACAAGAGGGTGATGTCAACGCTCCACTGAAGCGCTGAACCCTAACTGTGTACATTTTAAGGCTCATTTAGAATCGCACAAAGCCAGCGACAGAGCTGTGGCAGTGTATAAAAGGGGTGGATAAACCATCATAATGGGCACGCCATAAAAGACAACTGCTGTTTCTCTTTGTCTATTTACATGACACAAGCAGCAGTGGGGCGGGATTCTTTGACAGAATCAGAGGATGTTTGTTCCTGGCAGTGTGTGGTTTTGATACGCACCACTTCCTCGTCAGACAGCTCCCGTCCCTGGATGCTACTACTGTCTCGCACGGCCTGCTGGTGCTTCTTGCCTTTGGTGTGGCTGAACAGGTGCACCTCTGAGGTGATCTACAAATACAAACACAATGGTCAGAGGTCAGTGCAGTAGACACAATGGAGACAGAGGCGGGAGAGGGTCAGCGGGGCTCTGCGTTACCCTGGTGAAACAATACACCACACGGACGTGTACAATGGGACACAATCTGCCTCTCCTAAACTTCAGTTTAAAGCTCAGGCTGGAGAAGAGAAAAAAAATTGTTGGGTGTGTCGCACATTGATTTTATCCACGATCGATTCACCTGCCCAGCGTTAAATCAAGAACCAAAGCAGCTCTAATTGGCATACAAAAATAATCAACTCTACCTTATTTGACCATTGTCAGCTTGCAAAAACAGAATGACTTACCCTTACAAGCCTAAATGTAGTGCAGATCTGACAAAGTGATATGAGGAGAGGCAGGTGTTTAACAGGAACTGTTTTTGATCAATTTCTGGAAACAAGCCCATTTGAGATGGTTTGTGTTTAATGTCATTAAACAAAGTGCTCGCTGCTGACCCATCCGTGATCTCTGGTGTCGGATGTCAGCCAAGGTCATCTAACATTTTAACAAGATTCTCTCCATTTTTTCCCCCTCCTGCCCTCAACCCTCCTCTTTATCTGATGCTGGTGTGAAGTCTCAAGGTGTCCCAGACTTGTTGTCATGGCAGCCAGTTAATCAGAGATAAATGCAAGTGCTTGTGGAATTTACAGTCAGGTGCTTAAAAAAATGTTTTATTTGGACATAAATCTGTTTAACAAACACTGTTAAATCCTCATTTAAATAAGGATTCTTTCAAAAACCTTTTAAAATCACCTTTAAGTATTTTTTGTGTGTACATATTCTTCCCAGAGGTTAATAAACAGAAAGTATGTTAAGATGTCTTGGAAACAAAAGAAAAGGCAGAATATTCTTTTTGTTTGTTTGCATCATTTCTTAAATCATGTAAAGCACTTTGCATTGCCTTGCTGCTGAAAAGTGCTATATAAATAAACCTTACCTTCTAAAATTACACAAACATCACCTGAGCTAAACATTCAGATGCAGCCTTTTGCTTTTCACTATGTGCAAAAACATATACATCAATTGAAACTAATTATTTCAACAACGATAACAGATTGAAATTTAACCTAGGGCTGGATGATATGGCTAAAATTTATATCATGATATCTCTCCTAACTTGGGTTGATATATTTTTGAAATCAAAATAAATATTGAAAAATGTCAAGAACACCAATATTAACTGTACCTACAAACCTGATGTCATTTAGGACATCTTTAATTAAAATTATGATAAGTCAACAAAGAGATCGCAAATTTACTTTATGATCTGAAATATATGTTTCAGGTAGTCAGTAGTTTATTGCAGATATCTTAAATTAGAGCCTCCATACAACTTAATATTAAAGCTGACATCATTTATACTAGTCAGAATGTAATTACAAATTATATAGATATTTTTATAAATATCTTAATATCACCAATTACAGATATCTAGAATTGGGAAAATGGGAGTTTTTTGTTTTTGCTGAAATCACCACCTGCTGCCAGTTACTGAAAAGGTTGCTCCCACATGACTCTAGCCTGCCCTGTGTGCTGCTAGTTCCTGAATGTGCGTTCAGCGGTGCTGCATGAAAAAGTGTCCCCCATAAACAGTTCACTGGCGGGCATGACATAACCACGTCCCAACTTCACTGGAATTGGGGTTGAGCCCTGAATACTGACAGAAAGACACTTTACGTACCACAGTGCCACACAACGAGCATTGTTTCTTGCGCTCGTACGGTGTCAGTTTGGGGGCATAGTCTGTGTTAGCATGTCGACCACTGCTGAGCTCAGCGGCCTTCTCTTTCCTCTGCTCGATCTGCTCCATATGCCTGCGGCTGCTCTCGTCGTGCTGTGGGAGAAACCAGAGACCGTGGGTCATATGGGAAATGGGGATTCCTGCATGATGTTCGTGAAAGAAACAAGGCAGTGTGGTATAAACTTACCTTCATTTGAATTTTCTTTTGTAGCTCCTCCATGGCCTCTTGTTGGGCAGCACTGAGAGCAGCCAGACGCTCCTCTCGGTCTCTTTATAAAGAACAAAAAAGGCAGAGTAAAACTACGAAAAACTTGCACAAAGGTCTCTCTGAATAAAGGACTCTTGCAGTCAATTGACAAAGCCACCTGAAAGTATGCAGCAAATTCAGAAAGTATATATTTAAATTTATATCAAAGACTTAATTTTACTATAGAACAAATCAATCTACACTTGAGACTATGACTTTCAATAATATGAAAATGTTTATGAACCTGCTGATTTTTATGCAACAGTTATAGAATAAGTCTTTACAATTTGCACAAACATGTTTGATCCTGGAATAACAGCCATTTTTATCAGAAACCCAATTTAGGTACACTGTTTTGTAGCAAAAGCGTATAATGGCATAATTTACAGAGTTTAAACCAAAACAAATATTGGGACAACTCAAGCGTAAGAAAACAATGATTTATAACAAAGTGGAGAAAAATAATTCTAACGTTTCCTGAATCCATTTAATACACCCATAGCGAAGGGGTGAGCCACCACAAACCTGGCTCTCTCCCGAGCTGCATCCTCTCGAGCCTTTTCCTTCTCCTGCCGCTGCTGCTCAATACGAGCCTCCTGCTCTTTCCTTCGTATCAGCAGCTCCTCCACTCTCGCTTGCCGCTCTGCCTCCAAGATCCTCTTACGCTCCTACAAACAAAGTAAGGAGGAAATAAAGGTGCAGATGGTTGGGGAAACTTACCAGTAGAATAAAAAAAAAAGTTCCCACCTGAACAGCCTCATCTCTGGCCTGTTTCTCCTCCTGACTCCTCTGTCTCTCCTCCTGTAGCTCATTCAGACGTTGCTCATATTCGCTCAATTTGGCCAAAGCATCGTGCCTTTTATTTTGGGCTTCCAAAGTGTTGATGAAAGCAATTTCATTTACCTGGTGTGGCAAATATCCACAATGAACAAGCACACAAAAAAATACATGAAACATGGGACTGAAGTGCTTCAGTCTGTTTTCACATGGTTACAGCTTGTGGCAGGATTCCCTTCTCTACCTTGGCCTCTTCTTCTTGGGCTTTCTTCACGATTGCCTGGAGCTGCAATTCCCTCTTAAACTCAGCGTGCAACAGCTTTTCATCCATCATCCGGCGACGCTGCTCCAACAACTCTTCTTTCCATTTCCGCACATCCTTCTCCTGCAGAGAAGGAAAAAGTGAAGAGCAGCGAACACACTATAGATTTAGAAAAACAAAACAGTGTGGTGAACTTTCCACTTTCTACCCTCTCTTGTGGGTCCATTTGGGGATTAAGGAGAACAAACACCACTTTTTGAATTTATGTGGTTAACCCAATTTATTCTAGGACTCACTCATCTTGCTACGGCTTAAAGTACAAAAACAAACTTCATGAAAGGCTGTAGGTTTTGGCTAAGGGTCTCTCTCATGACTGGTTGTGGCCAGATGGTCTGGATGGGACTGGAAAAGTTTATAATGTTTAGTCATTTTATCGAGCGGTGTGCTGATAGATGCTCTCGTTCTGAGCCAAGCTGGAGCTTATCTTGAATGAAGTTTCTTTTGGGTGCCGTCTGTCAGGTCAGAGGAGCTTGCTCACCCTCTCCATGAGCTTTTGCAATTTGAGCGTCTTTTCCTCACGAAGTTTGTCCCTCAGCTGCTGTGCCTTGAGTTGTTTCTCCTCGTGTTTCTTCTTTGACTCAGCAATGGTTCTGTCAGAAATATGGAAAAAAATAGGTCAGAAAAGCTGCATGATGACTGCTTTTAAGATTAAGAAATCCAAAAAGTAAGATAAAAAAAAATACCACAAATGGCAGCACCGGGGAAAGAACCAATTACCTTTTGCGTGATGGTGAGGACAATTTCTCATGCATGTGAATGCCATGCCCAGGAGGCCGAGCAGGTTCTTCTTCTACCATGTCCCCCCAAGAGGTACTTTGACGCCATGATTCCCGAGCTGCAGTACACACAACCAATCAAAATGCAAACTTTGCTCTGTTATCTTTACAATAGTTCTGATTATTTTAGATGCCATACCGTCAAAATCAGCCAACAGTTCAATCCAATCCATACCGACACCACTACCTCCACCACTTATGTTCGCCTGTGGTAAAAATTTGTTTGACAGTAGCAGGTTAAAATGAAACTTTAATAAAAGGCAAGAGCATCAAACATAAACAAGGAATCCTGATTATTCTTACAGAGAAGTAATTTTCATTGTCGGTCTCTAGATCGTTGTTTTCAGCCTGAATCTCTCTCGTCAGCTGCTCCTCCTCAGCGATGGCGCTGGCAATGGCCTCTTCGTTTGCCTTCTCCAGCCGGTCGGCCAGCTCCTCTTTCTTGGCAAGGACCTCTGCCATGGACTGAGGCTGAGCACATGCACCCGTTCCATTATAAACAACCACATTTAACACTTGAGACATGTTCTATTATTCAAACCAACACCTAGCTCACTGAGTGACAAAAATGTTGAAGTCTCCGTCATGGTGATGCCAACTATAGCAATAATATTGTAAAAACAACCTCTTAAAATACATGATATCTGTTCTTAATAAAAGTGTCAGAAGTTTTGATACTTTTCTGCATCATAGGGTGAGGAAACATGCAATACACTGATTGAGTGTAATGCAATCTCAAAGTGTTTTACTTCTCTGGTCACTCAGTTCATAACAAAATAAACATTTTTCATTCAGGCAATATTTTATCTTGTTCTTTTCTGCATGTGGATGTATGAGCTTAAGATTCAGAATAATATTATACAAGCACCACAACTATCACAAGTGAGGAAGCATCCAAAAGTCATGCGGGGCACATTAACAGTGAGGATGAGGAGATGGTGGAAGCAGGCAAATGTTCTTTAAAATAGTTTAGGGCTTTAAATAATTGGAACTGTTAAGAACTTCCATAATATTGCAATAGTATGAAAAATACTCAAAGATAATTCCAAAGCAGGAAGTAATTTAAATACTAATGTCTATTTATTTTGGGTTTGTAAGTAAATAATTCATATAGTTAAATAATACATTATAGTTACACATTATGCGGTGTATTGAATAGAGGCGTCATGTACGCTTCAGAAGATTGACCAATGTGGTATGAGTGTGACGCCATATTGGAAGGGGCAGGCTGTCAACGTAAACAATTTATCATGGCTAGATTTCTGTGTTGAATTGCATATAAATATTGTTTTTTTACTGGTTAGTTTCTGCCTTTAAGAAACATCATTCATTGCAGATATGTGTGTATTACCAACATGTTTTTGCCTGATATATGTACTGACAAGCATTTCTATCAAATCAAATAGTTGTCAATAGCAAACAAGAGTTTCACTGATGCACTGACATAACTTTGACACTAGTTTTAAATGTATTTAATTTGGAATACTTTCAAGTAAATGTCTGATGTATAAAGAAAATGTTCAAAAAGTTGATGTTGAGTTAAACAGAAACCAAAAATTCAGAATTCTATTTTTTTCAGGGGCATTGACAGTTTTGGGCCACACACTGGAAGTACTTGCTTGAGTACAAAGGCCATCTAGTCACAGCTATTCTTGACAATGAATACTGCTATAACAATACTATACAGAGCTATGCAGCCCTGTCTGCACATTTGGTCTGAAGGTTTCCTGAGATTGACTTTGTTTAGGCATCGACAACCCCTAGGGGACCCCCTGCCCTCTCAGCCACCCCCTCCCTCTGCTCCTCCATCTCTCAGCACTCACAGTGGAAAGCTCTGTGGGGTCCAGCACACTCTCCAGTTTCACCGCTGCCATGGGAGTCTCGGCCTGTCCTGCAGCAGATGTTGTCATGCCCTGTGACGCACCCCCCTCAGCCCCAGTGTCCTCAAAGACCATCGGAGTACTGAGCCCACCCGTCTGGTGTGGGTCAGCAGATGCTGTAAAGTCCTGAGAAGTGACTGGGACTGATATGGTAATGTCTGATGAAGGGACTGTGGCTTTGGATTGGGTGCTCTCTGGGGCCTGGGGTGGGGTAAGAGATGCTACGGAGGGAGGCACATCTTCACGAGGTGCGTCGACACACTGCTCTGAGTCTTGCTTATTCTCTGCTGGGGGCTGCACCGACAGTCACACACAAACACATGCAAACTGAATTAAAAGACATGCACATGTCAAGCAGTTTGTGACATCAATACAAACAAAATCCAAATTAAAAAAATCAATCAACATACAGATCAAGACAAATCATGCAAGGAAATGGATAATAATGGATAAGCTCTGAATATCTGGCTATTATTAAACTGGGCAGATTAACTTTTTTTTTAAACAGTAACTACAAGTTTGAAACATTTTCACTAAGCTTGTCTTGATGCATTGTCAGGATATATTTCATGACAATGAAAATTGGCCTTATGGCCTCTGAAATGTCAGGGAACAATCAATCGTTTCAAAGTTGATATGCCTGTCTGGACAGTCTGCCTATTAATATCATGAAGCTCAAAACAAAAACAAACATGGCTGATAAAGTGATCTAGTGTTACACTGCTCCATGTTGAATAATTGATATCCAGGAAACGCTCAAACAGAACGATGTCACAGGGTGCTCGACGTTAATACCTCCATTATTTGTCCATTTTCTGGATGTACAACCTCATCCAGAGCGTCAGGCTCTGCGGTGACTTGCTGTCCAGGGTCAGTCTGGGTCACACCCTTATCCAGGGGACCCTCAGGACAGAGGTGTTTCTGATCCTGTGGCGGTAGATGTGACCGGTTACCCTTAACGTTGTCCTGTTTTGGGGTGGCGTGAGCCAAGACAGGACTGACCTTGGCAACTATGGCTGCAGAGCGAGGTTTGGCAGTGCGTCCTCGCTGAACCGTTTCCCAGCCTTCTGCATCTTTTTTACCTGGAAACACATAATTGACTCCATTAACAAGTGAAAAAAAAAAAGAGAATTATACTGTTTTTATTTCTTTTGAGAATTATACAGTGCAAGTTTTCTGAGTCATTTCTTACTAGGTTTCTCAGCAGGGGATGTGGTTGGTTGAGTTTGAATGGCCTGAGTGCACTTTACTCTGTCTGCCCAGCTGGGACCTGTGTGGGAGAGCCGAGCTGCAGCCAGCGTTGATGGAGGACCTCTGACCAAGTACACACACACACACACACACACACAAACACACAAAAGAACAATGAGATGTGGACAGTTGTTGTGCCTTTCCAGCCAATAGGCCAAACTTTAAATCTTATTAAATCCCATTTCTGAGTAGCTACCACTGTGTTGACGGCTGAAAACACTTCAGCCTTCTGAAGATAGCCTACCCCTCACAGCAGGTTCCACACGGAGATAGCATGGAAACATATTGTAAAACAGGCCTCTGTCATGATCAATATCCATTTCCTGCAGCATCACATTACAGACGGGTGCACATATTGAACCAATGCTTCAGCAGTCTTTAACAGACACTTTCGTATACACCTTCCACTGATTCTGCGGCCGAAAAACGAGAGACTCCACAAATCACACGCTTCAGCATCAGCAATCGGTAGCCTTTGAAATATCACCAAACAATATGACAAAATATAGAGCGGTTTATAAAAGGATGACTCAGTGTGCACACATTTATTTTTTTGCAAAAACAGAGAGTGCTTACCCAAAGTTGAGGGTGCGTCGAGCCCCTGAAGGGGGTACCATTCTGTCTGCAGTGGGACTCGGCATTACATGACGTCCTGGAGACATCTTCCGCACCTCCCAGGCTAAAGAAGTTGGCCTAAACAACATAAAGTACCATAAATAACATATGACTAAAACATTATTGTTGCTAAACATTCGCAATCTAGATTAACTTATTTGGTTAGATCAATTGAACAATTGAGGTTTGGAATGAAACAAAATATGGTAAATTTTCAAGAGTACATTTTAAATAAGCATACTGAGAGGTGGCACTGGGAATTTAATTTCTTAATCAATTTACAGCTACAGCGGTCATTGTGTTAAAGAGAACCCAATATGTGGATCCATCTGAAATAAAGCCAAGCCTATTGATCTGTTCAGTTTGTGACTCAAAGACACCAGCAGCATTTCACGTTTCACCACAGGGAGCAATTTTAAACAGAACAAAACAGTGAGTAAAAAAATAAAACTCACCTGTTCTGGGCATCTGTTTTCTCCAACTTCTCTTGAAGCTGGATCCAGTCTATGAGAGCTTTGAAGTCCCGAACATAGTTGTCCAGCATCATCAACACCTCCTTCATACAACAGGTGCACAACAAGCAAATATTAAATATATTTAGAGAGCACAAAGTATAAAGTTATTTCTACTCTTTGGCTCATTTTGTTTATAATATATAAAAACTTAAAATATATTTACTGGTTAGCTATCTTTATTGTTTATTTTCTGTTAAATGTATTTTTCAAATACAAATGACTTTCTAATCTACTTTTTTCCTTAATTGGACTAAGAACAATAAATATAATTGCCATCACAATATTCAAGGCACGTTTTTACCACAAAAAAAAAACACAATAGCTGTCCATTTGAAAAGCCCACATTTGATTGATTAATTTAAAACGACATGAAAGATCTTACAAAGATTAATAGTTTATCTTGAAAGCAGAAGCTGTGCAAAGATAAACACTTCCCTGAAAGCTTTGAGGAAGAACAGAGAAGACCAATTCTTTAGAACAAATGTCTATTATGTGCACTTGGACTGAAGTGACAGGATTGGTTATGCAGAAGTGGTGGCCCGTGAGGAGCTTTTTTTCACTTTTTTTTTCTTTCCCCCAGACCTCTAATGAAACAGACACAACTGATTGATGGGGAGCGTGAAGGGAGTGGTAATTGAGAGTAAAGCTTCACAGTGCTTTTAGTTAATAGACAAGTCAAAGCCAGTGAAAGATGTGTCCAGCAGCAGGTCTGCTGATTAGGGCTGGTCAACTGTTGGTGTCCACAGCTATGGGCCGGTGTTCATTTGGTAATGAAGCTGGCGAGCAATTTGCTTGAACAGAAAAACTAACGGTGAAAAAACGTGAAGCAATTGTCGAAGCACGTTCACAAAAACATCTACACAAATATATAACCTTTCATGAGAACTGACTGATGGATGTTTAACCTTCAAGAAGAACAGCCATAAAGTAAGCTGGCCTGTTAAAACCTGTGTTTCATACACTGAAACAAAAATGAACAGCAGAGCCACGTTCAGCCAAGGTGAGCGTCATTGACCTCAGGTAAATAATTTACTCTTCTGTAATTTGTCATTTAAACCATTTCAGTCGAAAATGATCGGTTCCAATTTCTTTTAGAATAATATAAAGTCTCGGAGAAAATTGGAATTCTGAGAACCTTTCCCACCCACTGTCGAGTGAGAAACCATGAGACATTATTTATAAAAATCTATCAACCGTTCTGCTGAGTGAACAATTTCCCGTTGAGTCAGAAAACAAAGTGTAATAGATCAGCCCTGACGTTCTTGTTTGAAATCACAGAAATATATATAACAGTAACGGTCTTGAAAGATAATTAGCCATCGCTTCCCAGCGACGATCGTGTGCATACGTTTTTAGGTGAAAAAGGGTGGGCTGTTTGTGTGAGAGCATACAACACAGACTGCCCACAGCTACACAGGGGGATTGTGGCTGAGGGCAATCAAAGCACTCTGCTTCCTTTCCAGATGACTCCATCATTTATCAGTGTCCATTAAGGCCAAGCTGGGTGGGATAGAGGATTATGAACAGCAACCGGCTTCATGCCCATTAGACAGCATTAGAGTGTCAAGAGATACAGTGGTATGAAGGGGTGGAGATGAAACGAACACCTAGCAGCCTGTTTTCTGACACAAAACAACAGACAGCATGATTATCACACTACAGGGACCACCACTGTGGCACTGACACCACACCGGTCCCACCACAAAGAAATGGACTTCAGTGCTGACCGCAAAACATCACCAGAACCATGTTCAGCATAATGTGGCATGGCAGGAGAGTCAATAAAAGTCAGGAGTACTGCAATGTAAAAATACCTTAGTAATGCATCAAGAGAACAAAGCCCACATGTCTTTAAAATTAAGAAATGCTTTATGCTTGGTTTTAATTTCATGTGCAACGTGTTATGCAAAAACATCTAAATCCTGCTTTGTACACAGAACAATATAGATTTGAGATCTCCTGATAACCGTTTTACCAACAAGTCTTCATAAAAGGCTTTCTGACATAAGCTGCCATCAACAGAAACATGATTTTTCAGTGAAATTTTGTTGCAATCTCAAGGTCCCCCTCTAGTGTTCAATACTCATAGCATGCGGTTTCACCACATATCATAAAATGTATCGAGGGTTTGGCTTAGACTAACCTTGCATTCTAAGACGCTCTGATCAGATTCACACGTGACATAAATCTCATCCACGGCCCGACGCAGGTTCTCGAAGAGGAAGGCCCAGTAACGTGCGCGCAGGTCCACTTTCCGTGGCTGTCGGACTTTAGTGGGGCTTTTGTCAGGCCCCTTGTCCAATGAGGATGTGCCTTTACTTTCCACACCTGCATTCTGTAAAGCACACAGTGGTAATCAGACAGAAACAGAAGCTTATGTGCAATAAACCTTCACTTTATTAGAAAAAATGATGGCTGGGACAGATTGTATGTGTAACATAGCAATTAATAAATATGTACACATAATTACATAAAACACTAATGCAAGTAATTTAATCTTTGCATTTTCTTAGGTAAAATGTTGACATGTTTTAACTGGACACAAGAATTTTATTTTAAGAACTTTACGTGGACTAAGAAGAAAAGATTCAAAATCTGTAAAAAAAAAATAATAACTGTTTTTCTCAGCTCTTCAACAATCTTAAAGCTTAAGCATATTGGTACACTTGCACAGTGTTTGTTTTAAAATGTGACAAGCAACAAAAAAGTGACAAAGTCGTGGTGAACAGAGCCCTCTAGTGGAACAAGACGAAATACAAACCTGTTTTTTATTTTTCTGTTGTCCAGAATTGGTCCTGTGTGACCTGGAGCTGCCACTGGCGTTGCCTTTGGACTTTGCTTTATGGAAAAGAAATTCAAACAAAATAATGTTTTTAAAAAGTAGAAGATTTATTCAAATTTCACACATGTAAAACAAATGAGGGTAAAAACTCTAAAACGTTTGTACATATTGTGAAGAAATCAACTTTACACAAACTTTTCAGAAATTAATCACAAAAATTCAGAACCTAACTAATTGTCAAACTCAATAGAAATAACACAAAAAATTAAGGGTGCGCCAAAAAAAAAAAAATCCATTCACATATTAGATTATTTATAACAATTCAGAATAGATATGAAATGTCCCAAAATCAATGCTGTCTGCTTTCATTTCGTAACTATGCAGGACGTCCCAACGTTACAGTGTAGCCGGTTCTGGAACGTACACATGAACAGAAAGCACCAAAAAAAAATTTTAAAAAACAAATGAAAAACAAAAATAGAGTAAAGAGATTCAACCAGCCTAACAGGCCTGTTCATGAAGATCCTTTGCCCACCAATAAATTGATCCAAGCAATGAATCAGATCACTGTAAATTCATTTTGAATCTAATCATGGCCCCAAAAGTCCGAATCAAATTACGAAAAAGTAAAAGATTCTCACCCCTACAAGAAATCTTATCAGAAACGTCCGAGTGATTTCATCTTAGAACCTTCTTTCTTTCCTGAGTATTCATTTTAAAATTCTTTGTTCTTTGTGTTGCACTTCCATAATTTAATAGACAGACTATTTTTAAAGAAACAATGATCAGCATGAGCTGACTCGCTTAATAATTTGATGCAATTTTCAAACAAATTGCTGTGATTATGAACCAAGGCTTAATAAAGCCCTTCAGTTCTGTCCTAATGACAAAAAGATGACAATAATTGCAGCGAGTGCTAAACAATTTAACAAAAAAAATAAATAATACAAGTTCAAGAGGACTAAATTAGATTTCAAAAACTGTAAAGATAAATTATACTTGAGGACAAGAATGATTATTGCTTTTAGAATAACAGATAGTTTTGCAGAAGACCTGCTAAAGTATATTTATAAATTCTCAATCCAGGAGCATAGATTAAGTGGGGTACCTGGGTGAAACCATTTTAGAGGAAATAATCTGCAGTTTTGCCAGGTAGGTGATGCAAAGCTACTTTTGAAAAAAACAGCAGAAAATCATTTACTCCACATAACATTTTAAGCATGATTTTTTATTTATGTATTTATTTATTTTATTTTTTTGCAGGTTGACTCTTTAGCAAAATTTATTCAGTATTTTCTAAAGCCAGTGGCTTGTAAACACAGGTATACTTGGTCTGATAGCTTTTTACTAACATTTAGAAAACAAATTATGACTAATCTGGTGTAATTTCTTCTAACTTGTGACTTCAAGTTATTTTTTTTAAAAAATCTGTAAAATTACACTGAAAAGTAAATGTTAAATAAATCGTTGATCCCATAAAAAAAGAAAATCACATTTCTGCTTTGAAAGAAGAAAAAAAGCTTTAAAATGAAATCCCAAAATAGAGATTAAAAACTATTATAGTATATCATCTCAGTTTGATAGTAATTTAAAAACTTTCTGATAAATAATAAGAATTTTGTTGAATAATCCTGCTGTGTTCAAGAAAACTCATCACTGTGACAGACACTTCAGGTCTTTGTTGTGACAGGTGTGTTTAAGTCCAGATTCAGACACATTTTTGAACTCTGAGGATATACTCAGGCCCTTCTAACTGCTGCTCGTCTCTTCCTCCTTGCCAGAAAAAAGCAATGCCAGGAATTTCTCCTGACAGCTTAATACACAACATGCATCCCAGTCTACAGCTGAAAAACCTGACATTTCCTACATATCTTTTCTGTCACCCAGGGAACTGCTTCAAACATAGCTGGGACATTTAGGCGTGTATCTTCCTCCCCTGCAGCAAGTGCAGCCGACATTAAATTTTATTTGAAAGGTGAATACATCTGTCATTCGCATTAACACATCTCATCTAAATTAAATTTACACTGTGAAACCTGCAGCATAACAATAACGGCATGAATGGGAAGTTTCTTTGCATGCAGCTACTAACCTTCCTCCTCTTTGTTTTCAAGAGGGACACTCCAGGCAATTAGGTTTCGAGCTGCACGGCCTTCTTCAGCTACTATTTTTCGCACTTTGTCATGACTGTTGGAGCGCTGAAAAGAGGCCTGAAATAGACCATAGATGTAAGTTTTAGTTTCCAAAAAGTCCATTGCATGAAATGTTTACTAAAAAAAAGTTAAAAAATTAGAAATTGGAAGGGTACTTAAAAGTTATATTAACGTTAACTGCTAATAAGGCTGCTGATTTAACAGTTTACTAAACTTAAAAAATTGGTCAAACACCAATTAGTTTAATCTCTGTAATGAAAGCATCCATTTAGTTTTATAAACAAATAAAAACTAAACAATTGTATCAAATGTACAACAACATCTGTCAGTAAACCTTGTAATACAGGAGAACATGACAGACCAAATAATTTCCCCATGTATTGCTCAAAGTTTGTTATAGACAGTAGCCCTCTCTCACTAAACAAAATATATATACACACACACACACAATATGTTGTGACCACAGATTTTAAGATTTTCACCTATTGGAAACTTGTACTGGTACTTGACAAAGAGAACAAACAAAATTAAAAACAAATTTTGCCAATACAAAGAAAAAAAAATCCTCTGTTAAACACAAATAATCTGACCTGATTCCTGATTACAGGGTTCATAAACAGCCACTGACTTATGGGTCAAGTTTCTGATAAACAAAAACTAACATTTGAGGTCTATGTTTACACAACATATTTTGTATTCTAATTAAAAGAGCAGGGAAAATTGGATAATTAATCCCCACAGACCAAAAACATGTACAATAGATTGCCTTCAGTCCCAGGCCTCCTTTGCAAAATACATCTGTGAATCTCAATTGGATTTGCCTAATTAAAAGAAAGTTTTTCCTGACAATTATTTAAATAACCTGTCAGCAATGTTATTTGCTATTTACCAATTACTGTAAAAAGTGCCATACGATGATGACATAATTTTGTGTGCGACACACTATCACTATTAGGTGTGCATGTGAACCCAATGGTGGCAGGTGGTGTGGAGCAGCTAACGCTAACCCTACAAACTTGAAAGCCAGAGGAAGGCCACAACGTCAGGTAAATGCAAGAGCAATTGTCATCCATCAATCCTTATATTAATTTATTATCAGCTAAATGTCACAATTAATCTAATACATTTTTAAGCCAATAAATGCCCAACCTCACTAATGACATAATCTATTTTTTAACAATAACAGAATTATAACAAACTTATTAGAAGCAGAACCAATGAACAGATTCAACCAGCAGCACGACCTGAAACAAGTACTGTTGCTATGGTTACATCTATTTTAACAGCTTGCACACAGATTTTGTGCAGTGGGTCAAATATGTACAGCAGTGTACGTACAGTGTGCTAATCATCCAAACAATGGCTCTCAGAAATTGTAAAATCACTTTTTTATTTCATTCTTATGTGCATCAAACAGGAAGTAAGACTGATTGTTTTTGGAATTGATAGAAATAGGGATAAAATGTTCTGCGACTGCGACCTAATAATTTTAACTAATAGTATTCGATTCACTAGCTAGAATGAACTCATAGTTCTTAAAATAAATGTGAATATTGCAATTAGGCCAGCATACAATCTGAGAAACCCCAAAACCATTTCTGGCATGTCACTGAAAAGAGCCACAAGAAGTATAGACTTGAAATATGTATTGATTTTGAAATTGTAACTAGCTGGAAACCAGCTCCTGTCTAACTGCAAAACTCTGTAACCATGTCCAATCCATCCATGCTGTGTGATTGCTTTACAAAACTGGAGCCAAAAACAATGTTGCACGTTTAGTGTGTATGGGAGAGGTCTGCTGGCACAGACTGTGACAAGAAACAGCTGGAGGCAGAAGCTTTAAACCCACTCTGCACCCAGCCTGCACATCATGGTTGACCTACACATTGCATATGCATCAGTGAACTTGACTTTAATCCCTGGTGAAGTAGATACTGTGAACCAAATTAAATACTCAGACTGCATTCTTTATCATTAAACATAAACATCAAAATGACTTATTCCTGCATCACCAACTCACAAAAAAACATTTTATTACATAAAGCACCAACTGTTTATACAGACTAAACAGAATCCAGACAAACATTACCCATTTTAAATAAAAATGTTGTTTTCAGCCCTAAAATGTTTTGCTACCGGAGACAAACGGAAGTCAAGCGGCTGTGCTTTTCTTAAAAGCAAATGAGTCATGGAACAAACCATTTCTCTTCTTGGCTGTCTCTCAGCACAACCACTGTTCAGGCAAGAAAGCGAGGCCAAAAATTATTATTCAATTTCACTTTGTGTTTAAAAAGACGGAGCGTATTTTCAGTCCTTTTCATTTCTGTGAGGATCCAAGGGATAACTATGCATGATGTTATGTAAAGAAAACCTTTTTAATTCAAGACTAACCAAATAAAATGGCTCATTAGGAGTTACACATGCAGAAACAGCATGCGTGTGTTTGTCTCTTACTATTTAATGTCCCTAAGGGAGATACCCAGATGACCTACTTTTGCTGAGCAAAATTCTTTACATGTCAAGTGGCGTGGCCTGGGCTTTATTCTGGCAACTGGGAAAAAAAAGGACACTACAAAGAGATAAAAGTACATCAAACAGAAGATCATTAAACAGCTAGCATCTAAAGACTGATTGTTTATTCTGCATTTTCTGAACTGAACCACCATTAGATGAAAGTGTTCGACATTACCTGGCCTATTCACAGCTGAGACACCTGTACAGCAAAAAAAAACAACAAAGCCTTACAACAGTATTATCCACCTAATAAGTACTCAATAAGCTGCCAACAAGCTGTTTCCTGTGATGCAGGAATACAGTAAAGCCTAATATCCCATATCCCACTTAGTCAGGCAGTCCATCCCCATACACTACAACAGGGTTGGTTTTATTTTTATTTTTTTCAAAGACTGCGCTGAGTAAGGGGCAAGTGTCAGGTTTCCCTCCTGGCCATATCTACAACCAGACATACATATCAAAACAGCTAGAACACACTAGCGCATAAGGAAAAGGTTGGAATCGAAATATTAGATCATACATACAGAGTAGAAGTACAGTCTGCAAGCAGGTTCCTCGTCTTTATCCACTTCTGACATACTGACATAGCCCACTTCATGCAACCTGTTTCCCTCTAACCGGCACCGCCACATGTCCAAGGTGACATCGTTGTCTGACAGCAGGACCAAAATAGACGCCCACTGTGAAGTCCATACTGCTACAGCAACTTGGCCAGCTGTGCCAACTCCTCTGTCAAAGGCGACTGAGAGGAACAAGCTCGCAATAGTCCATCAGTGCTCCCTTTCACTGACTATTCTGTCCTAGAGCTGTTTCTGTAATCTTGCCTGAGCTCTCGGCACTCTGCTGAGTTAGCAGCCACTTCTTAGGCCTGACTGGCTGCCTGTCTCCTGCTCGCCACTGTGTGCAGCTTCCGATATTTACAGCTCCGCTTCTCTTCCCTTGCAGATCTGCATCAGAGCACCCCCCCCTCGCTCCCTCGGTTTCTCATCTCTCACTCTCCTTCTGCCACAATACTGCACAGTCATGTGCACGCAAAGCAGGACTGCCCCTCTGCCCCCCCATACTGTGCTGCCAGTGGTGAGAGTGAAGCTTCAGGGCGACAAAAAGACAGGGTGCACTTACGTAACGCATTAACCACAGAGTGATGCCCTGGACCTGATGGATAGTGTGGTACAAAACACACCAAGACAAGAAAATTTCCAAAAAGTTAGGTAATTCTAGAGTAAAATTAGAGCTGGATTTGTTTACTGGTTTGTACCAAAAGTCACTTTTTATTTTATGATATGACTTTTCCGAATACCGGTTTAAACAGCCTGAACATAATTGGAACGTTACATCACGCCTGCCATTAAACTGTTTCTTGGGGGACGATTTTCCGTGCAGCACTGCTGAACGTGCATCCACACAGAGTCACGAGCAGGCTTCTCAATAACTGGCGGCACGGTGTTCTCTTTATTTACATTTTGCCATCTCTGAATGTAGAATGTGAACTCAATTCAGTATATTCAGGTAGTCAGCTGACCTCATACTTTGAGCACAAACTGTTGTTGAACCTAGACCTGACCAACTGCAGTAACCCCACATCATAGAACTGCCTCCACAGGTGTGTACAGTAGGCACTGGGCATGATGGGTGCATTACTTCACCTGCCTTTTTTCTTACCGTGATGCGCCCATCACTCTGGAACAGGGTAAATCTGGACTCAGACCACATGGTCATGCCACCTAGCACTAAGTAAAATACAGATCATAGTCTAAAAAGAAATAAACATTACCTCAATTTGATGTCAGAACATAAGCAGAGAGCAAGATTGTAAAAACAACACTGAAGGCATTACTATAAAAATGGAGAGAAAATGGATGGAGATCAGAGGTCAAAGGGCAAACATGGAAAAAAGTACATAGTGTTTGTGCAGTAGCTGATATTGAATGCAACTGGAAGAGCTCCAAACTGTCAGCAGCTGGACAAAAGAGGTTGTGGTTGTAAGGGAAAGATTTGTACAGCCTATGGAACAGCATCCCGTTCCCAGCAAGGACTTATTTTAACTTTAGTTCAAAGGGTTCAAATGGGATGTGTCAGCGGTTTACATTTACTTTGTATTTGAACTTTGATTGTTAAGGTTTTAAATGTTTGAACGGCTTAAGTTAAATAAACAATGAGCTTTATTTAAAAAAAAACATTTAGTTGCTGGTTGCGGTTAATAAGACGTGACTAGTAATCACGAGGGTACTCGTAAAGTACATGTAAATGCTGTATAATACTAGGAGTGGCAGTACTATGATGACAATGTCACTGCATTGCATTACTCAGAGCTCCTTTTGTTAGAAGCAATGTGAAGGCAGAGCTACCTGTTAAACTATATTGTGGAACAAAAGTAGCACATAAGATGCAAGATCTTGTTATGAAGGCCTTTTATACAACAAAACATCTGTGTGTGTTTTCATACTAGTGAGCGTGAATGTAAACCAAATATTCAAAGACACAAATCATCCTGCATATCAGACTTTAGAGAGGTATGCTTGCTTCTTTTGTTTTACAGAAAAGTTGTGATGCTGTTTACAAAATTTCCTTTTACTGTAACTTTTCTTAATTATGCAATTTATTTTTTTAAATAATAAATTGTGCTAGTTTTTTTTTTTTTAATCATTTTTTGTTTGTTTCATCTCTTGTCAAATGTAATGATTTACTAATATGATTTTTGTTTTGTATAGATGTCTTGACAAACAATACAATTTTGTTTTGTTTCTTCCTTTTCACCAAAATGTTTTTAATTTGGGGGGGATATGTTTTTATACATATAAAATTTTACAAATATGTCAGTATACCTGTTTTATTTTTGATGTTTTATAACAAATTAATCTGTTTCTATATTGTTTTGAACAAATTTATGTTTCAGTATCCGTCATGAAAAATCATGCTAAAATTTGTTCTAGATGAAGTTGGATTTCTTATCTTTTGCATTTTATTTGCTAGCGTTACAAACTGCAGACTTGTCATAACTTTACTCAATACAAAAATTAGAAAACTGCTAAAATAAAAATAAAGCAAACAATCCCAGCACATTAATTTTGGATTCAGGCCTGACTCCTATTTTAATTTGAGTTATTTTATTTATTGTTACATTGTCATTTTAATGATGATTTGGACATATGTATGCTCAAAAAAAATTACGATTACTTAGCCTAATATAACAAATATAATCAGTGAACTCATGAGTAGCTGCAGTAACCCTCACCATGAAATAACATTAAGCTAGCTTGATTCAAAATGGCTACATTAATAATAACGATGTTAGCTACGCCGTTAGCAAACATATATTATTTTATACATACCTTCAAAGACGCTGAGGATGCACTCTTGCCTTTACCTCCTCCGTGAGAAGAACCGGAGCTGTTGCTACCAGACCTTTCCCTCCCGTCTCCTCCACCTTGGCTAACTCTGGGGCCGAGACGATGCTGTCCAGCGCCGCGCCGCCGTCCGTCATGGCGATTGTCTTTGGACATCGACTCGCCTTGAGTTCACAACTCAGCAGGTGAGGAATAAAGGTCTGCGGACAACGTTCTTGTCAGCAGTGATGGTGAAAAAATACATGTCACACAAATACACGACACTGAGTACAACCTACCAAAGCCGGAAGTTCGTTAGATTTAAGTATTTGACTGTCGTGGAGATCAGCCAATGAAGTGAAGGAAGCATGGCCAAAGAGTACACGCTAGCCAATCATGTACTGTATAATTCAGGTCAAAGGGTGGTACAGGTTGGTCTACCATGGCAACCACTAAAAGATAAGGCGGGACAGTCAGGGAAGTTTGGTTGAGTTCACAACGTCTGTCAAGTTACCCATGAAAACTTAGTTTACCTTCAAAGTAAAAGCACTGAAGTGACAAAAACTCAGTAATTCAGCTCGTAAATTTGATCTAATCGGGAATCTAATTCAATTTAGTTTGAAGGGGGAAGAATCGTTGATTTGTCTTTGTTTGAGCTAAAACAAAACAACTGTATTGCTATTGACAAACTATTTAAATATAAAAATACAAAAGCTTTATCTGTAACTTTTGGTGTTTAAAAATTTTTAAAAAATGACTAAAATCCTTATATCGATCCTTTGTCTGATAAACGTCCGACGGTGTAGTATTTTTATTGACTTTTTACCAGTGTTGTATAAAGTACACAAAGTGACACTTGAGTAAAAGTACAATCTTACCAAAAAAATTATTTTGGTAAAAGTTAAAGTCTCCTTTAGGAATATTACTTGAGTAAAAGTCTTAAAGTATCTGATATTTTTTTGTACTT
>JARVGW010000002.1:17151303-17163330 GCA_031762495.1 Anablepsoides rubrolineatus | reverse complement strand
TACTTCTCATTCAACCACAATTAAATTCACTCTATCTAGGAGGCACAATTTATATGGATAGTATTTATTTTTTACAAAAACAAGCTGGAATTAAAACAAGCAAAATGAAATAAAAGTAACAACTTTGTACTTCTTGCCTTTTTTAAAGAAATGTAAGGAGTGGAAAATACAGATAATTGTGTGAAAATGTAAGAAGTAGAATTTAAAAGTAGGCTAAAAAATAATTACTCAAGTAAAGTACAGATACCCAAAATTTCTACTTAAGTACAGTAACAAAGTATTTGTATTTAGTTACTTTACAACTCTGCTGATTGCATTCTTGTTTGCAACGATCTTTTATTTTGAAGGTCAATTCTGAAAGTACTTCTTTTGACTGGAGTAATAAACAACTTTGAGCCACCGCCATTGCGCTTACAACTTCTCACACAGTAGTACTTTAATGCCTCGCGGTAAGGTTGTTAGCAAACTTTATTGTAGTGGAAACATAATGTATTTGTTTATTTTATCACCCTCCCTGGCCTGTTTAGTTTGGCTTAGGCTGATGATACTTTTCTGTGCTCAAAATATTTCTGAAAAGCTAAGGTTCTAGCTAGTTTGTAACTAGAGTAGTTGAAGAGTATACTACCTTTTTAAACCTTTTGTCTGTTTTATATTCTAAATATAGTAGTTTAGAGTAAAATTGTTTGCAACTTCCTCTAGTTGGCCAGCAGATAGCACAGTTGCACTGAGTTTCTCCTAAACCCTTTCATTCGTTTTCAACAGATGATGCTCATTTTGCTCTTGGTCCTGCTGATAGTTCAGTTTGGAGTTGGGCAAAGTTCTCAGAAACATCTCCATGAAGATCATTACATCGGTCAGCAACACAACCCTGACCATGACATGGCTGTGCTGCTCGGCGAAGAGGTTGCGCCTTGTTTCTTATTGGATTTTTCAGCCTTTAATTGACTTGGTATCAATCTTCAGATCCCCTTTCAGCCTTCTTGTTGTTTGCTATTCTAGAACACTGACGCGATAAAGAAACTCAGTCCGGCAGAGCAGCAGAAGAAGATGATTGAAATTGTTAAAAAGATTGATACGAATGGTGACGGTCTTCTAAGCCCAGGTAACTTCAGGTTAATACAAGAAACACATAAAGAAATGGGAAATGATCGAATGTTCGTGTGTTTTTATCCACAGAGGAGATCACTCTATGGATTCAGCATGTCTACAGAAAATATGCTCTGGAGGATGCGAAGGAGCGCTTCCCAAAGTTTGACATTAACAAAGATGGTGTGGTAACATGGGAGGAGTATAATTCTGTTGCTCACGGCCAGCTCATTAGTTTCGATGACAACACAGTTCTGGACGACCCAGAGCAAGAGTCTTTAAGAAAAGTAGGCAAATTTTATGTATGCACGTTACCTTGTTACCCTCCTGTAATTTATCAGAACTTTGACAAAGACTCATATTTCTGCTAGCTCTACTTAAAGGAGAAGCATCGCTTTGATTACGCAAACATGGATGGCTCACCTGGCCTCAACATAACAGAATTTCTTGCCTTCACCCACCCATCTGAAGTGGATCATATGGCTGTGAGATGAGTTTACATCCCACTCCTGCAAAACCCGATCTGATAATGCAGTCCTCCATCTATTATAAGCACATGATTTGTATCAACGTTATTTGATTTACTTTTATTTCCCCCCCCCCCAGGACTTTGCCATTGAAGATGTGCTGAATGAATATGATACCAATAAAGATGGATTCATCTCTTTAAGTGAGTTTATTGGTGATGTGCGTGGCCAAGGTAAGACCACAGATTATTAAAAATAATAATAATTGTATTTTCACCTTTTTCAAGATTTGGATCTTTTTTGTTTGTTTGTAAATTAGGGGAAGCTCCATCGCAGTGGGAGATTGAAGAAACAATTCGATTTAAAGAACTGTATGACCAAGACAAGGACGGCAGACTGAATCGAGACGAGCAGCTGCGGTGGGTTGCACCTAACAGCTACGGTTCAGCAAGAGAGGAAGTAAGGTTCAGTTCTTTTTGTTGTTTGAAGTCTTTGTTGATATGATCAATATATACAGTAAAAGGGAGCAGAAATGAGGCCGTTAGCATTACAAGACTTATGCACTGTTTACTCATGACTGGGTCTAACAACAATTAAACACAACCAAACAGAACAGCTCATATGTCTTTATTAAGTAATCACTCAGAAGGACTGGTCATCATTTTGTAAATCCAGCAATAAAGTCATTTCTTTAACTTTATTAGGAAGAACCTCGATTATTCACTTCCTCTTATCTGCTTATGAAACTTCTGCAACAATAAGAAAAACATGTAGATGGTTCCTTTTCACAAAACTGCTGCAGTTTATCAGAATTTCTGAGATGTCATCACTACATGGACCTATTCAGGTCCTCTAAAATCCCTCTTTCAACTTAAATCACCATGTTTATTCAAATTCCAGCATTTTTAGTTTTAATCTAATTGTGTGCTTTGGATCATTCTTTAAAGTCTTATTATTCTAAGCGTCATTATTCTGAGTGTTTTAAGACAGCACTGTTGCTACTTCCACCTAAATAAACCCAAATCTTTAATTTCTTGCTTATGAAAATGAAATGAACATAAAAACTTTTATAGCTTGCTATTCTTACACATGGTTACAATATTCCACCTTCCACTATTCCAGAGAATAAACACAGAAGAACTGCTTTGTCTGTTTGGTTTTTTAACTATCTACTGTAAATTATTATTTAATTATTTTAAACTGTAATTGTTCAGAACCATTACTCATAGTTTTCTCCTCGACATACTTACTAATTACTCTTCTCTGATTTGTCGTTAACAGGCTCTTCACCTCATCAAGGAAATGGACTATGACGGTGATGGACAGATTTCATTAGCCGAAGTTTTAAAAAACCAAGAAACCTTCATGAACAGTGAAGTGACGGACTATGGCAGACAGCTTCATGTGTCACACGATGAATTATAACCAAATGTTTCTTGCTTCTTGTAGAATAGGTTTTTTTTCTAAAAAAACAAAACAAAACGTAATGTCTATTTTTTGTGCTGCTTTAGAACTTGTAATTTACATGAACTTGTACACATTCCAATATTTGTAAGTCATCAACAAAAGCCCATGAAAATGAGTCTCTTTAAAGTCAAACTGTCTTCAGAACATTTCCAAATTAGTACAAATTGCAGTGTTTTCTGTTGGATTGCAAAACTCAGTAGGAAATTCCTGTTCGTGCACCATCCTTGTGTGTGTATACTGTTGAAGGACATTTAAGCAAAAATACACAAAACACACTTCGTTACAGATTCATTTACCAGTTTTTTAAAAAGAATTTGAGTTTGTTTTGATTACGTTTAAGCAAGTGGTTAAACAGTTACTGATTATCTCTTGCTGGTTGTCATTTTGGCATGTGAGAAGTAGATTGTGTCAGCTGCTGTCTGACATGTTTCAGCTCTTCCTTATTGAAATGAAGTGACTAAGCGAGTGAGAATTGCTGCATGAAGGTTTGTTTCCTGAATGTGCCCTGATGCGTTACGCTCGTGTCGAAGCCAGGTCTACTGCACCACTGTGGCTGTTAAAGTGACAGAGAAGTGCATTTCTCCAACAGGGATCATTTAGAAGCGTTATCACAATGGCTTTACAGTTTAAAGATGCGTTTTGGGTAAGTTAGTGCGATGCTACTACTTCTTTCTTTTTTGAATATTATGTTCAGAACCGAATGCAACAATGACTCACTGAACTGTGAAGGTCTTATTGGATTATTATTGTCACTGAGTTTTTTTTAAATGGTTTCATGGTTTATTATTTTGTTGTACAGACTGTTTATAATAAAGTAAGTTACATTTGACATTAGACTTTGTTTTAATTTCTATTTTTTTAATTGTTTCTCTTTTTATAAGTTCTTATTTTACTGAAATAATTTTAAATCTAATTATAAACAAAGTGGGGTTAAACTACTTTTTCAAGTGCATAATTTTCAGCTTGTCTATAAAACAATTGGGATATTCACACCTTACATGTGTCAAGTATTAACTGCATATAGGTGTTAACCTATTCTCTGTTGTATTTCTGTGCATTTGTCATTTCCTGTAACTATCCTATCTCTGCATTTTATTGCACTTGATTTCCTGACACACTTTAACATCATGTCTTAGCTGGGGTTGAACACATCCGCACCTTTATTGTTTTATTTGTTCAGTTTTTCCACACCAAGTTACTTTTCTAAGTCTTTTAACCAGTGGCATCACCAAAGAGGTGCCAATGGAGGCCAGTGGCCCTGACCTTTCCTGGTTAAACACATAATCTGTTAGTTACTCTAGACGTTTTGTTTTGTTTTTGTTTTGTTTTTTAACGCTTCCATAAAGTAATCACTGGTTGCACTGTTGTGACTGAAAAACTTAGCCTCTGCTTTTACAGATTTCCAGATATCGGGGTAAAACTTGATATGGTTGTAGTGAAGAGTCATCCCCCGACATTAAGCACAAAAAAAAAGGGTGTGAGATCTTTGTTCAAAACTTTGGCATGCAAAGTGGCGGGCCTTATGTGTTGTTTCTAGGAATTCTATCGGTTAATTTAAGAAAGAAGAACACAAGTGTGTGTGAACTGTGTAGTCACTGTGTTCTTATTTAGTAATGACTACTAAAAAAAAAGCCTTAGACAATTTGGAAAGTGATAGCAAACTCCCACAATGCAGTATACTTTCAAACTACTTTTTATATGAAAACAGCATAAAACTCCTGAAACTCAGATTGTAGCATTAAGTTTTGTTCCATCGCCTCAAGATCAGCAATGACCACACCAGATAACCTTCCGCCCCTTAACACTTTTTCCACATAGTTTCCATTCAACATGCCACTTTTAACGGTTTAAACTTTAATACAATACCCACGCGTGGAAAAACAATGCTGTTTAAAATCTGTGTAGCGTGTATTTGTGTTGTAAAGGAAAGTATCTTGTGCATTCTTCTTCAGGGAAAAGACTTCATCAGCAATGAGGGTTACGAGACGATTATTCAGAGACTCAACGAGGGTCGGCGGACGTGCAAAGACATGGAGGAGCTGTTGAAAATGAGGTGGGCCGATTTAATTTACAGCCAATTGCACCTGAATTTGTAAACTGAGGTGAAGTGAACCGTAGTTCTGTATTTTTATGTTGGTTGTTTTTTTTGCACAGGGCATCAGCAGAGGAGAAATATGGGAAGGAACTGGTTTCAATTGCTCGAAAAGCTGGGGGTTTGGTGGAGATTTGGTACGTTTATGTGGGTTTATTCATGCCGAAAAGCTTCCTCGTTCTTTATGTGAATTATAGATGTCAGGAGATAAACTTTTTTTCATAAATTGTTTGTTTAATTTTCCTCTTTCAGCACACTGAAAGCATCGTTTGATGACATGAAAACTCGTAAGCATGACTTATACTAACCACATTGTTTTGCATGTTGTTCTTTTTTTCCCCTTTTTAATACTGAACTAGTTTTGTGCGTTAAGCCTCTTTTCTTTTCTTTTTTTTTTGCTGCTTGTTTTTCCAGAAATTGAAAATGTAGGAAATTTGCACATTCAGTTGTCTGGGTTCCTGAGGGAGGAAGTGAGGAGGATGGAGGAGTTCAGAGAGAGACAGAAAGAACAGAGAAAAAAGGTACCTTTGTTTGATTTTGCTATTGTTTGAGTAATAAATACATTACAAAGCAATACAAAAAGGTTTCCTCTTTTTTAACCAATGTTTTTGCCACCTAGTTTGAAGTCATCATGGAGAAGGCGCAGAAGACAAAAGTCTTGCTTCACAAGAAAACAGTTGAGGTCAGAGTAGATCAAAGACTTTCCGTGTTAACCACTTTAGAGTGGCATTTTATTTACTTTTTTTTTGTTACCTTAGCTGAAATTAACATAGATAAATTTTTGCTCATATTAGCAGGAACAGGTGCTCTAAAATTCTGCATTGATTTACAACTAAAGCTATAAGATCCTTATGTGGATTTTAACACTTGGATTATGCAGTGGCTTAAAAGTGAAACCAAACAATTGTAAATGGTAGTTTTTTTGTTCTGCTGAGCAGGAGGATGTGTGTGGTCTCTTTTATTTTCCCTCATACACATCTCGGTCTCAACCGAATCTCTCCACCCTTAGTTTTTATTCAGTTTTGTTCCTGCTACAAGATCTGCATGAACTCTTCATGAATGAGGTGTCAAAGTTTCTGTTTCCTTCTCTTGCAGTCTAAAAAGTCATATGAGCAACGCTGCAAGGAGGCGGATGAGGCAGAGCAAATGGCTGAAAGGATGGGCAACGCTCCCACATCCACTCCCAAACAGATCGAGAAGGTAAGTGGGGTTGTGACTCATTATTAAACATATAAATTATTTTTTTTTATAGGGGGCCAGGTGCAAAATAAAATGCTAAAAATATTTCACTAACATATTTTTCATTTTTTAACTCACTTTTTGAGTGTTAAACATTTTCCACTAACATTTTATTGCTGTTTAGCTCACAGATCTTACATTTACCTAATTTTTTTCATTGTTGATGTTTGTCACAGGATGATGTCATCTGATGTTATCTTTTGCTATTGTTCCTAACCACATATATAATAAAAAGGCCTTATTATATCTATGCGTCTAACACTTTCACACTTTGAAGTTTGATGTCTTGTAGGGAAGCTTTTGCTGCATTGGAGCACTAGATTGCTATTGTCTCAGGATGATGACATCATAACATGAACAAAGCACCAACAAAGCATAACAAAAATATGAACTTGAACATTCAATTTCATTTCAACATTATGTTTTAACTTTTAGATTTAGGACTTAATATTTTAATATATTTTTTTACATTTAAAATTTAACATTTAGTAAAAAAAAAAAAAAAAAAAGCTAAATGTAAGAACAGTGAGCTAAATAACAATAAAATGTTAGTGGACATTTTTTTACACTCAAAAGTGAGCTTAATGATGAAAAATAAGTTATTGATTTTTTTTAACATTTCATTTTACACTTTGCCCCATGTTTTTATTTTATTTTTGTTATTTTTTAAAAACATAGCAATATTAGATTTCAACATTCATAAATCTGAAAGCTTAAATATGGTTAGTTAAGTCAAATATTTATTTACACCAAAAAAATTTTTTTTTTTAAAAACTTCTTGATATTCTGAGCCAAGCAGCAACAAGAAACATCATCACGTGTTTTGACTGTTATACTGAGTCATTTGGGAATACTACTTTAATACAAACCTTACACTTTTCAGTTCACACAAAGTGAAATGAGTCAGATTTTAATTACCAACAACCTGACACCAACGTTACACTTTCTTATTAAGCCAAACGTATCACAAAAAGTAAGGACATTTGTGCGTGGTAGATTATTTCTTTGTTGTAACAATGCTTTATACTGAGCACCTGAACTGGTAGCACCTGGAGGTACCAGAAGCCTAAAACAAGCATCAATCGCAACAGGAAAACAAGCTGTTTGTCAGAGAAGATTTAGCTAATTTTTCATGTACACAACCTACAGCTGCTCATCTCACAGATGCATGTTCCTAACAAATGTGGCGCCATTTAAAATAGATTTGAACAGGTTTTCCAGTGATAAAGGATTTATTGCCAAGAAGCCAAATAATCTACCAAACACACATTTCCTTACTTTTTATGCTAAGTTTAGATTAAGCAAGTTGCCAATTGCTTCAGTCACACAACACAAGGTAGACAATTGGTCTCAAAGAGACATTAGTTCTTACTCTTAAAAGATTCTAAGAACATAAAAAATGAAAAGAAAAAAAAAAAACAAAAAAAAAAAACAGCACAGTGATGTGGATGGGGCAATTATGTACAACCAATAGGGGTTTTGTGGCAGGACATAGTAAAACCATCAAAACACTGCCCAATACTACTAACACTGTCGGAATTAATGCTGCGTTTGCATTTGTCCCGTTTTTGTGGGTTTGTTAGCAAGATTTCACAACTAACCAAATCTCACCAAACCTCCTGTCATGGTGAAGAAGGAGCAAAGCAGAAACCAATGACTTTCTGGATAATTCCACATTATTTATAGTTTTCACAAGTCTAGATCTTTTGATAAATATTTATAGACATTAATACACTGCATTGATCCCCTGGTGGGGAAATTACAGATTTTATTTCAGGTAATAAAATCTGTTTCAAATTTGAATAATAAACCTCCATTCATGACATGCTTCAGGCAATGTAAATAGGAAACAGGTGTTTTTACCAATAGAAAAGAACACATTTATTTAACTACTGAATTCCAGGCTTATTTATTTATTATTTCATCCTAAATATTTCATCATAAATCTTACCTGTTGAAGATATCTCTTTGAATGGGTTTGGTTTGCTGCCATCTTAAAACAACTGTAGTCTCCAAATATTCATAGCGGTTCAAGCAAAATTAAGTTTACATTTTGCATTTTGTGGTTATTATGGTGGAAATGTTATAATTACTGCTAGAAGTGCCTCAGACTGAAAGTGCTACAGCTAACTGATGCTGCTCATTTCTATGCTTGGAAAAAACATATAATGCGAACCGAGAGCAATGAATGTTTATTTTAAAAACATGTTTATAATTTGAGTTGTTTTATGATGTATATCCAGTTTGGGCTCGGCTACGCTTGAACTAGTCGTTAGCTCGACAATAAAGTCAGAATTCAGTTGTTTTTCTACAAACTAAAACTGTTCAAAGAGCTGTCTACAACAGGGGAGATATTAGTTGTTCGTAACCTCTCTGCAGAACCCCATTTTAAAAGATGTGTACTGATACTTTACACATTCTTTATATCACTGAGCCAGTGTGAGTATTGCAAAAATACCAGCTTTTAAAGTTTCACTTCCACCCAACCAAAACTGTGAATTAGAGAACAGATAAAACGCTTTAGATCTTTGCTGTGAAATATATTAGTTGTTCATGATTTACACCAAAGTTTAGTTTATATAAAAAAAAACATCTCAGTATAGTTTTGTTTTCTCAGGTGTATTTTCTTTCTTTTTTTTTTTTAGATGAACAACAAAACTAAACAGTGCAGAGAAGCTGCAGTCGAAGCTGGTAAGGATGAAGAACAAATTCAAAGAAGCGTGATTCTTTAAGTTGGTACAAAAACGTGTTTCCTCAAGGAAGCTTCTGTGGTTTACCAGAAATATTTTTTTTTGTTAGTTTTTTTTTTCAGAATAGTGGTCATATTAACTTCTCTATTTAGGTTAGTCTAAAAATAATTTAAGTCACAAAATCTAAAAGCCACATTTTTTTGGGCATACTTCATAATTTGTACCATATTTCAAACCTTTTGTCTTTTTGTGTTTAGAGAAGCAGTACAGGTCAAACGTCGAACAACTCGACAAGATTCGTCTGGAATGGGAAACGACGCACGTGGAAACATGTGTGGTATGAAGCAGGAAGTGTTTGTTCTTGATGTACTTCTTTAAAAAAAAATGTACAAAGTTAGAGACGCAGCAGCGAAAACTGTCTGTTTTGTCAGTCGGGACATAATGATACTTCCCCTAAGCAGAGACTCATAATTAATATAGATGTACTTCCGTGCAGCAGATTCTTCCTCAGTGCAATAGCATCAACAGAGACAAAGCAGACCTTTAGCAACATAAGGTCAACTGTCAGGGATTCCTTAGAACAGGACAAACACACGTGAGATGATGATGCCAAGCCTGATTACTGCTGGAATCATATATAGAATCAGTAAATAATTTAGATACATCCATTGACTTTAAATGGAGGAAACATCGATCAATGACTCATTCAGGAGGTCTCAAAAGAACCCAGAACAACGTTTAAAACGCTGCAGGCTCCACTGCAGAGTTTCTGCTTAATAAGACAATAAAGAGCACAAAAGGCCACTGTGGGAGAAAGGAGGAAACCACTGCTGAATGAAAACCACAAAAACGGTCTCACATTTACACCAAAAAACAAACAAAAAAAACCCAACCTTGTGATGCTCAAGAAAAGCACACAACTTTAAATGTTTATGTTGCAACAAATTGAGCACTCGTGTTGTGCCAAGGCTGACATCTGCAACACATACGTTTTTATCATCTGCTATCAAAAACAAAAAGGTGATAATGTTTCGGCCCGTGTGTGCCAAATGCATTTTAAACTTTCAACTTGTCTCTACAGCTGATTAACATTTGGAGTCAATTGGATTGAAAATGGTCACCACAGCTAAGCAATGTTAGCAAAGAAATCGCTAAAATCTGTTTCGTTTTAAGAATATTGAGGTCAATTTTGGTGTTTCAGTCACTGAGACTGATCCCTATCTTTGTATCTTTGTTTGTTAGCAAAATGAACCACTCAACAGACTTTAATGAAACTTAACATTCTCATTACGTTGATGTCTTCAACGGATTAAGTTTTGGACTCAACTCAATTCAAGATGGCCGCCACCTGATCTTAGAAAACTTTAACTACAGTATAACACAGCCACTACAGCAACTACTATGTAGACTAGACATTGCATAACATCTTTGCCTAAAATTAGCAGAACTTGCAAGACAACGCAGAATTGCAATATTGCATAAGATCAAGAATTTCACCACTTTTAACCATTCTTTCTCAGAACAGGTCTCAGTTTGAAACTCTGGGACGAAAAGTAGCAGGGTTTTATTTTCACGGTCTGTAACCGTTGTTCTGCAGATGTTTCAGCAGCAAGAAGACGACAGGATCAGTGTTTTAAGGAATGCTCTGTGGGTGCACTGCAACCATTTATCCATGCAGTGTGTAAAAGACGACGAGGTGGGTGTAGCTGGTTGTAGGCAAATGGGTTTGAAAGTCACGGCAGCGAATTATGTATATGTGGTTTTTACCTTTGAACAAACTTTTCTTTCAGTGTTATGAAAATATAAGAAAAACACTTGAAAGCTGTGACATCATCATGGACAACAACCACTTTGTGGAGATGAGGAAGACCAACCCAATCCCCCCAGGTAGGCATCGCCTGCCACCTTCCTCCTGAGATTTGAATATGTTCTATGATGAGGCAGTATTTTAATATTATCATTTTGGCAGCTAGGGTTTATTTGACTTTTTCTTTTCACAGCTCCAATTAAATATGAGGATTACTACGACAATGCTTCAACAGACAGGAATGGCAGTGTAGGATTTGTTGATGGGGTCAAGAAAAGGTGAAAGGATTAACTAAATGTATTTATTGACTTTGTCTGTTTTTGTATCTGTGTGTGTTTTACTGAGAACTTTTCTCTTCTTTTAGATTTTCAAATCTTCTGACTGGAACCTTTGGCTCTAAACCGAACATCAATGAGACAAATATACAGCCCTCCGGTATAGTAACATCATTCAAGTTGCATTGATGGCACATAACATCTACTTTACTTCATGATAAAAACAGGTAGCAAAGGCAGCCACTTCAGGTAGTCCTCATTTACACCAGACAGTAAAATTACACAGACCTGGCTGTTCTGTGGAAACACTGATATGCAAATTTGTGGCAGAAGTTCTGGAGGTTATGGAGATTATGGTAATGTGATGGTAGCTTGTCGGGAGAGAATGAGTTGTTTATGCTGGGGGAGGTATTAAAAAACTCTAAATAAAGCTATTGAGGAAGAGACAGGGGGCAGGGTCCCACCCTTAGCAAAAATAGTATACTTGAAGTTCATTTAAATAAGTATACTTGAGTATAAGTTTAAGTATATCAAGTATACTAGGCACATCTGTAGTGTACTAGAAAGTATATTGATTTAAAACTTGTTCGTACTAAATTGGGACGTTTTAGTTTATAAAAAGTTCACTTTAAGTATACTGATATGTCTTTTTAAGTTTATAAACTTACCAAAAATAATTAAACTTTAAGTACATGTCATTAAGTATGCTAAAGTATATAAAAGTGTATTTCCCTAAATGTACTTTTATTTATTATGTATACTGATATAAGTGTACTAGCAGTTTACTAAGTATACTTCTTGGACTAAATTGGCCCACAAAAAGTTTCTGAAAGTATACTCAGAAGTATACTGAAAGTAATCTAAGTATAGTTTTAGTTTAATCTTGAAATATACTACAAATAAA
>JARVGW010000002.1:17136349-17147287 GCA_031762495.1 Anablepsoides rubrolineatus | reverse complement strand
ACAAAAAGACACAAATCCTTACACAGTGTCAAAAGCCAAAGAAAACAAATGGGTTTTAAGATGAGATTTAAAAACAGTCAGTGAAGAGGACTGTCTGAGCTGGAGAGGTAGCTCGTTCCGGAGTTTAGGAGCTGCTGCAGCAAAAGATGTATTTAAATAAAATAGAAACATAAGTATAAAAATTCCAGTAGTGAATGAGTGAATTACCTGGATGGTAGCAAATGTCAAGGCAGTCCAGATGACATACATCATGATCTCCTTTAATTTCTTCACAACCAGAGCTTCACAACCCTGCACACAAATTATTTTTAGACATGTTAAACTTTGAAACGTTATTTTATTTAAAAACAAAAGAACATTTTTATTTAATTTTTTTCTTTACCTCCTGATAGAGATCTTCAGGATGAGTGAGGGATCCGGTGCAGCTTGCCATGTTGGCTTTGCAACAGCTGATGGGAGCGCTGTTGTTTTTCGATTCTTCGTACCAGCGGGTATGCCTCCAGTCTAAAAAGTTGTGGATTCCACAGCACTGAAGCTGAAGATAAAAGCAATAAAATGTAAAGACTGGTGCCAAAGGATTCACATACACGGGTAAAAGGTCAACTTGGGGTGTTATGAGAATTTTCACCTGTCTCTGCACGTAGTCAATGGCACGGCTCTGGGCATTGCTGTTGGTGCCATTGTACTCGTCGTAAACTTTTATGATAGAACTGTTAACTTCGTCTTCAACCTGGTGAGGAAAAAAAACCGTTGCCATGTCATCTGTTTGAAGGATGATGACACTAAATATGCTGACAGGTTAGACAAGGTTATCAGAGGATGATCATCAGGATAAATATTCACATACACAAGAATCTTTTTCTCAACTACAATAAAAAATATATATATTGTACGTAAAATTGAGCAAACAGTTGTCACATATCATATGACATATCCCAAAAACTGGATTTTCGTGCACACAGCCAAAACTAACAAAAATCTTCAGCCTGGCTGAAGTTTTGAGGAAAAAAAACAAAAACACAACTGTTTTCTACAATGGTCAACAGACACAACGGCATTGAAAATAGCAATATTTGTGTGTGCACTTCTGTCACAAGTTAAATAAACTAAATATATGGTGACTTGTGTATCGCTTTCTTACCTTTGCTCTGTAAACATACCCAAGAACCACCACTGCCACTTCTGTCATGAAAACCAGCAGGAGAATGACGACAAACTGCAGATCGAAATTCAAGATTTAAGATAAATGGACACCTGACACTCTGAGCTCTTCAAGTTACCTCCTTTAAATCCATTATTAACACATTCACTGCATTTTTGTGTTCAATAAAAACGTGGCGTAATCAATTTTCTAACAACTAAAGTTTGACAAGCTGATGCATGGTTATGTTGATAATAGATGTGTTTACTGACCGTTGTAAGTCCACAGTAGCTCTCCCTCACTGTGGCACAGCATCCGATGAGCCCGATGATGAACAGGAGGGCTCCGGCTGCTATTATGATCACAGCTGGGATGAAAGTGTACACGTCTTCAAAGAAATGGTCATAATCATCGTAAGTAATGAAGACATAGGCCCCAACATAACATAGGATGCCAGCAGCTGCCTGTTGATTACAAAAAGTCATAACCAAGAAAAAAATCAACAACAGTTTAACTCTTTATTTGTTTTTATGTAAATGTCAGGATTCAGTTACATAATGAATAAAATACAAATGACAGACATAAGTCACACCTCAGAAAAACAAACAAATAAATCCCCTGACTCATGAAATGAAAGAGGCACCAGGGGGAAAGTAAATACAGTTTCTACAGATAACATCATTTTTCTGTAGGTCTGTAAACACCTGACATATTTCAACCTTTTATTTAAAGCGTTTAAAGATGTTACTGCATTATAACACAGGGCATAAATGTACTTTACATGCTTCAACTTTCTTTTTTTTAACTAACCAGGTTCAGCTGACCAACATGTTTTGCTGCATCATCTCTGGTCTGCTTTAGCTACAAGAAGACCCCCTGAAGGGGGTTGGTCGAAATGTGAAAGTTCAACTGCAAACAAAGGGTCGTTTTACAATATGTCTACTAATGCAAAAAGCCATGAGAGGAAAATTACACAGCTAAATGAACCATATCTCTTAACTAAACTCTATCCTGTTAAGAATCTGTACTGATAACAAAAGTCGTCGTGCTGAGGCTAGTAGTTTAGCAGCTGACTGCGAACAGTTCGAGAGTGACGCATGTTTAAAAACCTGCTCCCCCAATAAAACTTACCCAGAATATCAGGTTCAAAAAGACCAGGACGGTCTTCGAGGACGTCACGCCGCACTGCCCCATCATTAACGCCGAATTGCTCATGTAAGAAAAATGTATTGATCGGTCCTACTCAAACATGTCGCTGTTGCCAACTCTGCTGCTGCTGCTGCTGCTGCTGCTGCTAGCGTAGCGATACTGCATATCTCAACAGGTCTGAGTGCGCGAGAGAGTAGACAACACAACCCCGGAAGTACAGCAGCGAGCCCCGAAAGAAAACAAAGAAATAACAACACAAAATATGACATAGGGGAAAAAGTACTATTAACTAAGTTAATTTCCTGCAATCAACGCTTTTTTCTTTGAGAGTATAGGAAATTATATTTATGGGGAATAATTAAATGTAAAAAATAAAAAAGGAGGGGGAATGCGTTTTTCTGACATCTAGTGGCAAGATTTATGCTTGCGTGCTTTTTTTTTTTTCATTATTTTTTTTTAGGTTGGGGTGTCTCATATGACCATCTTCATTATCAGAATCAGGTTACATGAACTCAGAAACACTATAGGGTTAAAAAAAAAACATATATATAAGTACAACAGAAAAATATAAATTAAATTCAAGAATGAACAACAAACAATAGGTCAAACACTAAATCAAATCTAGAGTCAGTTTAGTTTAAATATGTTTGATTTTCACTAATTGTATTAAATATAATGACCGATAATGTGTATTGAAGAAGAAAGCAAAGCCTTTTTAATTTTATTTGGAAAACAATTGTTTATGGACTATAAGTATGAGGCTCAAGATGAATTTCAAAGTTTAAAAAGACAAATTGAGAGAAATATATTTATTTATTTATTAGGATGATCTTAACAATAAGTTTGATTTAAATGAAAGCAAATAGACTGTGTAACATTTTATGCAATGTTCACAATTTCATAATGCATTTATATGTTGATTTTAGAAGAGAACAACCAGCACACGTTTATTAAACACACCTTAAGTTTTAGTATTACAGAAACTGAAGTCAGCATGTGTGCCAAATATTTTGTCCCAGTGACTGAAATGGGGAGCAAAGTTAGTGTTGGGTTTCTGGTGGTGCACATCATGCTTGCTCGGTCCTCCATAAATGCCGAAGGGAATTACACGTGATGTGGACCAAGGGAAATCGTAGCCACAGTGATCCTCTACTGAAACATACACATGTACTATCATAAAGGTCCATGTGGTGAGTAAATGAGATCTCAGGATCAGAGGATTTATTGTTGTCCAAAACCCCACTGTGACCAGCTCCCAGCCACCCAGACACTGGGTGGCGAGAGAAAAGGGAGAGGAGTACTTGTGGTGGATGGCATGGAAGGTGGCGTACAACCAGCGGATCCTGTGATGCAGCAGGTGCCAAATAAAGTACTGGAAGTCAAATAGCAGGAGGTTGCCTGTCACGCCAACAATCAGCTCCAGCAGGGTCGGCGCCTGGTCTGGCAGGTCCACAGGTGGTCTCCACATCCACTGGGCAATGGATGCCGGGAGCACAAGAAACACATGGTTGTACAAGGTGACACCTGTGCAGTGCAGCAAAGTGGAAGTCGTCGGCCGATAGCTTGGTTGTATCTTGAACTGTTGGACCCACGGCCAGCGGTCCCCCATCATGTCACAAACAAGGTAAGGGATGCAGAGGATGAAATAGGAAGAGACCGTCACTGCAATGGGGAAGAGCGGAGATCTCAAATAGTCTCTGTAGTTGAGCCTCAGGGTGTCCCAAAAAGGCTGCAGCAGAGATTTTTCCCCCAAATAGTTTGTCCAAATTGGTGCAATGTTGTCTGTGAGATCCATCCTGGAGTAAAAATCCCAGTCAAAGTTAGAGGACGGTTAGATGCTTCAGTCTGATACAGCAGCTTGGATAAACCATTTGTTCTGTGGGTGTGCTTGGACTTTTCACTCAGCATGGCATCGAGTGACAACTGGTGCAACAAATTATTCATACACCCCCCGGTTAACTGGTAACTTAAAGCGCCCTCTCCACATGATAAATTGTTCATTATGAGGAGGATATGAGATGGGTGATGCTTCCTTTTCTACTTATTTAGGTTCTTGTTAAAGGGGATGCCAGATAATCCTTTTCTACAGTTTTAGGTTCTTGTTAAAGGGGATGCCAGATAAAATTTACCAATCAACAATGTTTTTTGATTAACTCATCTTTTTTATACAAGATCTCAACAGCTTTGGAGTAAATCCTTTCATCTCAGGACTTCTCATCGTAACACATTACCAAAAACAAAATTGTTTGTCTTCTAAGTTTGTATTATTAAATGACAATAAATGAAAATAAATTCTACAAATCAACACCACAAAAATTAATGTAAAAGTAAGACTGAGAATAATAGTCTGGGTTTTACCATCAAATGAATACAAATAAATTTAGGTGTGCTATTGTAGCATAAAATAAACAGAAAATGATTTATTTTAATGTTTTTATTTACTTATTTATTGTTTTGGTTGAATTTCTCAGCTACGGATAAAAACAGTGTGGCCTCCCGGCCTGTAGGGGGCGACGAAAATAAATTTCAGTACAATATACAAAGCTCACTTCCTAGAACTAAAAGTATGTTGTTATTGTTGTTTTTGTTTATAAAATGACTAAAGCTGGTGGTAAATTGGCTCAGAAGGACGGCGGTTCTGTGGTCCTGTTGTTAAACATTTTAATTAACTCTGACGTGATCAGCGTGTCTGCTCGCTGAACTTGTTTCTGAGCTGAAATATGAGTCAACTTGAATCAAGCTCAGCGGACGTGGATGCCTTTATTAAAAGACTGGAGGAACAGTCGGTGACAAAGTTTATCACGTTTTCTGTGGACCGACAATATAATGATAAAGGTAAAGACCAACAGCTGAAGCTTGGTTAGATAAAGCTGTAGTTAAAAAGGTAAGTTAGCATCATGCTAGCATAATGTTTGCGTTTTTTCACACATCTTAAACAACTTCAATGACATTTCATACAGAAAAAGTTAGAAGTTAATGTAACAGTGTCCATGTACTTTACATTAGCTTTTATAGTTTGATAAACTTGTGAAATATTTAAATAGCCAAGTTATAACATCAGTACACGTACTGTACTACAGAAGTGATAAACTGAATGAAAGCCTCTTTAAATTCTTGGAAACAACCATCAAAATAAATTATAAAACTAATTTATACTAAACGTTGTTTGTGTAAAAACATAGACAAAGAATATGTTTTAAATATTGTTGTTGTTTTTTTTTAACCTTAAGATTGTACAGAAGAGAATTAGGTCAACAGAGCAAATAATATTAATATAATAAATAAAAATTCTGAGTTCTGAAAGTAATCTCAAAGTTCTGACTTTAATCTCAGAATTTTTACTTTAATCTCAGAATTCTGACTTTTATCTTAGAATTCTGAGAAGAAAAAAAGGCAGAAAAGGGGAAACCCTAGATAAAAGTCAAAATAGCTAAATGTATAGTAAAACAATAACAAAATATAGAAAAAGGCTAGAAGATTATTGTAGCATAGTGGCTAGCAGCTAAAAGTAACACACATGCTAAGAGCAGCAAAACACTTAGCTAAAAACTAAAAATAGCAAAAGCTATTTAAAGCAAGATGGTAAATAAAACATAAATAAGTAAAAATTGTAGCAAGCAAACGTTTAGCTAAATGTATAAAATATTAGCTAGAAACTCAAAGTAGCGAAATTCTGGCAAAAAGCTAAAAGTTGTAAAACCCTAGCTAAAAGCAAAAAAAGAGAGACAAACTTAGAGCCCATAAAACTGAAGCAAGTTTCAAACAAAAACAGTGAGTTTTAAAAAAATTAAAAAGATCTGAATTTTTTTCTTAATAAAGGTTAGAAAAAAAACCTACATCACAGCAACCATCCTCTGAACGAGCTGACTGATAAATAAATTGTTAAAATAGTACAAAATATTTAAAAGTAATTTGATTGCAAAAAATTTATAAAACAATAATAATAATAAAGCATGGATGCAGAATCTGCATTTTCACTATTGTTTTTTATATAGTTAATTTAATATGTATTTGTTTTTTACATGTAACAAAATGTCTTCATTGAAGTCAGACATCGTTTAGAAACTTCAGCATGTTCAGCCTAACACTGATGTTCTAAATTAGGAGTGAAATGATGAATCTGTTTCACAGACTGGCAGCCGTTACCGATGAACCGGGTGCACTGGCAGTGGGCCGGCGGTTCTGGGATGCCGGCTATCGAGTTCACCGGAATCCCCTTCATGTTTGTAGGCTCTAAAAGGCTCGTCTGCCACCAAGGCAAAGACCTCGCCGTTTCTCAGAAGAGGAAGTATTTTGAGGAAAAGGCTAGAAAGTTGGTGAGTTCACTCCTGGACTCACAAGACACTGACACAAATGAAACATTATAATAAGTCCTGGTTTTCCTCCTGTTGTGAAGTTGGAGGAGCAGAGCAGCCAAAAATCTCGCCGGCCGACCACAAAGAAGATAGGATGTCCTGCAGCCATATCCATCAGCAAGATCGCAACATTCCCTAAGTTCAAGGTTGGTGAAGCTAGTTGTTCTGCTGCTGTGATGGGAAATTTGGAATGTAAAGATTGCTAGAATGACATAAATCTTCTGTTTCCAATCATCAAACTAAAACACCAGGTGGATGATAACACAGAAAGAAGTAAGAAGTCAGCTTCTAAGCTGCTAAGAACGGCCTTGAAGAGATATCCAGTTGTTTGGGAAACACACTACGCCATCACACATTCAAGTGAGCACGCAGGACATGCAAACCGGAGAAGCGGTAAGAACACAGCCGCTGTAAAGTTCTGAATCTAAACACAGCAAAATAATGACTCCTGTTTGTTTTGTTTTCTTCACAGAGACGGATGTGACCTCAGAATCTGGTTTGCCTCCATGCAAGCGAGCAAGAAAAGCTGATCTGAGGAAGAAATGTATCAAACTCACCAAACAGCTGATGGACAGCCTGCAGGTCATTGAGGATCATCACACGCTTGAAAAACTTTCCCAGGTTTTAGGCGCTCTGCTGAAGGACCTGGTTCCTCTGAGCAGCAGTGTGAACAGAAAGTCTTTTCATCTGGAAGCAAAGACACTCGATGTTTTGTCTCCGTTGTCACAGAGGTGCCTTGGAAGACAAAAACAGACAATCGGACCGGACTCTCTGACAAACAGCATGCTGGAGCCCCCCTGTTAGACATGAACAATTTGCAATTTCTGCTTTTTTGTTTTGATTATTTTAGTGTTTGATGTTTCTGTTTACTTTTGGTCACATGTCTGCATATTTAATAAATTATTATTTATGCAATATTTTTGTTGTAATGGAACTGCCTTCATTTACTAGATCAAAACCTGCAAGTATGTTCTCAAAGGAGAGTAAGTATTTGTCTTTGAAAAAGTATCTGATTTCTGTTATCCATATGTCAACTATCTTTTCCATTAAGTAATGAAAAAAATATATTATATTATATTATATTATATTATATTATATTATATTATATTATATTATATCATTCAAGTTTTTAGGTATTTCAGTCTAAAAGTGGATAACTTGTAAATTTCTTCTCCAGGACCACAAATTTGAGAGGAAAAAGTTAGAGGTGTGACCTCCTTTTTAAATATGATAGCATTCAATTTAAAACAACTGTAATTGTGAGGTAATAGTCTAAGATATTAAGATATAATCTGTAGATAAAATAAGATGAAATATGTCTGAAAAGTCAAAATAGTTCTCTAATGCTACATTTTTAGCTTCTAAAAATAATCAGTTTCAGAAAGCTGCAAGACAGCTTTTGGCCACACGGTGGCGCCAAATTATCTACAATTTTTAAGATGTCTGCAAAACATTTTGCAAGGGTTTAAAACCGTCACTGACTATGGTTTTGTTTAAAACCGTATTCAAAATATAAAAAATATACAACGAAAAAAAAATGTGAATAAAAGTTTCTTGTTAAAAAAGTGTAACAGCAAGAATAGATAGTGTAGCTTATTCATGCTCCGTTTCATAACCAGGACTGGGTTGCTCTTAGGAAAACTAAAATATATATTCTTTTCACACAACCCTTTGGTATTAACACATTTTTCTTTAATTTCATCTGAAAATTTCTATGAATAATATTTAAAAAAAAAAAAAAAAAAAAAAAGTCCAGCATCTTAACAGAAAGCCAGAAAATCTCAGTAAATCCGGCTTGTTAAACCAAACGGTCAATCGCCAGCAATTTTGCTTAATTGGTTTCAGCTGGAGAGGCAAAGATTTATGGTTTCGCAACAATGGAACTACCCTAGTTGGCTTTCTAACAGAAGTTATATAATATTGTTGACCTAAGGCCAGCAGCAGACAGGTTGAAAGTTAACTGCGCACTCTAACAATATCACTCCGAGCCGGTAGGTGGCAACATATGATGTTAGTGAGTGTAATACCACCAGTGGGACAAGCCTGAGCATGCGCAGTTCTTTGATGTTAAACAACAACAAACTTGGCTAATTATTTACTCGTTTATGGTGAGGTTTGAAGGGTGCAGTGCAGGTGAAAAGTTAAATAAACGAAAACTGAAATTGTTACGAGAGTTAAATCATTTTAAAAGCGGAAGGAGGGAGTTTGTGGTGGTGTCAGCTGACAAGTGTCTGGTTTCGAAAGAACTTCTGCGTCTGGGAAAAAAGCTTTGAGCCGACCTTATTGGTGTTCAGGTAATGATATATTTTCACAGAACGTTTTTCTTCTCTAGTTAAAATATTTTAAATATCCAGCACTTAAATATTTTAAAACCTTCCCATATTTCGATGTAATTTGTTTATGTGGAATCAGATTTTCTCTTGAACTGTGACATCAAAACAGGAATAATCCGGCTGAGACCTGGCAGATAGCCCATCTTTCAGTTGACCAACTTAGCTAATAGCTTTTTTGGGGGAGTCACTGGAACTATAATACATTTTATGTTTCAAACAGTGTACTATTTGTTTTTTATAGAAGCAATTAGTTGGAAATAATTTGTGACAGGCTTGTGGTAAAAAAAAATAGCCTAAAAATCTTACTTAAAGTAGCTTCCCAGGAGATGCTTAACAATAAGCAACATAAAAATAAAAAAAAACATGTTCCTGTCAAAATAGACTTAAAATGAGTTTTAAAAAAGCAGCCAAATATCTAAAGAGAACTTTGAACCATCACTTGGACTTTTTGTAATTTATATATTATGAGGGATGAATCAAGACTTTTGCACAGTATAATACATATTACTTTAAAAAAGCCATTGTTGTAGGCTAAATCTTTCCACTTTTGTGACAACATTCAGATGTAGCTATATAGAAAATGTTTATCTCTTTAACAAAAGCCATTTTGTTGTATACTCAGGTAAAAATGGAGTGTGGTGGAGAAGAGAACACAGAAGAAAGTAAATCTGAGGCAGTTCCTCAAACTCAGCCAGTGTGCCGCTTCTTTTCTCAAGGACGACGTTGCAATTACGGCAATAAGTGTAAATTTTTACATGTGAGAGATGAGAGCAAAGCTGATGGGATGTCCAGCCGGTCAGATGCTGCACCATCAAACTCATTAAGTCAACATGAGGGGAACAGGCCCTTGTTTACCTATAACCCCAGGGTTGCCCCTGCAGCTGTCCGCCGCCCCTGTCGCTACTTTCTCTCAGGGTGCTGCATGATGGAGGAGAATTGTCGCTTCTGGCATCCACCACATTTACCTCCGGTGGATGGCATGCCTGTTCCTGGAAATCCATCTAAAGCTCCAGCAAGCTTTCCCCCAGCCTCCCGTCCTGGTGGCCTGCAGGAGGTGAAGCTTTGTGACATGACTGAGGACACAGCCAAGAAGCTGAGAGACACTGAAATCCAACAGTTGAAGAAACGTTTCCCCAAAGATCAGCTGATCATTCAGGAAAGAAGTGATGGAAAAGTGACGTATTACAGGGTGTCTGTAGAAGCCACAGATCCAGACTGGGTAAATGTTTCCCCCCTCCTTTTACTTCTTGTTTTTCACTGCGAACATGGGCTTTTTTTTTAAATTATGTCATTCTTTATTAAATAAGCTGACATAAGCTGCAGCTGGAATTTAAATTCAAACTTGTTTTGTAAAGGGAACTTTGTATTTTACAGCCTTTTGATCTGAAAGAAGTTGATATAATGGTCAGCTTCCCAGATGATTATCCTCTAGAGGTAAAGAACAGTCTTTATAACTTAATAACATTTTAATATAGTTATAGTTATAGTTATTTAATATAGTTGACTTGAAATAACTCTCTTTTTTCCAATCACTTTGTTTTGTGCCTCTCAGATTTTCACATTAGATATACCATTGGATCAAGATCTACCACCAGTTATGGCAAAGTAAAAATATGTTCACTTTTATTTCACATTTACTAATAAGTATTCTCAGCAAAAGCAGAATTTACAGACATTTTTACAAACCTTTGGTTATGCAGGCATGTGCATCAAGCATCTATTGAGTGGCTTCAAGCTAAACACGCTACTAATCAGCTGCTGGGAAAAGTTGAGCTACTTTTCCGACCTTTTCTTCGCTGGTTGGATCGGAGTTTGGAGAGGCTGTTTACTGAAGGAGCCCGACAGGTGAGACTGTGAAACGTGTTCTGTTTTTAGATAGATACTAGATAGATAGATAGATAGATAGATAGATAGATAGATAAGGCCTTTATTGTCATCGTACAGAGCACAATGAAATTAC
>JARVGW010000002.1:17109024-17126274 GCA_031762495.1 Anablepsoides rubrolineatus | reverse complement strand
CACCTGTTTTTTTTTTAATTCAATACTGTATATTACTGGCGATGCAATTTGAAAACATGGTGGGTGTTGGACTTTAAGTTAGCTCTGCTCAGACAAACATGTTCAAAGGAGAAAAAAAAAACATCAAAGTTTGCTTTAGCTACCATGATGTTTATTTGCCTTCTTGCAGTCATAGCCCACATTTCATCACAGCTGAGACCTTTACCTTTGCTGTCCTGTCATGTCGTACCTTTAATTCTGATCTTTGTATGACTTCCTGGAAGCCTTTCATGTCGAGACCTTTGCCTCCCGACTGTGAGCAAACGTGACTTTCTTTAGCAGATGAGGGGAAATTAATTCATGGCTCAGTCACTATCTGAGGGGAGACCAAGCCTTATAATCTCACAAGAAAACTGATATGCTAAGGTAACATTAAACGAATTATTAACCGGGGGATAATTATTTATGCTTATGAAAGGATATCTTTTCTGTTGCTCCTGGAACTGAGATGAGATCCCCAGGAACAGTCGTCTTCTGGGCGTTAAAAATTGCCTGAAAGATATTTTATAATGTTTATTAAAAAATAACAATCTGAAAAAGGACAACACGGACAGAGAAATACAACTAAACCTAAAAATCTTCTAATTTTCAATTTATTATTATTCAATTATTAATTACAAGACAGACACCTGTGGAAAATGTTTAATCACAAAGTAGGCAATTTTTCTACTGGGTCACAGCAATTAACAGAGAGATTAAAAACACTAACATAAAAAAGAAACATAAGAAATATTTGTAAATGAAAGAAGGTAAAAGATGCCACAGTGAGTGCATGACAAAATCAAAATTAAAGATGGTCCAATAAAATATTAGTGAGTGACCTTTTTTTTATTTTTTCTCATGCTCCCTGAACTACTCATTAATAATGTAAGCCTGACGAATCCCAGCATTGTCATCTTGGAACGTGCCCATCAGGGAAGAGAAAATCCATTGATGCAATAACCTGATTCTTCAGTATAATCAGCTGACTTCATTGTTTGGACACATAACAGCACTATGAAGGATGGGTGCATCACTTCACCTCCATCCCTCTGGAATAGAGTACATTTGAACTCATTCCTTACAAATTTCTTAAACAGATTTTAGTAGTTTCAGAAATCTCCTTAGATATTTTCTCTGATTACTGCCAATAATCTGACCCTTCTGAAACAGATTAGCATCTTTTCCATGACTACAGGATATCGTTCAGCATGGTAGAAGCTTCTCACAGCATCAGCTAGAGTTAACTTGTTGCCAGCTGAAACATAATCACTCATGCAGTAATTATCCAGTGGAAGGCTCTTACTATTTGCTTAGTTTAATCCAGGTGATGACCTTTTTTTTGGCCGGGCAGTGCAGTTTTCTAACACCACCACCACCCAAAAAAAAGAGTCTTGAACTCTGGATATTCCTGTGTTTTTCTTTTTAAAATCAGATTTCAAAGACTGCAGGAAATCTGACTAATTAAACAGTAATAAACACACAAATACTCACCATTAACACGTCTTGTGTGATTTTGTCCAACTCGTACAAGAAGTTTGCAGAAGACAGAGGTTGCTGTGGGGGACATAATGGTAAATGAAACATTACTAATCTGGAATCAGAAGGTTTAACGCTGCTACTTTTTTCTGCGTGACACAGTTTTATGTACTAAACATAATTTTCCTGTAATAAAATTTGCGAATTTCCTTACGCTCTGAGTAGACTGGTTCTGTGGCGGAGCTTTTCTTTTGAAAAGTGCGTCCGAAATTGCTTCAAGCGGAAGCTCGTCGCCCTTCAATACGGTGAAGAGAGGACTGTCCCATCGGTTCCTGGAGTCCGGCGCTTCAAACCTCTGGATTAATGCGTCGAAGCTTCAAAACAAGGCGAATAAAAACAAATTTACTTTGACAACGATAAAAATGATTTAACATAGGCGTTTCCCCACTCACGTGTCCTGGTTGTACTGCTCAGCAACCTCTCTGTTTTTGTTCCATAACGAGCTCTCTTCATCTGAGGTCAAACAGTGCACCTTCATCAAAACACAAAATAATATTTTCAACCTGTAGCAGCTATATTGTTAATTTTAAATTATTATCTCCAGACTAACCAGACAGTGTGGTGTCTGTGCATGCTTGATGAGACAGAAGAGTTCATAGCGGTACCCTGTGGGACATTTTGAAAGGTAAATAAAAGTGTTTGATTAATAAAGAATAAGCCCATTTGGCTTAAAATTTTACCTTTAATGTAGTTTAATGAGTCCAGAATAACAATGTTGTCCTTGCTGACCTTCCTGAGGAAGAAAACAATCAGTAAAAATTTGTAACATTATATTTATTTATATTAATGCAGATTTGTAAAAACCCACCTCTCTACATCAGCTTTCAGAGACGATCTGACATTTTTTTCTTTTTGAGAATCTGCAATGTATTTAAAAAGGCACAGACTGAAGGAAAGTTCAGGGTTTTGATAGAGAAAATAGTTTCCAAGTATTCTCCAAGGACAATTATTAGGCTTATGTTTGTATCAGTATCCTAGATAAGAGCTTTAATCTGCCTTGAATGATCTCAACCAAAATCACAAGACAGACTCAAGAGAATGTTATGAACCACATAAATGTTTTACCTCAATATTTATAAAATTGAAAGAAATTTAGCCAATTTGTGTCGCTGTCATCTTGAATCCAATAATGAAAGCTTAATTGAAAGCGGTCATGTGAATTATGAGATATTTTGCTGACAATCAGGACCATTAGGCGTCAATACTTAATGGTTCAGAAAAATTAGTGACAAATTTTAGCTCGTTTCTATATTTGCAAAACTGACTGATTTAGTAATTTGTCTGCCGTTTCAGTTCTTTAATATGGCTGACTCCAAAAGTGAATCAGTTGTAGATGCACAGCCATTGATTATTTCCCGTGAGTTTCATTAAAGTACGCCCAGTGATTCCCGAGATAGTTTGCTAACAGACACACCGGCAACTAAGTAGCATAAAGCTAACAGCAGCACAGAATGACAAGCTAGCTGGACTTGCCTGAGTAAACACTGTTTCTATCAACGCCGAGGGCTTCGTCTCCAACAACATGAACCTGTCGCTCAGTGTTCTTCTCAAAGTGCGCCTTCAGCTCCTCTGCCCTCCGTGTTTTACCACTACACGGGTACCCACACATTACTATTAGAGGCATTACTAAAATAGTTTTATTAGCCTATCCTGAACTGCAGCAGCGCGAGTAGCAAGCAGCAGCAGCACGTTGCTACTTTCACCCGGAATCTATATGTAGAATGACCACTAGGTGGCGCCAAAGACACCTAAATAAATAAAACAAAACGCTTTATTAGAGCTTCTTTGCACTTTTTTTTTTATTAATAAAACAAGAGAATATATATTAAATGACAAAAAGTAAGAGTGCTGAGAGGATATCACTTATGTTAAACCATATCTGAAGAAAAAATATTTGTTACAAATTTGTACTTTTTTATTTTTATTTTAGAAAATAAAACGTCCTCAGCAGGATCATAAGTATTGTGCTCCTTAAACAGGATCTTCCCCTTCCCTACAAAAACAAGAAACATAAAATTAGATTTGTAATAATAATAATAATAATATTAATAATAATAAACTGACATGTTTATTGTCTTCTCCTTTGTATGCTTGGCTCTTTTCAACATCTGGATGAGTATTTTCTGCAGGCTTTCCTCTCCATGAACAATATTCTCAACACCTTCAGAGGGCATATGTCTTTGTTCAAAGGCAGACTCCATCAAGGAGCTTTCTCCAACACTTTTCTTCCCCATAAAATGTCCTGTTTGAATAAAGTATAAGATTTTCATGATGCAAAATGTTAAATTTACATCATCAAATAAATAAAAAAATACAATTTTGCCACTTATTGCATTTAATTTCCTACCTGTTGCCCAAAGGTTCCCTCTGGGGTTCACCTTGAGTTTGGAAATTTTATTTCTCAGTTCGGTCAAGTCGAGCATCATGGAAGTTGTCACTGCAATATACGAGACGAGGATGAAAGAAGACAGGAATCCCCTTCTGCAGATCTTTGTCATAGTGCTTTGTCTTTAATTTGCCAGTCAATTAAAACCTCTGCAGCTCTCTTATCAAAGGGGAGAGGCTTTTATATTGAAAGAGGATGTGCTAAATATTCTAATGAGCTGAAGTCATGGTCGGTGCTTATTGGACACTTGTGATGCTGATTGAAGATATTTGGTGACCTCATTGCTAAGCCAGCAGCTGTCACTGTTACTCCCATCATCCAGCAGTTTTACCAAAATGCTTTTTATAATTCAGGACAAAAAAACAACAAGAAGCAGGCATATAATTAAATGCACCAGTTTATTAGTAAGTATGTAAACGCAACAGCAAGGCACATGGGCCACTGCATGCTGAACAGATGTAATGGCTCTAAGAAATGCTGTGAATCAAAGTTTCACTGGTTAACATATGTACAAATACAAGTCGTTCTTGTACACGGTATAAAAGTACAAATGTTTTTTTGTTTTTTTTGAGAATTACAAAAATGAATAAATGATGAACAAGTAACTCATTTCAGTTGAATAGCTGCAAACAGCATCTTTGTAGAAAGAGAGGACTTATTTAGGTCAATATGACCATAAAGCCGTAATACCATTCCCAACATAATTTATAAAATTTAATAACATGGGAGAATACAAATTTATGAACTAATTTTTGTCTTTTACATTGCACTGAGATTAACTGCAACTTCTCAACGTCTTCAGACATTTAACAATCACTGCCATTTACCACGGAGGTAGGAACCGTCAGGTGGAAAACACAAAAGATGGAGGGACCGCGTCACAACTCAGGACTTCAACACAACAAACATCCACCTTTATAAATCACTGATGTCTGACATTAAATCACTGAGGAATCCAAAGTATTATAAAACAATATCGTAGACATGCCACCAAAGTGTCCCCTCACATTTTCTCCAGATTACCCAAAACGTCGTCACAAACACTGCCATTTGAAAAATTACACTTCTGGCGATTTGAGGTATTTTCAATCCTGCTGCAGCACACGTTTAATACCTCGCTGTTTCCTCCATAAACTCTACATATGGAAAAACAGAAAAGAAGTGGAAACACAAAAACCTAAGGAGAGACTTTGGAAAACTAAAGCATTCATGTAATTAACACGTTTGATTACCATAAAAACAAAAACATTTTCTGACAATTAAAAAAAGCATTTGTTCTGAGCCTAAATTCGGTAGGCTTCCTTTCACAATGGCCTTTAAAATAAAGCAGGAGTATAACGTTTACATGAACATTAAACTGTCATGAATTTCAACTGTAGGAATATGTGCAACATTGTTTTTCAGTAAATATCCCCATTCAGGTAAATAACTATGAAAAACTTCAAATATATTCGATAAAAATGTCATTACCACCGATCGCGATACTAAAAATCCAGTACTTCATTTCATTTATGTAAAGTGTTTAATTTAAAGAAAAATTCCTGAGAATCTTGCTGGGCTGGATTTAAACAGGAGACAAATAATATGATGTGCAGTAACTTTTCAAAGGATTTTCATATTACAAACATGCAAAAGGTGGTGTAATTAAATGAAAATACAGTTCTTTCTAAAAAAAAATAGGGATTTGCTTTAATATATTTGTATACCGTTTTAATAAAAAACTGTTTTATGCTTCAATGTCAGATTGACAGCTTGTGTGAGAATTTGTTGGATTGAAAAAAAAAATACATCTTACTAGCATAGTTTTACTATAATTGTCACAAAAGACAAAAAATAGTTACAAATGAAAAACAAAGCTAGTTTAGGCTATTTGTTGTGTTATTCTGGCCTTATTTTTTAAAACAAATTTAGCAACATGGATCAATCAAGGATATTTGGGGTTGTAGCTCTTTGCCACTGGAGGGAGGGGTTGTTACTCAATATTGATAGGGGAAACACTATTATTTAAAAAAAACAAGTATTATATTTTACCTTGTATATTTGTTATTTCGTTGCATTGAATCGTAAATTAAAAAATACAATTGATTTAAAATAAATTTTTATATTAAGCAAAAAAAAAAAGGGATTTTTTTTTGGTAGGTGGCTGAGCCAAGTTGGTGGGCCGGATGGAAGGCATGTGGCCCGCAGGCCACCAGTTGAATAACCCTGGCCTAGATATAAGCCAGCTACCTTTTTTTTTTTTCCAGTTTTTATCACAAGAGTTTCTAAACTCCTTGTTGGCACAAAGTTTTCTAAAGCAAACAGCAACAAAAAAGATATTTGTGGGGTTTTCTTTAGTCAGTGGGGCACTAATGAATGATTGAAAATTTATTCAGTTCAAAGACACGTAAGGAAGGAAGACGTCAAAATAAAATAAAGAAGTATTTAACTAAGTTCTAGCAAAAAAAAAAAAGATTAAAAGCAGAAAACCAAAGCAGGCACAGTGACGATTATTCTGGGAGTAATATTAGCAAACTGTCTCTGCTACAGCCGGTTAAATTTTATATTCTTCATTCACACAAGCTTTAATTTTCAGCAAAGCAACGACCTGGAGATGAATACCATCATGAGAAATGGTCGTTAGAAATCTGTGATGCGTTACAATTTTGAAGGAGGCTACAGCGGAAAGATCTGCGTCAGTCTGAGGTTGAAGCATAAATGTGGCTCAGACTTCAGGAAAAACAAGAAAAAGAAAAGTTTTTTTTTTCCAGCAGCTTATGAGGCTCTCACTGCTGGAGAGTAGCTGCTTCTGTCTGAGAGCAAGTGTTTCGTTTTAAAGGAGAGTCTGTAGTTTGGGAGCAGTGAGGATTTTCTTCAAAGTCACTGATCTCCTCAGCGTCTGCTGATGTAACCGGCTGACTGCCGCGCTCCTTCTCCCCAACTTCTCCCTCCTTTTGCTTTCCCCTTTCTTCTCCGTTCTCCTCGGGGTCTTTGACTTTGTGCACAATAAAAAGATGTCTACTGAGAGAGAACACAGACGTGAAACACAGGCCGCAGTGAAGGCACTGAGGTGTGTTTTTATCTCTTTTATGCTGAGGTATATGCTGCTGGAACTCTGCACTCTTGGCAGTGATAAAACCGCACTTTGAACAGCGGAACTGAGTTTTCAGGCGTTTAGCTGAAGGAGCCTCGAGACCTGAGGGATCCTGGCTGTCAGCCTGAACACTCACAGCGGGCGTCGCAGACACAAACTCCTGGAAATCACAATCCATTTGTTACATTAGTATGTTCAACTGGGGGCAGCTTTTAGGTACAAATAAATACATAAATAAAAGAATAGTTACCTTGTCTGAAGCGTTTTTGAATTCCTGAATGGATGTTTTTGGCATTTGACCGAGATCAGGGTTTTTAATTCCGTGCATAAGACTTATGTGGTTCTTCAGCATCACGCTTGTTGTAAATACTGTCTTGGTATCCGTGCAATACCTGCAGTACAGAGAGGTGTTGGTGATAAACTACTTACAAGAAGAAATTGAATATTGCTAGAGCAGAGGTATCCAATCCTGGTCCTTGAAGGTCACTATCCTGAATGTGTTTCTGCTCCAACACACCTGACTGTAATAAGTATCTGATTAACAGGATTTTACAAAGGTAATTCAATCACTGAACCAGGATAGTTGTCCCTTCAGGACCAGGACATACTACTTCTAGATTTTTTCTAGACTTACCAACAACTGTAAATTCTCTTTTTTCCATCGTGGTCACAGCGAACGTGTCTCCTCAGGCTGGTTGCAGAGATGAACGAGTGCTCACAGTGTCGACATGGATACTTCTTCACAGACTGTCACAGAAAACAAGATGAAGGTCTGATGAGAGGAGCTTAATGCTGAGGTCATTTACATGACTTATAAATACTCTACATACCAGTAATAATTTAGAAATTATTACTTTATTGCTTGTAATTATTGGCTATAACCACATGTACAAGTCAGGTTTGTAGTACTTTCTTATTATTTCATTTAATACAACACATTGAGCTCCAAAGATCAAAGTAAAACTGTAAAACATAGATTAAGTTCAGACTGCAGACAAATTGAGTATTTAAAACAAAAATGTCACCACAGTTAATCTGACACGAGCTGAGTTATATTTCTGGGAACAAAGTCCAAAATTCTTAACAATCATTGTTTCCAGCAGATCAGAGGTTGCCTTAAATGATTTGATGCTGTCACTATTTTCCCTAAAGAATAAAGAATACAAATTGAAACTTAAGATGGTCAGCTGACCAATATTCCTAATGTTTGGAACAAATCTTTACAGAACAAACAAGCAAAAACCCAGACATGTGCCTTTAAGCACTTCAGAAAACATCATTTGTCTTAATCCCTATAGTTTACTTTAAAATGGACATTTTTCTCTGCCAGCAGTAGTGTCCCTTCATATGATGTTTGGAATCATTGTGAAGCTTGGAGATTCCACTTTATGAATATACAGCAAGAATTAAAGATGACATCATTTTAGACCAATAAAAACTGGGTGTGCTCATTAGCAGACCAGTTGATAAATTGCCTTATTTCAACAAACTATGTATCATTTTGAAGCTTTTAAGATAGATAATTTGAAAATATGTGAATTTATCAGATCACACTGAAAAGACTGTAGGTTTAGTACCAAATCTTTCACTCAAATATGTGATTTGAGCCCAGTTGCACCCACATCCCATCACACCGTTAACCTATTGTAACATAAGGACTAAAAGATGCCTTTAGAAAAAACTAATGTTAATCAGTGTCTAAACTATAGTTTCAATCACGAGCAGCTACCTTTCCGTGGTTGTTCTTCATGTGAGAAACATAGGACTCTCTCTCTGCGAACCACTGTAAACACTCGCCACACGTCCAGCCGCTGGGCTTCACGCGAGATCCGCCATCTTGTTCCGACTTTTTTCTGGGATTATCTGCATGTTTTCGAGTGTCCTGGCTCCTCTGTTGTAGGACAGAATGAGAATCTGTGTAACAGTCAGTCTTGTCTTCTTCTTTGGTGTCCTTTTCTGTCTCCGCCGTCATGTTTCCTGCATGCACTCCCTGCAAAACATAGGAGAAAAAAAAAATTGAAGTTTAGAAACACAGAACCCTCTACTTCATGCTAAGAACTTATTACATAAAACTTAATGTCAGATGCATAATTTATAGATAAAAAATTGAAAGAACTCAAACTGCAATTTCATAAAGATTGTGTATTTTTATGGTAAACTTGCTTACCTTGAAATGATGCACTAAGAGTCGCTTTTGTGGAAATACTGAGTTGCATTCTGGACATTTAAACACACACGTCACTCGCTTGTTGGCATTTTCAAGAAAATGCTGAAAAAATAGCTGCTTTTTCTTGAAAATCGCCTCACATGAACACTTAAAGACCAACCTACAAAGAGGGGGGAAAAAGCAAATATTGTTATAACAACCTTTAAAGAAACAGTGCAACTTGTAACAGGTGATAATATATGAACTTACTGAGGCAACTGACTGTTAGTGCTGCTGTGTTTATTTTTTAAATGTACTTCGCAGCTCTCAGGGGTCTTGAACGCAACTGGACAGATGCAGCATTTGTAAAAGACTTCACAGTGCTTCTCTTCGATGTGAGTCTTTTGTCCTTGTAGGGTTCTGAAAACCATATCACAGTGAAGACATCTGGAGAGAAAAGAGAACAAAACATCATTTTTTATTAACACTACCCTGCACATTTAGAGAAATTTGGACAGCCTCTGTTTTTTCCCTTGATTGCTTACTTGTACCAAGCCTTGCGAGCGTAGTGCAGACAGTTTTCTCTGACGTGCTTCTGTATGTCTGCGGACCGACTCGCGGCGCCACACTCCGGACAGCTGTAAGGGGACTTGTGGGCGTGAATGCGTTGGTGAGCTCTGAAGCTACACTTGTTGGGTAACAGCATTGAGCACACTTTACAAATCTGTTGTGATAAAAACAAGCAGGAAAGTTTAAATGTCACTACATGGACGACATAAAAACGAATTACAGCATCTTTTAATAGTCCGAAAACATTTTCAGTGTCGCTAAAACCGTATATGGTTTTATCATTGCTGCAAAAATATTAAAAATAAAGAAAATTGTGTTTGTTTTTTTTAATAATTATTTTGACTACGCTACAAAGACAGAGAATATTTGTCAGAACATGTACTCACCAGCCCTTCAACAACCTCTGATGACTTTTGGTAGTGACCTGCGAGTGCTTTGTAGTCGGGTAACTGCTTGTTACACTCTAGACAACGAAGTCTGTGGCGATTGACATTATCTGGGTACAAGGGCAGGACTGGTTCACTTTTATGTGAGAGTAAAGGACGTGTGTGAGGACTTGCTGGAACCAGTTCAGCACTCAGAGGTGCAAACATCTGCTCCTCTGATATGGGCCTCAAATGGAGCTGTGTGCACTGCATCACCGTGCCGTTGCTTTTGTGCTCCCGTGCATGCGCCAACAGGGCACACTTGTTGAAGAAAACCAAGGTCTTTGCACAGTGTGTGCACCCTACTTCGATGTGAACGCTCCTTCTGTTGTAATGATAAGCAAGACTTCTCTCGAGGCCAAAGGAGTCTCCACACTCGAGGCAGCAGTATCCGTGTGACGGAAGGTTGATGTTGCTCTCTACGGGGGGGCTCAGGTTGGGCACATATACAGGCACTGGGTTGGTACTGTTTAACAGTCGGTTTAAAGTTCCTGCAGCTGTGTTTGGAAGAAACGAATGTGGAGGATGGTTGGCTGTTTTTACCTGATGCACCAGTGGGACAGTGCTGCACACTGTGGAGGACAGTATGTGCGAGTTTTGATGATGGGAAGAGGGCCTTGCGGCTACCGAAGCAGCAACACTGTGAGGAACCAGGTTTAGACTTGCTAAGTGCATCGCTTGGGGAAGAAAGTTTGTGTTAGACGTTTGGCCGGTTGTAGACAATGCTTTTTTTGGTTTATGCACCTGATGCACACCAGACCTTTTCACAGAATGACTATCACTACGAAATGTTTCAGCGTTCTTTGCCTTTTCCTCCGACTTTCTCTGCAATACTTTTGGTGCGGTTGTGCCATCGGTTCTACCTTTACTTTGTATTCCAACAACACAATCAACAGTTCGAGGCTGATGAGGAGACATGTTACAGTAAGAATCCTCACTAATCATACTCTGTGATGGTGAGGACTCAGAAGCATGAAACTCATCTGTTTCTGAATCTGGCAGCACACTGGTGACGGTGCGCTTTATCTGCCCAGAAGTTGTTTTAATAGTCTTAATTCTGACTCTGGGTATAGCTGGAGGTGACCCTGATGTGACTGCAGGGGATGCTTTACCACTGCTGTCACTGCAGATGCTCATAGGGCTATCAGAAGGTTTTACTAGCCGTTTAACTGCTTCAAGTGGACTTCTGGGGCTTCTTGGGGACATGGTTACTTTGTGGCTAGCTTTAATGCAGTCATTCTGCACTGATGACTCTCTAGGATTAGTCTGCTCACTAGGATCTTTTTGAGCATTTAGAGCAACCAGAGCCTCAAGACACGAGGACAATTTAGGTGTCTGAAATGTGGCAGGTGAGTGAGAGGCAGTAGCATCCACTGTGCTTTCTGGATTGCCATTTTTACTACACTCCTCATTAATGCTTGAAGGAGGAAATGCATTGTGTACTCCAGGATTTTGTTCTGTGTCATCACTGATGCTGATGTCAGAAAGCTCCTCATTTTTGCCATTTTCTGTTCTGCTTTCTTCAGTGCTCTTGGGAGAGTTATTAAACATGCAAAGGTTCAATTTTTTTAGATTGTCTGGGACTAAAGGCTCTTCTAAACGTGGAGCTTCTGAAAAACAAGGTCGCACTTCTTTTGAAACTACTTTATCTCCACTACACAGAGTGTCTTTACATCCAGGACTAGAAACTGGGCTAAAATGTGAAGGTGACTGGGAAAATATTGCAGTTTCATCACTTTTTTGTTGCACAGGAGTTCTCTCAGGAGCTTCCCTTGAACTCTCCCCATTTAAAGCACACTGAAAGGAGTTGGGAAAATCAGTGTTGGTCAGCGCTGCAGGGTCAATATCCTGTCCCCTGAATCCATTCTGCAATGCTTGACCTGAATGAAGCTCATCGCTGAAATCTTCCAGCGACTCTTGCCGACTTGTGTTTTTCACAATAACACTGACAAGAGGAATGTCTGCAGTTGTGACAGCTTGGTTACTCAGCAGGCTGTCATCTAGACAGATCCCTGTGTGTTTCAGCTGATTTTCTGTCTCCTCATGGTTGCCCTGGATGGGTTCTTTAGCATCCAGCCCGGTGGCATCTGGGATATCAAAGGCTGCCAGAAGATCATCAAAATCTGGGGTTTTCATGTCTCCCATGGCTGCACATTCTCATAAACCTACAAAACGTTGAACATTAGTTTATACAGCTCAATTTATACCTCTATTTCAGCTTCACACAAATCCCTGCAAAACAACTAAAAAAGTCTGTTGACACAAACAACAGCAATTACAAACGTAGTAGGATTCGTCCTTAGTCAGTGCTTATTTAGCTTTAGCTAAAATGGGCTAAGCTATGCGTCAGTTTGTTCCGCATTACTGTAAACGTTTTTATTTTGTGGCAAACCATGCACGAACACAAAAGATGAGCACGGTGATTTACCAGACGCTTTAAAGCTCCTAACATCGCTAAATATAAACACAGACTGTCAGATTTTCTACTGTGTAGCTATGTAGCCAGCTAACAGAATAGCAACATGCTATAACACAAATAATTAGACATCTTTTCAAAGTTATTAAACACAGAGGCATATAAAGTGCTTACCATTTGATCCTACTATGACTAACTGTCTAACACTTAAGCTGTGTAGTAATTTAACCGTGGGCGCTTAATGCTCACCAGGCTGTTTTAGGGTTACATAGCTAACCTAAGCTAACGCTGCTAACGTCAACTTGATTTTCCTCTTTCGCATATGGGTTATTCGTGCCCTCTGCACAGTCTTACAGGCGCAAGACGGTCTTCTGTAGGTGTCAAAAATAATTTTAGCTTTTTCACAACTGTTCACATTACTTCATGCATGTTTAGCAGCCAAGCGTTTGCTCAGTATTAATCAATTTTGAAACTTAGCTGCAATGACCCTAAAATCTGGTATAGCTTCTAAAGTATTGATTTCCCCCCCCCAGTGGAGTTAATTGGTGATATAAATAAGTTATTGTACAAAAAGAACATTTTTGAATGAGTAATAAAATGTCCCAATTTCTTATTTCAGCTCTCACGCCCGTTTGTCAGTGATGTTTGTGCTTCTTCTTTTTTGTCATACTGTATGATTTAAACTGCTTTCAGTAACAAATGTTAGATTTTTGACACGCAGCAAAGAGCAGGACCTTCAAAACCTACATCAAAAACCTCATTAAAGGAGAAGATGTGTTTTAATAACCTGTGAGACTGTATTGAGGAAGTAAATGCCCAGTTTCACCAAAACATTGTAAAAGAAAAACGTCAACCCACGTTTTTAGCTTTATAAATAAATAAATAAATAAATAAATAAATAAATAAATAAATAAAGAGAAAAAAAAGATAATTTATGAAGTAAAAAAATGAAAGCAAAAACAGCATATTTGTTATTGTTTGTCTCAACATTGTAAATCACTGTAAGAGAATGCACTCTTATTGTTAATTTAATAGTTTGAAAAAAAATGTATCTACCAAATTCATTTGACCGTTGTAGTAATTTAAATTAGGTCACTTATTTTAATACCGTTACAGTATTTACAGTATTTTTCATATTTTTGAATCTTGTAATGTCTGCTTGAAAAGCCTCTTGACCTTGTTTACAAGTGAAATGTCTCTAGTTAAAAAATAAATAAATAAATAATAATAATAATAATAATAATAATAATAATAATAATAATAATAATAATAATAAATAAATAAATAAATAAATAAATAAATAAATAAATAAATATAGTTTAGTATCATACAAACTACATTTATAGTTAGCAGCAGACAGTGTCACTAAAGGGTATGTCTGTTTCAAAGTGGTCACAGTTTGACTCCAGGCTTTGTCCGTCAGATTGCTGCTGTTACACAGTTTGACAGCAAACATAAAAATGTGTTGGGCTGTTAAATCTGCATGTTGTGTTGTGCTGTTAGTTTTGTTATCAGGGTATTAATCTCAGCTAATGAGTACCAGCACATTCAAGGTTGAATAAGTGACTAAAAAAGTGGTACTTCCAAGCTTAAATTACTCGTCATCACAGACAAGCTATGCCCACATTGTGTGTTATGAACCAGAGAATAACTGTAGTTTGAAGGATTAATAGATGTTAATGTGCACAAACTTGATGAGCAGTAAAGTAGCAGAAACAGCTTCCATAATACCTTGTTAGGAATCATCATGCAGGAAGTATAAAGACAAAACATGTTTAACAGACCAGCTCCGCTCATATGCGTTTTAGTATTTTAGCTTTTAATGTTCTTATTGCTACTAATTGGGTATAAATGGGCCTGTGTCACAGAGTTTTAGGCAAAAACAGTTACATTTAAACATTAAAACATGGTGATTTTTAAGTAATATAATGCCAAATTTCCTTAAGGAAAATATGTTTTTTTGTTTATATTCAACCAAATAAAACTTTATGCTTTTTATTTACTGTTTTCATTCAGCAACCTAACACAAACTGTAATAAAGTTTAGTTTTACGTCATCTTTAAAAAAAAAATGCCTCAATTATGAAACTGATTTAGCAGCTTGAGTAATTTTTAACTTTTGGATGGCTCATTTTTGTTCATGCATAAATTCTTTTGTTATTCAACACTTTTCTAATATTAGCATTATACAGTTGTCAAACATCTCTCATCTTATCACCTGATGTTTAAGCAACGTGACAAACTGAAAGTATAATGTTTAATCATGCGTTTCATTAGAAGTAAGGCCTACGTTCAGTTTTTCATGACACTGGTTCCTCCCTCTGTCATGTACTTCCTGAGAACTCAGAGCTGTGACAAATGTCTGTTAATTAATAATAAGATGTTTGGAGGGCAGAGTATATTTTCTTGCAGAGTGTTTTACAACTCAGCAGTTGCCAGCTGGGTCAAGGAGGAGACACAATAAGTAAGTCATTAGCTTTGCTTTTCTTCAAATCCTGCCATTTGTGTTGCAGCTTCGTTCAAAATTGTTTCGCACACGAGCAGTCTGTGGTCTTATTTTGAAAGTCCTTTATCTCTCAGAGCACACTGAGGCACAACCTGAAGTTGCATTCCTGCATATTTAAGTTGCATGAAGTTGTATTTCTCACCGGTTCATGGATTGAAATGATCAACTATTATCTTTTTTAGTGGAAGAAGACAATGTCCAACTCAAAAATGTAACTCAGACTAGTGGAAATGGCATCGACAACCAGGCTTTTGAAATAGGGGTATGTATCTTTTTTAATCGTCTTTTGCTCAAGAAAAACAATACATTATGATACATTTGTTGCTTTTATTTTGTTAGGAGGAGAGCACTGCTGACACTGACGGCGTCAAAAGTCAGCCAAAAAAATCTAAAAAGGGATTAGGATCATATCTGAGGTCTGTCAGCTTGAGTCATTTCTGTTGTGTAGTAATAAAATGGTTTTACATTTATAGTGAAAGCAGTATTTCAATGCAGACTTGTTTAATATATAAATACTGTACTGTGTGTGCTACTGAGTTAGTTAATACCAAATTATTTGTCTTGATGCACTGCAAACATAAATAGTTATTCTGCATGAATATTATGAATGGATATTATAAATAGAATCTGAATCTTTGAAAAAACTAAATATTATTTTAACAAATCAAAATGTAAGCATATTTTTTCACAGTTTGACTCAACATGTGACTTGTTTTGCTTCCCAGTTATGTGTCCAAACCACTTAATGCCACAGAGAATTATGTCAAGGCTCACTCAAAACCCCTCAAATACATTGTCCTGGGTATACTTGGAGCAGGTAATATCCAAAGTCTGACCGTACAGCTGTGGTTTATTCAAATCTGAATAGAATAGAATAGAAAACTTTTCTTATTTTAAAAACTGGATGTTTTTCTTCTGCAGGATATGTAGCGTACTTCATCGCAGCCTGTGTGCTGGATTTCCAAAGGGCCACCGCCCTCGTGGTCCTCACCTGTTTGGCAGTTGCTGCCAAATCCTATGAACTCATCAAGAAGTACATGGGGGAAAGGATCAGTCGGTGTTTCAAGCCCGCTGTCAGATGCTTCAGATCCAACTTGAAATGGCTAAAATGGTGATTTGATTTATTATTATTCTTTAAACCAACTTATAGTTTGACACACGTTAATAATTTAGGATTGTGCTGTTTTCTGTGTGTTTCACAGGGTTTTCATTGCAATAGTGTTTATCCTGCTTGTATTGTGGCTCGTCTTGGATACGAGCCAGCGTCCCGAGCAGCTTATCTCCTTTGGGGGGGTGTGCATGTTTATTGTGCTTTTATTCCTGTTCTCGGCACACAGGGCAATGGTGAGTTTTCACTGTCTTATCTGAAACGTGTTGCCTCTTCGGTTACAGCTGTTTTGGAACGTGTTTGGCTAATATAGGTCCAGGTATCTGTTGTCTGCTTATCTGTTACTTGGAATTTCACTTTGCCTGGTGCGTTTATCACTTTAAGATTTATCTGACATGTTTCTTTATAATAACATCATAATTGAAGGAAACTATCTGACACTGTGGGGCTATTAATTTATTTTTGGTAGCAATTCATATTACAGTCTACCTGCATCAGGTAGCAGTTGTATCAGGTATTACGTTGGTACTTATGAGGTATGTGTGTCCCTGCACCAGACTATGTATACAAATTAGATAAGTACAGTATGGTCCCAGTAAGTACACACAGGATATTTTCAAAGTAGAAAATACACAAAATTAAAAAACATGTATTTGCCACTCTTTTATCTGTTCAAAAAAGAGTAAGAAGTAGAAACCTGATTAATCTTACCCTATATGTGTATGTTTATACAAGGAACTTACACAATACACGTCATTTGAATTAGGAGGTTTGATCCACCATCACTCAAAATCTTTATTCCTACTAAAGAGATTAAAAACAACAGGTGAAAGTGGTTGAGTTTCTATATCTTTTATAAACTATAATCATACGTTTTTAAAAGTATTTCTAATATTTAAACATGGGAGACACAAAATTTGACTGTAACAATTTGTAATGATGACGTTAAAACAAGGAAAATGCTAAAAACAACAAAATATATTATTGTACACTCTTAAAACAGATGTGTCAAAAACAACACATGATGTGTCAAAATTTAACACATGTGCTGAATCAGCTCAGGG
>JARVGW010000002.1:17050080-17107008 GCA_031762495.1 Anablepsoides rubrolineatus | reverse complement strand
TTACGACTTTAAACTCGTAATATTATGACTTTAATCTCGTAATATTACGACTTTAAACTCGTAATTTAAAAAAAAAATAAATCTCGTTGTGTGGCCCTAATACTCCGTCGTACAATCCCAATGAAGTTAAGAAAAAGTATAAAACACAAATAAAAACAATATGATGATTTGCTAATCCTGTTCAACATATATTCAATTGAATACACTACACAGACAAGATATTTAGTGTTCAAATAAACTGTATTGGTGTTTTGCAAATATTCACTTATTTTGAAATTCCTGCAACATGTTCTAAAAAAGTTGGGCCATGTTTACCACTGTGTTACATCATCTTTCCTTTTAACAACACTCACTAAGCATTTGGGAACTGAGGACACTAATTATTGATGTACAGCTTTGGTTGAACAGTCTGGGATCTCCTTTGTTGTATTTTGTGCTTCATAATGTGCCACACATTTTCAGTGTGAATGACTGAGCCTTTCTGGGATGCACTCTTTATATCATGATACTCACCTGTTTCCAGTGAAACTGTTCACGTGTTCCTCAACTTTCCCAGTCTTCTGTTGGCTCTGTCCCAGCTTTTTTTGGAACGTGTTATATGACATCAAATCCACAATGAGTGAATATTTGCAAAAAAATTAATAGTTTATAAGTTTGAATATAAATTGAAAAGGATTTGCAAAACATCCTATTCTGTTTTATTTATGTTTAACACGACATCCCAACTTCTTTGGAATCGGGGTCGTATTTTATTTACCACTTGAGTGTTCTATTTTTCTATAATGTCTATCACAAACTTTAATTTATTGCAATTATTTGCCTATTTCTTATATTGGAATTGGGGTTCTAGTACTGTATATAATACTGAACAAATTAGGGATTTTTAAATAGAATACTGTGTATTTATTACTAAAGCACAGATTTAGTGTGTAGTAATGATGCTAAATAATTTCAAAGGATTGTGATGATTTTTTTATACTCAGCAAAGTACCAGTCAGGTGCTGTGTGGCAGTGGGTGTACTGACCAAAGGGCATAAAGTTTAAGAACAAAACAAGAAAAGCTCTTGTTCAGAACATATTGTTCTGTCCTCCATAATGGAATCAGAAAACAGCTAGTTTAGATAAGACTACTCAACAAATTCTAGTAGAAAAAAACAACTTACTGACAACAAGTAACCGCAAGAAGAGTTGCTAAAGCAGATCTGAAAGCTGCTCAAAATGTTTAGTTCTGTTGCTGCCACAAGGTCACAGGCACATTTAGGTGACTAAAAATCAAAACAAAAATGTTTCCAAATTGAAAATGTTCTTTTCCATGAAAGGGTTAAGCTTTTTTTCATCTTTTAAACATATTTTTTTTGTACAGATTGATGCATCTTCCTTGATATCAGCCTCTGTTATGGCCGCTCCTTGTGCTTTGGCCATCTCCAAGCTGTCTTATCCTGAGACTGAGGAAAGCCACTTTACTTCAGACAAAAATATCAAAGTGGCTTGTGGGTCTGTCACTGTTTCATATCTTTTTACCGTGTTTCATATTTTTCTTTATTCTTTGTTTTATTTGACCTTTTATTTGTCACTTTTTTAGAGATGAACAGAACATTTTGGAGGCTGCAAGCAGTGGTGCATCTGCTTCTATAGGTCTCGTTGCTAACATCGCTGCTAATCTGATTGCATTTCTGGCTATACTTGCATTCATAAATCAGGCATTGAGTTGGCTTGGTGGTATGGTGGGCTATCATGAGCTCACTTTTCAGGTAGGAAAACACAGATTTGTGCTGTTTTGATGAATGATAGTTCAGTTTTGTTTTTTGGGGAAAGGTTCTGAACCTGTTTCCAATAACTTCAGCCTGTTAGTTCAGCTTACAGTAGAGCCTGGAACACGTCCTGCAGGTTGACTTAATATTTTAATATTTTTGCAAAAGTAATTGCATTAATCATAAAGGTTCATAAAATTATTTTTTATATTGGCAGCAATACATTTTGTTCTTTATCATACCAGCTATTAACTCAGTTAAAAAACTGAGGGCATTAAAAGAGTTAATAATTTCATGTACTCCAACCTTTTCATAAAACTCCACCCTAAAGAAATCTGTATTTCTATAAGTTTACTATTTAAGTTTTAGAATTTGATACTAGTGATGTTCGATACTGCCAATTTTCTTTCCGATACTAATAAAATTTGGCTGGTATCGACTATGCTGATCTTATACTGATACTTTGTGATAACACACATAATGTCTGGTGGATTGTCTGGTAATTTTTAAAAAGTAGCGTTTTTCAAATAACCACTTTATAAATAACACATGACATAGCAATTTATTTCATTTAAAAGTATTTCTAACCATAACTTTATCTATTCTAAATAAATATAATAATTTTTAAAAAGTGAATAAAAGTGAAAAAAAAACATTCAGTTGTTACTTTGTATATTTTGTAGCATTGTTTGTGTGTTTGCAAGAAGGTCCTTCAGAACTAATGCTGTTTGGGGGGCCATGGCATGAAAAAGTTTGGGAAGCCCTCATCTAAAAATGTAATTACAGACAGTCAGACAAAGCAGATTTTATGTTAAAATGACCTGCCATAAAACTACAGACTGAGTAAACTGAGGACCTGCCACTGTGCTTATGCAATACCCAAGTGGAAGAAAATGTAGTTCCTTCCAACCACATACGATTTAGACAAGATTTGAATAGTTTAGTTATTTTCCAATATTTTCCTGTTAATGATACACACTATGTAAAATAACTGAAGTATCAAAGTATTGATATTTTGCTTTTGGTATGGATTCTAGTGCATAAGTTCTGGTATCGGTAGTATCAATATTTCAGTATCGATCTGCACATCACTATTTGATACAGTTCCTTGAAAAAGCATTGAATCTTGAACCTTTCCACATATTGTGAAAACTTTATTCCTGATCTGTCTGTTGCTTAGTTTTCATGATGCTGTTTATTTACTAATGTTTGGTAACAAGCCTCTGAGGCCTTGATAGTAAAACTGTATTGCACTACGATTAAATCAAACACAAAAGGACTCTATTATTTTGGTAACTTCGTTTTAGTGGGTTTTAGCAAGGAGTTTCAGAGTAAAAGGAGCTGACAGCAAATACACGTCATATTTTTTAGATTATTTGTAAAAACAAAAAAGCGTGGATCATTTTCCATCTACTTCACAATCAAATTTTACTTTGTGTTGGTCTATCACGTAAAATCTCAGAAAAGTTTAAAAGTTTTTGTTTGTATCAAAAAAAATGTGGAAATGTTCAAAGTCTATGATTACCGTTTAGAGACACTGAATTTTACCCCTTCATTTGGCCATTTTTGTCAGTGAATTTATTGGCCTTAACTGTTTCTGTTTGTAGATAATCTGCTCCTATGTGTTCATGCCTGTGGCCTTCATGATGGGAATACCATATGATGAGAGCTTTACCGTGGCTCAGCTCATTGGCACAAAGATCTTCCTCAACGAGTTTGTGGCTTACGAGAAGTTATCTGAGCTCAAAATGAACAGACTTAATGGACTTGATGAAGTACTAGGAGGTAAAAGACAGTGGATATCTGTGAGTAAATGTTCTGAGTTGAATAATACCAGTAATGTTATATTTCTTGGTGCTATAAAAAACAAGAATTTCTCACATTTCAGGTCCGATCAGAAACAATCACAACTTACGCTCTGTGTGGGTTTGCCAATTTCAGCTCATTAGGAATTGTGATTGGAGGCCTGTGTGAGTATCATTTTACATATAACTTTCATGTTTTTCAGTCATTCTCAAACATTTGGTCTTCTCTCGTAGCTGCTATATGTCCACCAAGAAGAGGTGACATCTCGTCTCTGGTGCTGAGAGCAATGATCACTGGGACTTGTGTCTCTCTTGTCAATGCATGCATTGCGGGTAAAAGTGTCTTTTTTATCCCATCTCTTGAGCCTTTTTCCAAATTGATTTATTATGCTAATACTTACGTTTTTTTTTCAGGACTTCTCTTTATTCCTCCACTTGACTGTGTACAGATTTTTAAGGTATCTACCTTCAATGCGACTGATGGAAACATTCAAAAATGCTGCCAAGACTTATTTGAAAGGTATGTTATACCAGTTGATAAGCTGAAACACCAAAACAATGTTCATTCTATCTAAATAAAGTTGAATCAGGTCCTCTGGGTGGCGTTTTCTTCATTGAAACAAATTCCATATGTTGTGGAAGTTTCAGAGAAACTGAGACATTTATTTTCTAAACATGATGTTCTAGTGGTCAAACACCAAAACATATTACAGCAAAGACTGGTTCACCCCAAAAATCCAGTCCCCCAGCACAAACAGAATAATGTTGTGTATGCTGTTAAGTGCCAGGAGGACTGACCAGTTCGGGGAAACAAATCAACTACTGGCCAAAAGGATGGTCCAACACAGAAGAGCAACATCATCAGGTCATCTACAGGTCAGCGGTCACTCTTTCAGGGATGAAGATGTTCTCATTCTTGATAGAGAGGAACGTTGGTTTGAGAGGAGTAAAGGAAGACATTTTTGTGAAGAATAATCATCCATTGTTAAACAGCGGTGAAAGCCTCTATGTCCAATTGTTACTCTTTTACAATACTGTTTTTACGAGTATGACTCCAAACACTAACGATTAGTCATTAGGCTGATGATCCTCTTTTGCATATAAACCAGATTCCAGTCTCACCGGTGAACTGGTTGATCCACTATACAAAGGCACTGCTTATAAGTGTGAGCTTACCTACAATACCTCAGACTAAAGAAGTGTCTTAGAGAAGAGACAATCAATGTTTCAATGAAGAAGAACCTGTCCAGAGAACCTGATTCAGCTTTTTTTAGATTTTTCAACCTGGACATTTAAGATGCATCAAGATAATATCAGTGCTAGATTAGAATGTTAATCCATTTTTTAAGTGTTCCTTTTGTTTTACGATTATACATTCGTATTCGACATGACAAATGATTTCTTTTTTCAGCACCGTCAACAACGGGACCGTCTGGTTTGAAGGATCCTGGAGTTCGGTCCCTAACGTCACAATGTTTTTCTCTAAATGTTGTCAGTGTTGTGGCCTTTCGGATGTGCCTGTTTGTATGTAGCGACAAATTGTCTCCAAACATTTTATAACCGAACAAACCTGTTGGGCTATAAGCTTGATGAAGCCTCACATTTTTATGAGGAGGCAAACATGCCAATAAGTGATGGATATTTTATTGTGCCAATAAATAACATACAACTGAAGCAAACTGGCATAACAAACATTTTAAGTCATGCCTGTGTCAAACAGATTCACCAAGACATGTCAATGTCATTTTTTTACAATATAAAGCACATTTAATACCATGGAGTGTGAGGATAAACAAGTGTTTCTTCAAACAGAGTGGTTTGAGCCATCACCTCCCAGTCTGGGGGCATGTTCTCCCTGTGCACACATGGGTTTTCTCTAGGTACTCCAGTTTCCACAGCATGCATTTTAAGTTCACTGATAACATTTAAATGTCCCTTGGTGTGAGTGAGAGTGTGGATGGTTGTTTATCTTGTGTCTCTATGTGTCTGTGATGGACTTGTGACTTGTCCCTGCCTCTTTCACAATGACTGAAAATAGGCACCAGCTCATTGTGAAAGGAAAAGTGAATAAAGAAAATGAATAGATGGATTTTCTTGAAGAGGCACACATACAATCAATTGGGTTCCAAAAACATTTAATTTCAAACTAAGGTTTCTTTCCACAAGTCCCAGAGTTTTAAACCTCTTTACACTGTATTTGTATCCCATTTAATGTAAATTTAATGTACAATTGTTTGCCTTTTAATAGATTATGGTATGTCTTGTGTATTATATGTTTCAATAATTTAATTTATTTAATGCCAGTGATTCACAGTGAGAAACATAACTTGTGAAATATTCATGAGCGCTTTGGTGTTTAATAAAAAACTCTGAATGTTATGAACAGTTGTAAGTGAAAAGTCAAACTTCAGAAAAATGCATCCATGGGTTTGATTTTATACTTTTATTAAAAAACAAGAATCAATTGACATGGTGGAACATATCAAAGATCTGAGAATTATTCAGCTAACCCCACACTTTTCACATATGTTGATTTTTATCAGATGTTTTTCCCCCTCTTGACTTTATGTACACATAAAGTCAATATGACTTTATGTAGTCATAAAAAACCATTTCAACTACATCTAAAACTTTCCTCCATTGTTTGTGTTTTTGTTAATAATACACCTTCATGTCTTGTGGGGAAATCATTGAACAGTTAAAGTTTACAAGTGACTACTCATTTGTAGCCTCATCAATCAATAACCATGATTTCACTGCAGAAATTCCATAAGAATTCTTTTATGTCTGGGTCATTTGTAAAAACAAAACAAACAAACAAAAAACAATCCCTGACTTCTGTTGTACAATATTTCCGCAAACTCATACCTGAGCAGTTTCAGTCTTATTTTCAGCCTCGTGTCCACACACACACTAACATTTACATATTTTAGTCTAAGGATCACATTTTAGATTGACACATGTTTCTACTAAAGTTTAGTTTCAGCTGACCAGTTTTAAAGAACATCAAAAACTGCTTTTTCTGCATGGCTATGGAGATCAATAAGTTCCTAGAAATTCAGGCTATTTTAATTTCTTTTCTGTTTTTGGTTTCTTAATTTTACATTGTGTTATCTAACACTCCACAGACCAAGTTCCCGAACTCGTTATGTCTTCATTTACATGGTTTTTGTTTAAAAAGACACTGATAATCCCATTCCAGCTTGTTGATTACCAGTTCTATTTATCAAACAAAATATCATTTGACACCCTTTGTAATAAATAGTCAAAATCGGATGTGAATTGTTCAAAAACAAAGTGCACGCAAACGTTTTTAATTTAAAACTAGTGCTGCCTTTCCACAGCATGACTTTGACATGTAATGAAATGCTGCAAAGCCCATTATGAGCCTAAAAAATAAATATGCAACGTTCACTAATAATACAGTACATACAAATTCTATGACCGTAGACAAGTACAAGTAATCTTATATGTCTAATTCGGATACCAGCTGAAATCTCCATTTTACATAGCATATTGCTTAGAGGGAGTGTTGTATCCTTTAATAGCTAATAAGACTGAGGCAAGTGACTTAATAGTTTAACCCCTTAAAGTGTCTCTTTAAACCTCTTACAATAAAAGCTTTCAGTCAAACAAACACCCCCAGTAATGTAAATACAAAAATTCACAGTGATTGCTTTGTCTGTTCAGGTCAACAACCCTCTAAAAATAGAAATAATACTAATCAGTACCAGGATAAAAACTTATTTCCTACCTTGATTCAGGAACAGAAAGAGTTTCTATAGGCTTGGGTTTACCTTCTGATTTATTGTCCTCTGTCTCTTGAACTTTTCTTGTTACCTTTGGGCTAGTATTTGACTTTCTGGACATCTGAGGGCTGTGTCCTTTTCTCTGGACCTGGGGGCTGCCGGTGCTCATCCTACGGTTGAGTAGGGGGCTTTTGGAGCCCTTTATCTTGGTGGATTGTTGCAGATCCGCAGTCTTAAGTGGGCGCAGGCCGAGAAGTCCACAGTAGTAGTTGCACTGATGATGAGTTAGGAACTGATCGAACACTTCAGGGGAACCACATTCTGTAAGTCCTTGGTATCTGAAAACAGAAGACGCAACATTTGTTTTTGAGCCGCATTGTTAAGGCATGCGAAAAGGATTATGCACATATTCTAAGATACAAACCCTTTTGACTTGGTCACAACTTTAATATTTGTAATCTTTGTTTCAACACCTGCAAAAGTCAAATGTAAAACAGTTAAGTCTTTTAAATGTTTAACCTAAACAAACACAGATGAAACAAGCAATCTCATACATGTGACTTACCCTCAAGCTGAGTCACCAGCAAATTGCCATGAGTCCACTGATGGATCCAGTGCTGGAAGGTGCAACATTTCTGCTCCAGCTCTGAACTGCTTTGTGAAGTCAGTTTGCCTTTGGGGTCTATCGTGCAATTCTTCACAAAGACCCCTGGAAGATCTGTCTCCACTGTAGCATACGGCACAGAGTTCGCAGGCCGGTAAATCAAATATCGAGGAATCACTCTGCAAGCAGCACAGATAATTAATGGGATGACTATGGGTGTTTTTTTATATGTATATTTTAAAAAGTATACTGTGTAATGTATTGCACTCACTCCAATGAAAAGCCAAAGTTTTCATTAACTCTCGCTTCAGCTGCAAAGATTTTACAGTATTCTCGAATCATAGTTTGGACTTTACATTCCTGCCAAAACAATTAATTCAATAAGCAAAAGAATGCATTGCAATTCTATTTACTGGACAGCTTTTGAGAGCTTTTGAAATTACACTCACTTGCTTTGTAATTTCAAGATTTCTCTCTGCGAGGTTGCTCTCCTGTTTGGTTCCGTAGGCAATGGGGTTTCGAATTTTGATGATACACGTGCTTCCAGACTCAAAGATGGGATCCAGGCCGTAGATCACTTTCACCCTGCTGGCTTTGTGAGTGCAACCCTCCCCAACGTGCATCGTCTCAGTTAAAATGCGGCCAAAGTACTTTTCACCCCAGGCGCCGCTGTCTGCCAGGCCTTTGGTGAACAATAACGGGGTCATCTCGATCTCCTCTCCAACTGCAGGAAAACAGAAACAGAGTTACTGTGAGCAGTAGAAAGTTCAAATAACATGCAATGCATAAGTAAGTTAAAGTACCTTCCAAGTCATCTTTTAGAAGTATTCCAGACAGAACTGCAAAACAAAATCCAAAGAATGTTGTCACTGATGTCATTTGCAACTTTAAAACTAAAAATGGATTCTTTATCTTACTATCTTCACTGAGCAGGAAGTCAGTTGTGTCACTCCCGTATTCATTACTGATTGTACAACCATACACGGCACAGTCTTGGTTGGATGCAAGAACAATCGCCAGCGCTACTTGGGTTTCATCTCCTCCACTTAAAGAGAAAAAAAAACAGGGGATGACACATATAATCATGAACACCTAAGAGCTGAGGGGGCATGTCAGACATGAAATTTCACCAACCAACCACAAGGTGCCACTGTGATAAAGATGGCCATTCTCTGTGACAGCGGTCTGCTGACACAGCAACCATTAGCACATTTATAGACTTTTAATGCACCCTGGAGATGGGAAAATATTGTGTCAGGTTACACTTGGTGTGTCTAGCCAGAGATTCACCTCTCTGTGTCACAGCTGAGGAGTACACAGCCCCATGAGCCGGTCGTCTCTGCAGTGAAAATGTGAGAATGACCATCTGATACACTCTGAGAGCCAAATAAATACTTGTTGCTTTTATTGTTATAATAGTACCAGTGGAAAAAGGGAAAGTTGTGTCAGCAACTGCAACCAGCATGTGGTTAGATTACCGTTGAACATATAAATGAGTGGGGATTTACCTTCTTTTCACCTCAAGTATTTCTTCCTCATCTTTAAACCATTTAATGGTGGAGTCACTGAGCACATTGAAAAATTGGCACCACAGCTTCAAGTGTCCGGAGGCGTCTGGGAATGGCTCTCCTCGGATCTTACGAATAACCTGAGGAGCTGGGGGGGAATTGTGGTGAAGGAAGACAGCAAGGTAGACGTGTCCTCACAACTTGAGACATAATTATAAATAAAAAGATATTAATTATTTACCTTTCAAGGGGTCTGCCTTCTTTCCAGATTGTTTCTCGTCTTCCTTAGCGCTGGTGGACTCTCCAGTCGGAATCTCATCCCCAACCTTTGGCACCTCCAAGGTGGCCTTCCTGCGACTCATCAAAGGAGAGCGCCTCTCGATTGGTGGGGTCTTTTGTCCCGTAGACGCCTGTAGCAGCGCTGCTCTGCGCGCCTGGCTGGGTGACTTGTAGGGATTTTCCTTCTTGCCTTCCAGCATGCCTACCAAGGCTCCCTCTACTTCATCTTTGCTCCTAGGGAGGAAGATTTTACGCCGAGCTCCGGAGGCCAGCTCCTCAGGCGTGGCGGACCGGATGAGTGTCAGACTGTCTCTGCGTTTGAGTCGGGGGCTGCTTTCACAAGAAAGGGATGATGTTGGCGTAGAGCCTCCGCTGAGGTCTTCATCGGCTTTGTCACTTTGACAATCGTCCACAGAGATTATTGGGACACTTGTTCCAGTCTCATTGTCTGCGTCCGTTGCTGCTTTGGACATAAATTTGCGAAGACTGGATGGACTTAGTGAGGGATACGTTGGGGGTTTAGAACTGAGTCTCTCCACAGAGGGTTTGCTTTTTAGGAAATCTTCAACAGATGAAGGATTCTTGGCATCTTTGATTGATTTCAGCTTCGAGATTTCTGGGACAGTGTTTTCTTCTGTTGGTTTAGTCGGCGTGGGCACATTCCCGCCAACCTTTGGTGTCAGAGTTTCACAAAGCACAGCTGGCGTGCCCTCTTTTGCACTCTTTTCGGATAATTCCTCAAAGTCTTGACCTCTTTCAGGCATTTCAAGCTTTGTGTTACTCTCGACACTCTGCTTTGTTCCCCTTTGCGTGCCAGCAGAAGTTTCTGTTTCTATGTCCTCGCTGGGAGAGGGCCGTTCAGGCTCAGGATTGCTTTCATGACAAGTGACAGAAATTGGGGGAACCACAAACAGAGATTCCCTTGAAATGTCAGAAGCAGGCTCTGTACATGAACCCCTGAGTGCACTATCATCCAGGTCATCGGTACATGAAACACTTATGACAGGAATTGATGTATACTCTATTTGAGGGAGCTGCTCACCGCTCTGTGAATGTTTTTGCTGCTGCTCAAGCTTTTCTTGAGCAACTTTTTTTGTAGGTGAGAGGTCATTGTTATTCTGCATTCCTCTGTGTGTAGGGAACGATCCAGGAGGTTCTGCTTCGTTCTGCTTTTGAATAATCATCTTTGACTCATTGGTTACATCATGTTTTTGTAAATCATGTGCTTCTGGTCTGTTTAGTGCCAAAATGCTTAGTGGCAAAGAGCATTCTTTAAGCTCAGGCTCCATTATTTCAATTTTTGGGATCATAAATTGTTCGACTGAGTTCAAATCGGGCATCGATGGTTTGATAATTGACACATCTTCAATAGTAGATATTTGGATCGATGGGATGTTACCTGTGCAAGAACCTTTTTTACTAGCATTTTTCTCATTGCTTTGTTTCACTTCAAGTGTATTTGATTCCTCTAAATTCACTGAAATCTTTTCAGTCTCAAACTCTAACTGTAAACTCTTATTTTTCTCTTCACTCTTCAAAGCTTGTACTTTTAAACTTTCAAATAAATTTATCTCCAGATCTTCCTCTAAGGTAGATTTCAAAAATTCTCTTGACTCACACTGCTCCTCGTTGTATTTAAAAGATGCGTTCAAAGTCGGCCTCGATTTCTCACTGTTGACCTCTGTTTTTTCCACAACCACACTGATGTGTTCATGTTGCTTTTTTAGGTCACCCATCTCTAATGCCCCCGATACTTCAGTGGGAGGAAATCCTACATTCATTTCCTGAATCAGAGAAGCACATTTGGTCTTTTCCTTTGGTTGATCTTTCTTGTCACCACATACTTCCATCACAGCAGGCGGCGAAAGCACCTGATATGATGATTTAGAGTCAGCCAGCTCAGATCTGCCTTCCAGCATAGATGGTGATATTTTTGTAATCTCAGATCTGTTTATATCTGAAAGTGGCTGATGCTTTAATCTCACTTCAACTTTCTCTTCCTTAAATAACCTATTGTAGGACAGACCAGGTTCTGTGTCAGGTTCTTCTTTTTTGCTCATTGGAACATTAATCTTCTCCTTTTGCAGAGATTTGGAGAGTTCTACCTCAGGGTTACAGCTATTTGTTGGTGAGACCACACCCTGAGGCAGAGTCCAGCAATCTTCTGACTTAGCGTAGGTGGGTGGGAGGCTGCATTCTTCATTAGCAGGGGCCTGGCTCTGTGACACAATGGATTGATTTTCTTCTTTTTCAGTTTGTTCAATGACAAGCAGCTGATCTGACTCAAGCTGTTGTAGCAGATCCTCTTGGAGGATTTCAGAGTACCCCTATTAGAAAGCAAAAATAAATAAATAAATATATATGTATATATATATATTACATAATTCAGTTTGAAACCTTAGTTGGATAGATCTTAAAAGGAACATTTCATGCAATATCCACTTTCTTAGCCATTAAACTCAATTTGTTATGTACCTGGAGTCTCTGAGTGCATAAAAGTTGAATTGAGTCTTTCCTGGTGCTGCATAGATATCTTTATATTCTTTTTGGGTCATACTTTTCAACCCGTTCAGTTTTCTCTATTTTTTTGTGTGAGGTTTAGAAGGTAGATCAACCCAGGGAACAGGCAAGTCCGAGCGTAGCGACAAAAATATTTATTTATTAAAGAAAAATGCTGTCAAGGCAGCTTCAAAGAACACATCTACGAGGAACACAAAGACCACAAGGAACATCCACACAGACTGAGGGAAAACAGCACAATGATCCGACAAACACTGAGGAGACAGAATATAAAGGCAAACTAATTAGGGGTAAACAAGAAATACCTGGAGGAGACACATGAGAACAGGTGAGTGTGGGCGGGGCTAGAGCAGAGGCAGACAGGAGGGCAGAATGGAAAAACAGCAGGATAAAAAGAGAAAACACTAGGAGGATAACTGCACACTAATAACAGAAAATACACAAACAGACACAGACCGTGACACTATGATGTTCTCAGAACTATTAGGTCACAGAATTTGTGATGAAACCGCTTAATAAGGTCTGGACTTACCAACTACAATTTCATCATCTTCATTCTCCTCTGGCTCCAACATGTAAGACTGGATGACCAAGTCTTTCCTTGTTGACATCTTTTATTCATTTGTAAAAAATAAAAAAAAGGTTTCTGTCCTGCTAGTCGTAAACCCCTCTCTCAAACTATACCACTCTGGAAGCTGGGGGGCGGGGAAGTGCCTCATTTGTATTTAAAGAGACGGCATCAAAACGAGTTGATCTGAGACACACCTCAGAAAGAGGGGCTTGTGGAGTTACAATAAAGAGGAATTCAGACCAAAGCATTGCAGTTCTACTTTATATAGACCCCAACTGAATGATTTAAATGTGAAAAAATGATTTAAAAGCAGGATATTTTCCCTGAAACCCTCTGAAAAAAAATCAGTGGATTTACAAATGATTCACTTTTAAAGTCAGCTTGATTTATGATGTTCACCACAGTTAATCTTAGCAAACACAACAACTCAGTTAATTTCACAGAAACTGAGCTAAAATTTGACATCAAACGAGGATCCTGTCATATTTCATAATGCAAAGCAACTTTAATTACTTTGGTTGGGGGTGTTATAAACAATTTTATTATTAGGTAATTAGATAATAAACAGTTCAAAACTATGTGGGATGAGTTCAGTCAGTCAATAAACTCCTCAGTTTTATTACCTGTCAGTATATTCTAGGAAGCTTGTTAACCTCCAGTGACGTGTATGATGGCTGAAACCGAGTGTTAATCCGCATAGAAGGATCCAATCAAATGCTTAAAAGTTTGAACAAACAAGTTCTTTTTTCTAACTTCAGCAGTCAAACACAGAATGAAACAACAGAAAAGAGTTTGTGTGGGAATCATGTTTGAACACAAAATGGGGAATTCCCCTCATGCCTGACAAAGGTGCTTTGTTTACACAAAGTATTTGCTGAGTAGTGAATGAATGACTTTGATTCATGAAAAACAAAACTCTTCTCTGCTTTTTCTCTGTTTACAAAGTGTTGAGAAACATAACCTGTAAGTTAATATATATATATATATATATATAACCTGACTGTTTTTGCATAAGTTGTAACACTCGTGCAAAAACCATTTCATCTTTAAATGTGAATTAGCTACAAAATAATAATAGCTGTTGCTATTATAAACTTAACATAACTTTGTTGTCTTTTTTTGCTTTTGTGGTTTTTGCTTTTGGTGTTCACATCTTTCAGTTTTAAACTGGGGAGGGGGGAGGGTGTTCAGCCTTATGCCGTCTCGTGACACTATTAGCCAGCAGTTATGTTTGAGTACTACGAAAACAAGAAGTTGCTGCTTTCAATGGAAAGAGCTGGTGTCACATTCAGTCTAAAAATGAAGCCCCGTGTGACACACTTGTAATTGAAAACAATGTTCACGTAAACAGTTGAACTTCCTCCAGTTACTCATCTGTTGTAGTTATATAAAAAATATATAAGGAACATGAAATCATTCAGCAAGTTGCTCAATAAAAATATTTCCATCAGTTCCCTGTTCCACGAGAGGTGGTGCAATATTTCCCACGGTGATTGGCAAACAATTCATAAACTCTCATTTGATGTGACACTGTCAATAACTTATTATTCTAGCTTAAACATCATTCCACATTATCACAGGTATTTACAAGTTTCAGAACTTAAGGTGACAGCTCAGACCTTTTGAAGTTGGGTTCTGTGGAAAGGTTATGAGCAGTCAGTATTTTACCTGTTGTAGATAATGCTTTGAACAGGAATTTGTTTCATTCTGACTGGATCTGAATGAGTTGCTGCTGTTTTAAAACATCAATTCACCAATGCAGTTTTTATAAAGCTGTACATGGCTGTCAGTTTTGCATTGCATGTTTGTTTTAGCAAATATGATTTCTACATGTCTACACTAAATATGCTGCAGCTGCCATTTGTAGCAAATAATAATTTTTATGTTAATAACTGTGTAATGTGTTGTGTAAAGGTTTATAAACTATTGTTCACATGAATAACTACAACATTTTAAAACACCAGCAATTAATTTTGGTCTTACCTTACTTAGACTAGCCATTAGCTCATCGCTTCAGTCATTCAGTTGTTCTCCAAACAGAAAATGCTCTAAACTACTAATACTAATTTATTTGTAAAGAACTGTAAAACAACCACAGCTGCAACAAAGTTCTGAATATATAAAAAAAGAAAGAAAAAAATACAGAAAACAAAGAATAAAAACTATAAAATAAATACAATAAAATAAACAATAAAATAGGAGATTTCTACAACAGGTGAGATATTAACTGTTTATAATCTTTACACAAAACCTCACTTCAAAGAAAATATAAACTGAAAAACTGCATATGTCCGTCAGACCGTCATTAATCTGATCAAATATAAAGATTTAAGCAAAATCTAAAACTTCAGAATTTATGTGTGTCTACTTGTTTGTTTCTTGATCACAAACTTAGCAAGAGACATGTTTATCAAAAATATTGAATTGATACTAAAAATTGTAGAGCAATTTTAAACCAGCATGAATCGTGTTTTGACAGACATGAAAGAATTGTCAGATGTGTAACGTAAGATGACCAAAGTACCGCTGCCTGGCTTCTTCTTCGCTCAGTGAGGACAAGGTTTATTTTAGGATACTGAAGAGCGGGGGGTGGGGGGGTGGGGGGAGCGAGGAATCTGTCCAGTGCGACAAGGCCCTCTTTTCATGCTGAAACTTGCAACAGGATTCTCTGCTACAACTCATCCGACCTGTCCGGCCGTCTGTCAGGCAAATGCCCTGTTTGTAACGCGAGAGAGCCATTTGTGACAGGCGTGTTTCGTCATATTCTCTGACGCAACGGTGTTCCAGTCATGACACTCGGCATCTAAGTTATTTAGCATCTAATCTCGCAGTGTGCCGTTTTGAGACTCAATGTCCCCCACCCCCACAATGATCTGTATTTTGAGTTCCCTATTTCCCCCACAAGGGTGACTTTCTTGGGCTGTCACACCCTCTAAGCTGACTCACTTCAGTAGTTGCGGACCCCTAGTGTTACACTGTGTAATTTGAAATATCGTTCAGTTGTTTCACAACTAATCATGTTGTGCTTGTATAGCAGCAGGAAAAGCTCTGTCATACATCATGATTGTCAGTTCAGAATGTGAACATGCAGCAAACAAAGCCAGACAATATATCAATGTAAAACCCGTGGGAGACCGCCCAACGTACCTCAGAGTGAACTTGAAGCTCAGGCAATTTCACTTCCTCTGCACCCCTGCTCTCTGGCTCCACAGAGACCTCCATGGCCTCCTTATCCCTCTCTCCCTCAATCTTTGCTTTCGATTTCTCTTCAGTCTTGGGAAATAATGCGTAATCTGGTTGGACATCTGTGCGCAGGGCCTTGTTTTTACTGTTAAGTTTTAGTGGCTCTGCTGATGCTGTCTGTTGTTCCACATCCATAGTTTCTAAGCGCTCCTGAGTTTCAGCTGCAGTTTGAGTTTTCTCTGTGAGCTGTCTGCACTCGTCTGGATTAATTTTTTCAACATGCAGCTGAAATGATGGTGGCAAGTCCGGTTCGGGAGGCTGCACCATTGAGTCGGCGTGATTAGAACCTTTGTCTTCATTCTCAAAGTGACTGTGAGAGTCCTTCTTGCTCTTCCCAAAGAAGAAGTCTTTCACTGTGTGCAGCATGGTGGAGATGGAAGTCTGAATGTGGTGGTGCTCATGATCCTTGTGATCCTTCTTATGAGCTTTGCCGTGATGTTTGACTTCTGAGCTCTGTTTGCCAGGAGCTGCTGTGTGCTTCATCTCCACTTGCCTTTCTCTAGCCCTCTCTTTTTCTGTAGGTAATTCCTCTTCTTGGTTTGTCTCTTTTTCACATTCCTTCTGTAATTCCTTTTCCCGCTCTTTCAACTTGTTTTGCTTCTCCTCTTTTTCTCTATCATCTCCCACCGGAGCTGTTTCCATCTCTTGAACTTTTCCCTCTTGAGGTGAGCTCTGATTCTCCTCTGTAGCTTGGGACTGGAGAGTCTCGGCCAAAAACTGTGCTAAACTGATTCCTCCATCGTAACAGTTTTCGCCTCCATTCCCCATCATATGGCTTCTGCTACCGCTGCTGCTGTTGATGCTATTAACCCCAGCATCAATGCCGTTTGACATCTTAATTCTCTTTTTAGCCAACACTTCCTCTGACACAGCGTCATTCTCCAAAGAACTGTTCATAGATGTAAGATCACCCGCATCCTTTACTTCAGAGTGAGCAGCATTAGGAGCCACAGCACCTCCTGGCTGCTCTACAGCCACGGACTTGTTGACCTCTGCCTTCTTCTCTGTCGGTGGGACGGAGCGTTTCCTTGGAGGAGCTTCTAGACTGCTCCTCCGTTCTCCTTTCTGAATGTTTTCTTTACCTTCCTTTTGCTCCTCCAAGTCTCTTTTCTTCTTCTCCGCCTTCTGTTTCAGCTTGTCAAAGAAGCGCTGATGGATCTTGTACTCGTTCATGGTACCGACCTCCAAAACTCCAGAGCAGGAGACGATACCTTTGCAGTTGCTGGCCGAGGCCTGATAGATTGCTGCATCGTCCAAAGTGCAGCTGAAATAATATTGAAACGTTTTAAAGGTAATCTGACATAGTTACAAAACAAACACAAAGAACTACATTTCTATTTCTGTTAATGAATGTAATGAATGATTATTGCAAAACTTTTGTACATACTTATAAATATGGAGAGTATGTGTTTTTCCATTGCGATGAATTTCATATTTTGGAAGTCCACAGTAGCGATCCATTTCCATATCATCTTTATACCATTTCAGTTCTGGAACAGGGTAACCTACAGGCATAAGCACACTACATTTAACTATTTTCATTTTGTAAATACATTTTAAACTCTTTAAACCACAAAAGTATTATTTTCCATCTATCCATCCACCCATTTGAATCTGATTATCTGTGATGGGTTTGGGAAGCAACAGGTCCAGGACAGAAACCTAGAAATCCCTCTCCCCAGCTCCTCCTGGGCGATCAAGATGTTCCCAAGCCAGGGAGAATATGAGATTGCCCAGGAAGTTCTGAGTCTGTCCTGTCATTTCTTTTCATTTCAGCAGATTTTGTTTAGCGTGGAGGAGCAGTGACCCTATTCCAAGCTTCCTGCAGATGACGGAGCTCCAGAGCTTATCTCTAAGGCTGTGCCCTATCTGAGCTCATTTCAGCCACTTGTGATCCTGTTCTTTTAGTCACGATCATACATCATTGGAACATATGTTACAACATAAATCAAGAGCTTCAGTCAAGAGATTTACCATTCAGCTTAGCTCTTCCTTTACCCTGATGGATTGGAGCAACAGCCTCAATACTGCAGACAGTGCCCCAGTCTGTCAGTCTGTTGCTCCATCTTCCACCCTATCCTATCACTCATGAACAAAACACCCAGATACTTGAATTATCTTGGTGCCATTTTATTGTACAAATTTTAAATCACTTGTGCAACATGCAATTTAAAGTGAATGCCTGTATGGACACTTAAGCTCAGTTTAAATAGGGTTTGGATTTATTTGTTAATCTTTATTTAACCAGGGAAATCCCACTGAGGTCACAGATCTTTTTTGTAAGGCAGGTCTGAGCCTGAAGGCAGCCCGACATACATGTTTTTTGGAGGCAAAAACACACGCAAACACACAGAGAACATACAAACTCCACACAATGCGTGTGATACTGTTGCAACACGCTTTCGATGTGTCAAGCAGTAAACGCTCCGGCAGACCCACTCAGACAATCCTGCTTGCAATAAAAACACATAAACAGCTTAAAACACAACACAATCTTTGTTGAGCAAGAATCAACTCGGGTTATTTGCTTTCTACTAAACAAACTCCATTCTTTGTTTACATATTAGTCACATCTTGTGTCTGCGCAGCTCTGTAATCTAAGAGGTTTCAGTTACTCAACCAAACAACAGGCAGATTATGAACGGGGCCTACCTGATACCACACAGGTGAATTTGACATTACAGTTTTCTGAGACTGCCTTCGATTTCAGCGTGGTCTCAAATGACGGCTGTATGTCCTCAGCGAGCTGAGCCATGACGCTGCACAACGTGCTCCTGGAAAGAAGCACGGACGCATCAGAGAGTCTGGGACAGCCATAAACACATCCTTTCATTCATCTCAGTGACCTCTCCATCCTGGTGCAGTACATTCAATTAAGGTTTCTTAAACAAGACGTTAATGGGGAGTTTTCTAGTAGTGACGACGTTGTGACACAGTAACGTGTGAGATGTCGAGCAAACCATCCATCACTGAAACCAATGTAGACCACTCATGAAAACTCACTAAAAAAACACTACTGGGCGTTACAGTTAAAAACGTGTGATTGTTTCAACCTTGGGATAAACCAACTGTACTGTATGTGGTTAACAAGTTAGTTCAGAGGAGTGCTTTAAAACTGGGATTACCTCGACGGCCTGTATTGAGAATACCTTGAATAGCTATTTGGAGAGGAGGCAAACGGAGGAACGTCAGTGAATAAATAAGATCTGTAGAACAAGAATCCACCTGACCATAATAACTTATAAAAAACAAACACTTTGTCACTCTTATAGCTTGTGGATTGGAAACAGTTATTTCAGTCAATTGTGTGATGAAATTGGCAAATTTCTGCTTTTACAGCAAAATAACAGGACTGATTAAACTTGCTCTGATGCTTTTCTTTTCAACTTTAATGTGAGGTATTTTTTTTAAAGAACAATATTTATGCAAAGCAAACACAGATGCGAGTTACCTACCTGTTTTCAGGCCTAACGTTTGACAGATAAGTATTGCGGCTCTCTGAGCGGCCATTGGAAGAGCCGCCCTCCTCCTCACTGAAGCTGCTCGCTCTTCCATTGCCAGAAAACGAGCGAGTCATTGGCCTCCTGGAAGTCATTGTCCACTAAGGCGATTCACAAAAAATATATAAAATCCCAGATAGTTGTATCACCTGCTGTGTAAAAAAAAAAAGTTAGGGGTTTAAAGTTAGTGGTGCTGTCCAGGCAAAATCTCCCATGGAATGCAAATTAAACACGTCATAATGATAAGACCTGTGAGAAATAATCAAAGAATGCATAAAATTCTTGCTAGCTCAAGACACAAGTTCAGACTAAACGTCCTTTTTGACCAAGCAAAGCTCTTGGATTGGAGCAAGATATAAATAGTATCTGCTATCAGGTTGTGAAGGAGCTGTTAGTGGTTAGACACAAACATAAATCTGTTATTCACTTGTACGCAACAAGATCACAGCTGAAGGGTTTTCTTTGTCGCCGTAAAGCATGTTATATTGTCCAGCTTACCATTAAGATGTTGTCAGTGGTGCTTTGGAGCCAGAGTCTGCGAGGAAAATCTGTAACCGCCTATCATAGACATACATGTGTTGCCAGCAGGGTCCTATTTATAGCAGGCCCACAAATAGGTGCAAGAGCACAGAAGATTTTCCGAAACTAGACGTTAGACTTCCCAAAGAAGTTGAAATCAAACATTTGAACGTTTTGAACGTGAACTCATTTCTTACTACTTCTGTCTCTCTCTGTTTTTTGTTTTAATCAGTCATAATGTAAAAATCAAAATCATCTAAGCTAGTTGGACAACACATTGGACTAAGAAAACATGTCTGTGAATTACGGTTTATATGACAGTTACCTGTTTATGTCCTAAGCTTTTATAGGAGTTAAGGGACAACTCCCCTCCCTTCATGTTGCAACACATGGTCACATCACAGTCATCCTCTTACTGCTCACATCTGACACAAAAGAATAATTTAAATCTATATATTTTCCAAAATATGTTAGATAATGTGCATTACAATTTTTGGCCATGTTTTTTTTACTTTTATTCAATTGTTTCTTAAGAGTAATTTGTAGTGTAAATGTTTTTAGACAACATCTCCAGAAGTTGTTACCAAATTTGGTTTTCTTTGTCCTGATGCTCTGACAAAGAAAAGGTTATTATTATTATTATTATTATTATTATTATTATTATTATTATTATTATTATTATCTCCTAAACAAACACATAGGCTACAGTAGGTTTGTTTAATTCTGATGATTCTTTGTAAAATCAGTTCTAGTTTATATAATTTAAATAAGAATAAATGTCCAATATTTGTATGTAAAATATGAAACATTTAATTTTGAATAAAGGCTTTTTAGAATTCCAATATCAATCATTAATAGAAAACACCCATCTTTAAACAACATAAGGTTTAGACTGTTAAGACCATTGATCTATAAAGTGTTAAAACTTTTTTTTCACCACATACATTTTACTCTCATTTTAAATGAAAAGAAAGTGACTACTAAGGGGTAAATTCAAAATTTTAATCAGTTTCCTTGGAAATTGTGTCTCCTGTCATTTTATTTTTGTAATTTTCCACTAATCAATGGTTTATATCAAAGTTTGGCCAGTTGTGGAAGCACATAATATTATCTTCCCATTCCTCAGCCTGAAGCTGGTCACTCTGACCTCAAGGAACAAAAAAAAAAAAAAAAAAAAGACACTTTTATTGTTACCGTAAAAACTATAATAATGCCTCCAATCGTATTTACACTGGGTGATTTACAACAAATGTAAGAAAAAAATGTATTTTTCCTGTTTGTTTAATCCGATGTATAATTGTTTTTAATTATTAAAAGAATATATTAGTTCTAAGTGAGTAAATGGTGAAATTTAGTGTGTTTATTCTGAGCGCTTTCGTAACCTATTACTAACATTACGGTAAAAAACGAACCCACCGCCTTGTTCCGGGAAGGGGAAGAGTTGTACCTTACATATTTGAAGGTAAATGACTCTGAACAGGAAAACACAATCTGGCTGAGGTCCGACAGCTGCTCCACTGATTCGAGGCTGACGGCAGGTATCACTGAAACATATATTTTTACATGTTTTTTTCCCCTGTTTAGAATAAACAATATTGTAGTCGTGCTGCGCAAACAGGAAAGCTCATTTCACTGGAAATGAGAAGTGAAGGCAGTAAGACACGCTCTCTCTGTTGTCCATTATGCTCGTGTAAGGCTATTTTTGTGTGTGTGGTGTGTATTAATTCTGTTTCATTCTCTTTTTAAGTCTGTTATAAGAAGACGAAAATGCACAAATGACTGGACCTCACCCTGGTCAAATAATGATCAAAGGTGTGTATTTATTATTACTTTGCCTCCACTAGCAGCTCTTTCTTTCTTTCATTTTTAAGTGGTGTTTATTTGAGATGACTGTGATTCTGTGATTTGTTTTCAGATCTAGTGATTGTGCGCCATCCTGTCTGTGTGTGTGTACCTGTGAACCATAAGGTGACTCTATGTGTCCGAGCTGAGGGGAAAGGCATCCTGAACTACCAGTGGTTCTTTGAGAGGGAGAAGGAACACTATGTGGAAGTGTGTAGAGTCTAATGCAGTCAAATGTGTTTAAACCCATCTTTGTTTTGTTGTTTTACTTATTATGAAAAAGTGATGCATTTTCTTTCTTTCCTCCTCACAAAAAAGGTCCCTGGGGGAACTCAACCAGACTTGACTTTAAAAGCTGTAAAAACTCAGTGCTTTGTCTGCCGAGTGAACGACCACTCCAACAACTGCGCCTTCAGTGAGTGGGTGAAGGTGAAGGTGTTGGACACTGATAAATCAGGTGAACTGCATTGTGACATTCTTTTTCAAACTTAGATGTTTTTTTTTTGTTTGTTTGGCTCTTTTGACAATAAATGCTTTTTATTGCTGTTTTTTTAAAATTCAGTTTTGTTTTAATCAGGTTTGCCGGTGGATTGGCAGGGCGAGCCGCACGTCGTCGTCAACCCCAAACCGCAAACGGTTCAACCAGGTGGAAAACTTACTCTCCGATGTGCTGCCTTCGGCATCCCAGCGCCGCGCTACCAGTGGTACAGAAATGGCCAACCGCTGCCGGACAGGATGAGCGACACGCTGCAGGTACGCAAGTGTTTACCTTCCAGCTGATTAAACAAGATCATTTCATGTGCTTTGGCTCTGAGTTTGATTTAATTCAGAAACCTGGTTAATATTTCACCAGAACTATGATTTGCAGTAGAGGAAATGACCTGAGATTTATATGATACTTGCAGATAAATGATGTAACAGCTGACCATGGAGGATCCTATTTGTGCTCCATCTCTAACGTGCTGGAGGAGAGGTGGACCGAGGCAGTCGATGTGGACGTCGGTAAGTCCTAAATATAGTTGTCAAAACGTGTCCTTTCCAACTTTCAGTGCTGTATTTTCCTCTTGGGTGCAAGGAAAATCAGAATTTCTTCACACTCCTTTTATTCCACTGATTTTTAAGCTTGGAGGCTTATGAGTTGTTTCCGCTGTGCTGAGGGTACTTTCCCATTTCTAAAGACTGAAAAGGAAGTTGTTTGACTCCAAATAGCTCGAGACTTAGACACACAACAGGAAAGTGATGTAAAGTGAAACTACTTTTCACAGAGCTGTACTATGTTGGGGATATTACAGTGATCACACAATAGTCAGTCAGTTAGTGCCTACAAGGCAGAGGCAGTTCTGTTTGTTTAAATTTAGTTTCTAAATATTAAATTTTTCCTCTTTTATGCCTTTTTAGTGCAACCGGACCAGCTTCCTCCTCCAGCACTCACAGGTACAATTATAAGGAGAAAAAAACAAGAATCTAGGTAAACCTTTGTAGAATCTTTGGTTTAAGTAAAACCCCTTTTCCCCCTCTTTGTTCCTTCAGCCACGGATAAAGTTGCCCTTCTTATCGGCAACCTGAATTACTCCAACTACCCGAACTTAATGGCACCCGTCGTGGACGTACATGAGCTGGCCAACCTGTTGCAGCAGCTTGGCTTCAGAGTCGTGTCCTTGCTGGATCTCACCCGAGAGGAGATGCTGGCTGCTATCGACAAGTTTATACAACTCCTGGACAGAGGGGTTTATGGTATGTATTTTAAAGAATTTCCCCCCCAAAATAACTTTAAAAAATTTAACAAAAAAGGCATTAATGGATTTTTCTGTATTGTGAGGTTCTGCTTGTAACTTCTCTTTTTGTGTTTGTCTACTATTGTCTATTATTCATACTTCCTAAATTCTTAATTTGTTTATAGATATGAATGGACCAAAAGGGGTGAAAGAGTTTATGTTTAACAAATATGATCAGACGAAATGTTCACACAATTTTATGCCAATTTGCGCATTGAAGTACGTAAATAAATAGTTTATCTTTAACGCCAAATCACAGTTCAGTGGAAGTAAACATTTATTCTACTGAAACGGCAGAAATGAAAGCTCTAACCTCATTGAGAATTTTTTTTTGAAGTGAGCAATCACAACAATACTATCTGATTTGAATCTCTTTTGTCTTTTATTAATAGTGAAACTAAAAGGCAAAGTATTTCAAATATTCTGAATTTCTGAAAAAGCTAAATTGTATTTTCTTATTTGATGTAATTTTTTGTTATTCACAGGCCTTTTCTACTACGCGGGTCATGGGTACGAGCACGCTGGGAGGAATTACCTGATTGCTGTTGATGCTCCACAGTCGTACCAAACCAAAAACTGCATCTGTGTGCAGCGGGTGATGTACAAAATGCAAGAGCGGCAAACTGCACTGAGTGTAATCCTGCTGGATACTTGCAGAAAATGGTAATTACACTCAGCAGTTTATTTTTGCTTTTTAAACAGAAAAGTGAGGCATGTGACTTTTATTTTGATTTCCAAAGACAAACTATTAAAATACAAGTAATGTTGATTATTTCTAAAAAACCAAAACCTGTTCTTTAGGTACAACCAGGATCGTATCCCATCATTTATTGAGCCACTAGGACCAAATGGGAACACTGTGTATGGTTATGGCACGTATGTATTTAAAAAAAAATCATTTAATGTTTTGTTGAAACTTAAAATGCGATTTTCAAAATAAGAGTATTCATTTTACTTAACATGATGCAGAATGGAAAGTGAAATCTCGTTTATGATCGGCGTTTGTTTGACATTTTCCTCACGGGCTCTTTCAGATGTGAGGATGCTGAAGCGTACGAGGTCCAGGATGGGGGCAGGAGTTCAGGGATCTTCACAAAGTACTTGAACAGGCACCTCCTGCAGCCAGACAAAGTCACACATGTCTTAGAAAAAGTGTCTGAAGGTAAGGATCTAAAAAGACTGCCGTTCTGACTTTGATAAAGAAATTGCAACTAATCGATTATGGCTGTTTTTTGTTGTCAAGTCAGCAGATTTCCTTAGTGCAGGGGAAAATATTTCTTAAAGTGAATACATTGTTGGATGATAATATTATTATATGAACTTTACATATAAGGCCTAGAGTGGACTTGTAAATAAATCCTTGGCTGCTTTTTATATCTATTCATTTTTTGAATGTTACTCTACTAACCAGAGCTGAAAGGAACAGGTTGTTCTTTGGTGTGTTGGATGGAGCACAGACAGGTTTTCTAATTCCTTACTTCTCACTTTGATGTTGCTTATGAGGTGTTTGCGAGTACAGTGGTGACTGGGCTGGGTTTTGAGGTTATCAAGTTCTCCTGTCTTGAAGGCTTGTTTGTCTTTTTCGTGGCCTCTGGGGAAATACATTTTCGAGGTACCTTTAGCATGTGACCTCATTCTTTGGAAATTTGCACTGTTGGCTTGAGAAGAGCAAGAAACCTGAGAGCTTGCAGAGAGCGAGACAGCTGCTCTGACGTTTGGACCCCCCCCCCCCCCCCTCCCGTATTTGCTCTCATGGGGACGCTCGCATGTCAGTGCCAGTACGACAAGCCCCCCTACTGACAGCATGTCGTGTGTCGAAATCCAAGAGGATTTACTCGAGGTGAACAAATGTATAATTTTTTTTACTAGCTGTTTCAAAACTGACTTTATCACTCGAAGCAGCATAGAGGATAATTGGGTATCCCTTAATTGGCAGTGAATAGCCGTAGCTGGGAAATATAGTCATCTCAAAAGCAAAGCATCACATTTTTTTAAATCCCTTTTTTTTTTTTTAAATGACTATCATGTTTTTTAAGTCCAGTATTTTGATCCTTTTGAAGACTCCACACCCTCCCCAAAAAACAAAACAAAAAACAATTAGCTCACTTGCTTGGAAAATTGAATACAATTCTCAAGTTTCCAAAGTTCCTTAATTTTAGTCATGTGAGTCTAAACTTTTCAGTTTGTTTTGCAGTTCCCTCATTCCTCATTTTACGTTTCTGCAGACCTCAGGTAGTCCCATGGTTGAGAGGCTAATCGGTAAAATTGGCATCCAAACCTTTACAGCTGTTTTAGCCGAAAGTGCTGACTTTCTCAAAACTGTTCAGAGTAGACCATGAGTTTGTATGAGAGAGGAATTACAGTTTCATCAGGCTTGTTTACATTTTCTTTTCTTTTTTTTTTCTCCACCAGAACTTGGTAAAGACCCCCTCGTTAAAGGCAAGCAGGCAGTGGAAATTAAACACACCATGAAAGAACCTCGATCCCTCACAGATACAGTTCGAACCACTGGCCACACAAAAGAGCTACACCTACGCAATGTTTGCTGGAGACAAGCAAATGGTGAGTAGGGGGAATTTCTTGCCGCCTACAATGCTTTTTATCCTCTTCTATGTTATTGAGTTAAAAAAAAATGAGGTCATGTGTAGATATTTATCAAACATGATTTAACTTTTTAACTTTTAAAACATTTTGTCCTGTAAAATGTTCTGATCAGACCAGTGGTCTTTACTCCTCTTAACTATAGTGTGGTTTAAAGGGATATTTGCAATATCATACAAAAACGCCTACTCGTTGTTTTATAATAAACTAAAATAAGGAAGTGGTGCACGTTGTGCATTTTCCTGTTTGATTGAAGCAAGCTATTTTTTAACCATAGCAGACTTCCTCAAATTGACTTTAAATTAGATGACAAAAATGTATAACAAACTGTTGGAAGTTTTTTTTTTTTTTTACTTTGATAAATGCAAATGCAAAACTCATATTTTTTTTTTTACTAAATACTTTAATTTAGGAAGAATCTCATTTATTATTTTTGTTTTTAATTTCAGAGTTGCCACGTAAAAAGCTGCTGTGGTTCCCTTGTGGAGTGGAAGTGGAAGTCAGCTTTTCAGCTTTGTTCTCTAATGTCTTGGTAGCTTTTGCTACTATAAAGACTGTGGGTGACCATACCCAGGACTGCACTGTCACACTAAGTAGCACACCTGTAAGTGTTTGTTTACTTAAACTAAAAAACATTCTGTCAAATGTCACTATTACCAAAGCAGGCAGCACATTGATATAAATGATAACAATAAAATACTTAATAATTTTTTGAAACGGGGTAATACAATGAATTAAAGAAATTTGTGCAAAAATGTCATCTTTTAGCTTGCACACAACTTCCTTCTAAAAAAAAAACTGAAGCTGTTTTCCTTGTAATTGCTTCCTCGAGTTAATCTTAGGTTAAAAACCTACAAGCTGTTTCTACATCATAAATTCCACGCTGCTCGTGTTGGAATGCAGTGAGTTTCCGTTAGCCAGACGCAGCAATGACCACTCACACCCCCGCTTCACATGTCTGAGGAAGTTCTCCCCATATATGGACTTCCAGCACACTGCAACCAGTGACAAAGCAGGAAATACAAGTGATATGGTGTCTATCTGGTTACAGATTGTCGAACCACACTGACACCCTGTGGTTGATATGAGTTTGAGAAAAACAATCCCAACAATTAATCTTTGTGTTTTGTCTCCTTAGGTGATGGAAGACATATTTTCCAGGCCGGGGCGGTCAGAAGAGATGGACTCGCTCCTGTTTAAAGCCTCAAATAATCCAGATTGTACTCTGAGACTTTGCTCTCTTCAGAAGTTGAAGGTATGCTCTCAATCTGTGACTCATATTTGTATCTGAGCTCCTTAGTTATTTCCAATAAATTTAAGTTCTTTGCCATGTTCTGTTGCTAGGAGTCATTGATCATCAAGGTGGATCTACATTATACTCACAAAGACAGTAACCTGCGTCAAACTGAGAGCCAACAGGTGGATATAGGAAAACCCCTGGTGGCATCTTGTAAGCTGTACAAGGAGAGTCACGCAGCAAAAAACAAGAGACAAGAAGGTACTTCAGCTCAAAGTATGGGCAACATTTCAAACAGCACGTCACCGCGGCAGACCCCGGCTCGTCCGTGTCACACTAGAAAGGCAGTTTGTGCTGCTAAAACTGAAACTGTATGGAGCAACGAACCCGAAGAGAACGATGAGAATGAACTGTGAGATTTATGTCTTTCACTTTAAATAAATGAGATTTTTTTTTAAAGTTGTTAATCATGAATCCTGACTGTAATTGATGAAAACAATTAAGTGAAAGAACTGAAAAAAAAAACACTGTGGTTGTCTCTTGAAAGAGTATTTCTGAAGAATTACTGTAGTTGACACTTATTATTTTAAAGGCAAGCTGGCTGGCCTGTAGAGGACATCACTATCAATAATTTATCTAATAAATATTTCTTCCTTTCAAGTTTTGGAAAATATTATGTTATTTTTAAACCTAAGATCAAATGTACATTTTTTTACTAAGAAATATAAGACTGCTTATTTAATCAGCTATATACATTGGTGCTGAAATTGTTTTTTAATAAATGTTTGGAAATTAAATGATTTTGTCATACGTTTCTTACCTTTCATGATAGGATCACAGATAGCAATATTTTTGTTGTACTATTAAAAAAAATGTAGTTACAAATGGAGAAAAACTTTTTTTTTTATTTATGAAAAATTAAAGCACACGTTAGGTAGTATGTAATTATCCTATTAGAAAAAACTGTTAGCATTTTAAATACAACAAATTACTGCAAAAATATCAATTATCAAATATTTGCTTATGTTGGTTAGTACTCTGCGTTGTGGCCGCAGCAACCCCGGTTCGAATCCGGGTCACGGCATGATCAAAACTCAGTGATGCAGAAACTTATTTTAGTGTGATGCTTAATTGTAAAAAAAAAAAAAAAAAAGCGGTTCTTATATTGACATATAAGACAAAACAGATTTCCCATCCAAGCAACTGGTGTGGTAAAATTGAAATATGTAATTTTAAAATCACATTTGTTTTATTTTTATTTTTGCAATTGCCTAAAGTTTGTCAAACAATACAAAAAATGCATTTGTCATTGTTCAGATTTAATGAATTTCTTCAGTCCCACTAAAAACGCCGTTTAGTGGAAAGAAAACATATAGCTTTTAACTACACATTGTCTATTGAACGATTACAAACACAGGCCGACATTTAATTAGATAATACATCAATTGCCCATTTAAATAATTTGTAATTTGCATAATAAAACAACACAAAATTAATAAGTGGTAATCAACTCTGGTAGCTTCATAGTGATATTAATTAGTTCTAAAACACTTGACTACTTATTAAACGCAAGTTCAGCAAGTGACCTGCAGGTGGCAGTGCAACACATTTAATTTTTATAACAGAAACAAGAATTGGTAAGACACCTGAGGCCAGTAGTTGTAGGTCAACCCAAAGAGGGGTTTGGATCTATTGTGAAAGCCAATCAATAGAAGTAGTCCCTTGTTTTTTTAATTTACTTGCTAACAACCAGTAGCAACACTCACATCAATGTTTCGCTGTTTTTTATTTTATTTTTTATGCAATTTCTATAATAAAATAAATGTACACAAAACAGGCCTACTAAAATTATTTACAAATAACAGTCCCCTTATAAACACTGAAATCCCGATTGTTCTTCCTGTTTACTTGCCCTTTGCTATGTTTATTTGTCAGCCACCCTTCTACTTTTTATTTTCCTGATTTTAGCTGTTGTTTTGCTACTTTTTGGTAAAAGCAAGCCTTTTGTAAATTTTAGCATTTAGCTGGCTTTTGTTACATTTACCTAGTGGTTTATTACTTTCAGGTTTTAACTAATGCTTTGCTTCTTATACCATGCATTTAGCTGCTTTTAGCATTTTTTCCTTTTAGCAGTTGTTGTTCATCTTATTGTAGCTTCAACAACTCAGTTATCTTATTAGTCAACTTAGCAAATTTGTTCAGTTATTTAGCATTTATTTATGCTGCATTTTCGCAGTACATGTTACTATTATTTCAAAAGGCCTGCATCAATTCTGAGGCATATCAAGTATAATCTGATTAAACAGGAAATAGATGTGTCAGGATTCAGACAAACTGCAGCGTTAGACAACAATGTTGGAAATAATCCTAAAAACACACAGTACCGCCTCGTGCGCCCATTGGCTCACTTTGACGTCAATTATCCCCCGGTCCCGCCCATCAAGCTGAAGCGGCAGCGCTGAATGGTGAGAGATAATCCTTCTCTCGACCACAGGCAGATACACACAACACCGCCGTCTGGATGCGGGCATCCTTGGGTTCTCCTGCTGCTCGACACGGAGCCACAACGAGAGTAAAACTTCTCGGGACAACGATGGTGGACGCCTCGGCGGCTGAATCCGCGGCTGCTGGATGTTTGTGGGGGAAACGGAGAATGCGGTCAATGTGACGTTCACTTGCACGCTCCGGTGTTGAGTTTATTGTTCTGGTCCCGTAGACGCCAGGGAGAGAGAGAGAGAGAAAACTGCGGATCTTTGGGGAAGATGTTGAGCCGATTCATGAGTGGCAGCGTCAGGAATCTTGAGCGGGAATACAACTGCACGGTCAGACTGCTGGATGATACGGAATATACGTGCACCATTCAGGTTAGTCACCTGTCGGACCGCAGAGAACTGAAACACTGCTGCGTTTGGGGTCTGATCAGAAGATCTGTGCTTTAACCCAGACCAACTGGGGAACCGTGACTGAAGTATGCTACAAATTTTACCTACATTTTTATTCATCATCAAAACTCATAGCATCATCTGAAACATCAATAAAGCTTTAGTTGATTAAATACAAAAAAAAAAAAAAAAACTCACCCAAAGGGACTCATTGCAAGCTACTAAATAAAAAAAATATAAAAGGGGTTTTCTGAATCAAATAGTTCCGTTTAAAAGTGTTTAATCCAGTAGTTGTCCAGGTACACTATATTAATAATGTGGATATGCACTCAATGTAAACAAACACTGAGCTGAATCCACAGTGGAAGCTGGAGTCAGATGATTGACCTACATTAGGCTGGCTGCAGTCTGTGTAAGTAAACAAATATGACAGAATTAAACAAGAATTTCAGACTTGTAGCCTAGGTCAATTTTGTATAAAATTACAGGAGACAACAAATTAAAGCTAAAACATTCAAGGAGTGGCAATGTCTTATCAGTTATGTTTTCCAGAAAAGAATATGAATGACCCAGTGGATGACCCTCATCTACAATATTGATCAACTTTTAACTCATAATCTGTCAAATAGACTGAATTATAACCATTTTTTGTGGTTTTAAGGGTCAGATAGCTGTTGTGGCCATCTTGAATCAGTGATTGAGTTGTAGATCCAAGGGTTGCTGTCTACAAGCTTCAGTAAAACTCATCCAATGATTCATGAAAAATGTTGGTAACGCACATAAACAAAAACACACAAAACACAACTGCCTGCCTTTCGCCTTTCAGCGTCAGGCGATTGCAAAATCAAGTAAAAACAATTCTTATAATGTCTAACAACTGTCAGCTGAGGTGTGTTGCTTTGAAACATAAAAGGAGCCGGGGCCTCCGTGTTAAAATGTGTCACTTGGCTTGTTTGTAACGTTTCAAACAGCCTTACTTTGATAGTTGCGTGGTTTTTAGCTCCATTCTGATTTGATTAAAAGTAGGCCTGTCACTGCAGTTACAAAAAAAAAAAGATTCAAGTGTTTGAAAGAGGAGGAAGTCCTTGGAGAATACATTCAATACACCTGTTATATGACATAAGTGAAACATTAATAACATAAATTATTCTTTCATTTGTGATATTTGCTGGCGTTGCTGTTCCATCTTCTACCCCAACGATTGCATGTGAAATAGATGCTGCAGTATGCTGTGACTGTGAGCCCAGGTTGTAAACAGACCTGCATTTCTGCTCAGAGCCTGCGCGTGTGATAGTACTGTGCCAGATGGACTGTGAAACCAGCAGGTGTGCTGTTTGCAGCAGAGTCGGGGCGGCTGACGAAACCGAAGTGGAAGGAGGGGAGCGGGGGAGCGAAAGGGGAGAACGCTGTGGCTGTCTGGCATCCTGATTAAATTTTTCATCCAGTGAGGGGAGCAGGACAATCCAACTGTCTAGGCACATTGCTAATGTGTGTTCCACATTTAGTTTGGTCCCTCAAGGTTCGAAGGCCTGCCAAAGGAGGGGGGGATATAAATGTATCAACCTGGATATAAGGACTCCAAGACTTGGGAATGCAAATATAAGAGGCGGGGGCAGACTCTCAGACTGTTTTTTTTCATTCTCTTTCTATTCTGCTTATTTATTTATTTTTGATACCTGTTCCTAAAGTGCACTTTTTATTTCACCCCCTCTAGACTTATTCCCATCAAACTCAGCTCTTATTTCTGAACTTTTTAATGGCACTATAGTCAGATCTGCCCCCCGGCTCAGGTCATCATCAGTGACATTACCCTGTTGTCTGTGTCTTAAAGCCACAACCTAAAAGTACAAGAAAAATCTAACCTAAGCTAAAATTTTAACAACTCAGTCAGAAAACATGGTCATGTGCATTCTCAGCTTGTAAAGCATGAACTGAAGTTTTGCATTATTGAATTATGGAGATTTCAGCAAGGCTGGGGGCAGGAGAAGTGAGCACTTATCAGTGCTTATTACTGTAGATGTAGTCCTCATAAAGCTGCAGGTTGATGGAGGAGTCTGAAATTTGCTTTTGCGCTTTTCTGTCATTTTATGCAGTTAAAAAAGAAGTTGCATCATCAAGAGAACCAACCGTGCTTCATGTTTTATAACTGATTATATCACATAAAAAACAAAACACATTTCATGGAGCACAGTCAGTTGTAAAATGCAGAATGCATGTGCAATAGTTTTAGTCCCTTAAGCAAAACCAAAACAGTGAATTATGGACATTTTAAAGTTGTTTATCTTGAGTTTACAGGTTTACGTTATTTTTGAAATAATGTTTTTTAACATGATGTCTCCTTCTCTAATATGTCTCTAACAACCACAGTTTAATAAAGCATATATTTTATTTTACAGTATATAAAGCTATTTGTCTGCTTTGATAGACAACAGTTAATAGACTCTCTTGACACTATTAACTCACATCCTCTATGATCTTTATGGGTTTCTAAAATAACTTAGTCCTTGCTTTTTATAATTTTGTCACTTTCATCACTTGCTCTTTTACAATGAATCTTAAATATATATTCAGTCAGTTCAGAGTTGGCAGAGGGGTTTTCTGTTTTATGTGCGAGTGAGAGGCAATTTAGTCCAAGTTCTCCTGAGATCTGCTGACCTGTCATGAGCAGACCGATGGGGTGAGGGGGGGGGGGTGTCTGTGTATCGAGGGGTGCCTCACTTTGAATCATGGTGCCAGCGTCTCAGCTGTTGCTCCGGTGACTCCACAGTTACTCTGGGAAATTGTAGGATCACTCAGTAGTTGGGATTCCACCTAACAAACACTCATTTTCTTACCCAAAGACATGGGAAAGCATATTTGCTCACATCACCCAGGATGCACTCTGGACTGTCCTACAGTCTCAAAAGTCCTGTCATCTTTTTTAAATAGACATTCTTCACAGCATTTCAATCACAGTAAAAGGTTTGAAACTTTCATGATACGTTTCATGTAAAAAATAGAGATTTTATTTTTTAGTATTTTAGTGGATATAAATTTTATATTTTAGTAGAACTTGCCCAATCATTGTTTAAATGATTTTGAACAAACAAACTTCATGTCAAATAAGTTTTTAAGTACCTTAACTGTTGCTTAGGTATTTCTGGTTTTAAATTGCCTTCCAAACCCAATATTTCATTTGAAAGCAGAATTCAAACAGTGCTCATGAATTAAAATAGTTGAGCAAATCTAGAAGCTCAGATGCCGACAGTGAATGAGGTGTTGTGTAATTACAGAACTAAGAATGATGTTTTAGAGGAAATGTGTGACCATGACTGAAAAATGGGGGGGAATTAAAAATTAACATGTTTTATCTGTTGTTCTACAATGAAGAAAAAAAGGACAGTGGAAATGGCTAACAGTGTCACTCCCATTAGAGGTGTCAAAAACATTATTGCTTCTAAATACTGAGTTTTTTTTTCACACTTAATTAATGAAACTGTTTAATCTGGTTTGTTATTACTATCATCTAACTCAGCTGTATATAAGTAAAATATTACAAGACAGTCAGAAACATATATTGCACTACACTACAGCAGTTTTTAATATTTACTGTGTACAGCATTGGTTGAGTAGTTGTGTGGTAATTGATTTTGAATGTATAGCTTTAGACAAGGTGAGCTTTACCTTTGGTTTTATGAAAGGGAGAGTGGCTTAAAGTGCCCATGATATCAAAGTTTTGTAATAAACATGAATGCATTTTTGGAGAGATAATATTGATAACATTGCAAAACAAATTTCACGCCGCTGAGCTGCAGTAATCCCCGGTAATGCCTGCAGAAACTGCTTGCTGTTTGAAAAAAAAAACTTTTTACTTTAGGTATTTACTTAAAGATTAGGGCAAAGATTTTTCTTTTGACCTTAATTACCTGTTTCAACATCGACTGTTTTCTCTTGGTCAGCATTTAAAAGAAAAAGAACCAAAAAGCAATGCATGCTGCAGAGGTTACTTTGTGACCAATGATTTTTTTTCATCTACACTCCTTAGTTGTCATTCTCTGCTTTTATTTTCTTTTTTTTTTACAAGGTGTTGATCTAAATGACAAATTAGAGTATTTAAAATGATCCACTCGTGTAGGAGCCTGTAAAGCAGTGTATGTTGTCTTGTTTCAGAGCTTTATCTCTGCTCACTTTGAACCCCTACAGCAGGGATGTCTAACATGGTGGTCCTCAAAGGGCCAGTTCTAATCAATGTTTCATGTTTAACTTAGACTAAACAGAAAACTTTCCTTATCTCATATCTACAGCTGAGCACCACTAACAAACAATAACTGAGCTCTACATGGTATTTCCTGCATAGAAACAGTCTTGAATGGGAAATAAATAATACAGAAATATTATTAAAAGTAAAAGAAAGAGGTTTACTCACTAGCTGTGTTTCCATCAACGTTTTTTAAATGTGCATTTTGAAGTATCGCATCAGAAAAGGTAAATGGAAACGGCATGACTCGAAAAAACTTCCTCTGATTTGCAAAAATGTTGATACGCTCACTTGAGGTGGTTTTGGGTTTTTAAAAAAAGAGTTAATGTGCAAAAGGAGAGATGGAAACACATTTGCCGAATAAGTTCTGACGTAGTGAACATTTACCTCACATAGCTGACCAGCTGTTCTCGCTGACTGTCCGGTACCGGGCCGGGCTGCACCGGTACGTTCCTGATAACTTCTCTCCATGGTCCTGAGATGTGTGGACCCTGCCAGTTTGCGGCTTTTACTTCCTGTTTACTACACACATGTGTCTGTCATAATTGATTCACTTCAAGCCAGTTGATGGAAACACGTCTGATTCGCATTTCTTAGTTTTTATCTTTTTGCGAAATTTAAAAAAATTGCTTAAATTTTAAATTAAAATTGGATGGAAACACGGCTACTGTTGAGTTGTGGTAAGTCTTGAATTCTGAACTCTCCCACTTTCTGACTGGGAATTCCCATGCATAATTGAAATGCATTATGGGAGATGTAGTTTATGGTCAATGCTGTCTTTAAAGCAGCTCATTTTGAGACATTAATGCAGGGCTATTCAACTAAATTTCTCAGGGGGTCACAGTTACTCAAAATCAACAGCTCAGGGGAAAGGGTGAAATCTTTCACCATTTCATATGAAATTAAGTAAAAACAAAATAATAAAATTTTTTGGGGGATGTAGTTTTTGGCGGACCGGACAGAAGTCACCTGCAGGCCACACTTGGCCTGTGGACCTTGAGTTCGACATGTGCCCTACAGTATTTAGTGTTATAGACGTTTGTTTACAGGTGGTTCATCATAAATTTACCTACCACTGATGCCCCAGAAGTGTGGGAGGAAACCATAGCTGAGGCAGAACATGCAAATATTTTTTGTTGTGTTGTAATTTGTGTGACCTAATGCACCATTGTGCTACCAGGTTGTAATGGAAAAAGTCATAAATTAGTTGAGAGAAAAAAATTCTAAATTCAGAAGCTATCACAGTTTAAAGTGTCTAAAATAACAGCTCTGAAAACAGTGCAGGTGTGTCAGTGTCCACAGTGGCTAACACTGTTGATATGCTTCTTATTAATGATTAAAATGTGTGAATGTTTAATGAGAAGTAATCTCAGGAAGACGTCACTTGCACTTAGCAGCATCCGAACCCAAACAGCTTCACGACTGGCTGAACTTGCAGGGGATGGCAATTAAGGATTGCTTCGTTTTACATATTTTACATTTTTTAGACAGGAGCTCAGTGCAGGAGGGCTCCGTCTCTTCTGGGGGATTTGATTTGCTGGTACAGCCTCTCGCCAGGTAGACTTTAGTAAGCTGTACATGTTGATAATAAAGGAGCCGAGGCATCGTGTCAGGGCTGGATGGTGTTTAATCTTTACTCTTGTGTTTCGTTATCGTTTCTCACACAGATCTGAACTCCCACTGAATATTGCATGGAAATTAAACTTTGCCTGACCTGCACTGGCTTACTGGGATTCTTGAAAGCACTCAGCTCAAGTCATGATGCTAAAGAACTTTTTTTCTGGATGCTCATAGAAATGAGCTTACAGGCACACACAAAGAATACTCAGGTTTTTTTTTTCTCATAAATTTGTAATACTGTCACTGCATGATGCTCGGGCCTCTAAATGTGGCTGAAGAGCTTGTTTGGATCTGTCTGACGAAACGGCCCTTTCCTATTCCCTAGTGTCTTGTGTGTGTGTGTGTGTGTGTGGTGTGTGTGGCAGTGAGGCAGTCTGTCAGTGCGTCGGCAGCAGTCTGCTTCCATTGTGCCGTCTGAGATGTATTGTGTGACAAAGAGAAGCAGAACGAAGCCTGAGGTTATTGTTATGCTCCACCCTTAAAGGCACGACTATTAGACGCCCTCCTAAAGCAACACGTTTGTGTTGTGACCACTTTGCTAATCAGAAAATGAGCCGAAGCAGCATTAAGTTTGGCTTTAAAAAGCCTGGAGCTATATAGTATTGTGAACAGATTGCACAGCTTGTTGGTTGTATTTACATAAATCAGCAGCCTTGAATGAATGACTGCGCATGTTGCATTTGCAGGTCCTTGTAGAGGCAGTGAAAGGGAACGCATTACATTTCTCGCAAGCAGCTAATTTGAAAGAGAAAAATAAAAAAGGGTCAGCTTAAGTTTGGATCAGTGAGAAATAATGAAGTGTTTGTAACCTCCAGTTCTGATGAGCAGGAGGGATGTAAAAACCTTAGAGTTAATCAGATTATCAGAGTTCTGTTCAAAGTATGACCTGAAAGGTTTCTGGGTACAATTTTTAAATTTAAACAAATATTTACTGCGTAGACGTCAGACTGAATGTTTTTCTTTTGGACGACTCGTAACACATCTGATATTTTGCATTGACGGGATTGAGTGGTGTTAAATTAGTTGCATATGAAATGTTTTTGTTCGGAGGGCAGTCTGTGCTCAGCCAGAACTCCCCAGAGAGCTTCTGATAGACTTTTTGTTTTTCTCCGTTTAAATACAAATATGTGTTTTGCATAATTTATTACAGGCTGTGCAAACGAAAATAATATGGAGAAGCAAACAATTTTATCACTTGCCGCCATTCATTTAATTGTCTACTATGGGTTTGTGTGTGTTTGTTAGCAAAATGTCTCATACTGGACAAATCATTAAATATACACAAACTGGGTTAACCCAATTAAATTCTGCCACATCTAATCAACCTTAGCAAACAAAACAATGATGCAGCTCCAGACATTGAGCTAAAATTTGGTGTGGTAGTAGCTGAGAGTCATCCACAACACATACTCTGAACGCTAATAGATCGTGCAGCAATTTTATTTAGAACATGGCATGAAAGATGGCAGGCATTATGCATTACTGGAATGCATCTTTTTAACTTGCAATGTTTTTGTCCAGCATTTTAACATAGGAAAGCCATTAAATGCATCATAAAACATTGATATCCTACTGATTGTGTTATATTTAACAATATACGGGGCTTTGTTGATGCTTTAGTTGGACAAATTTCACACAACTATCTAAGTATAGTCTGTTTTTTGTACTTTTTTTTCTTCTTTTTTTTTTACTTTTGTCCTTCCTTCTCTCCCCACACAGCATCTCTCTGCTCCTGGTTGGTTTTGAGCCTGGGGGCACGCTGCTGAAAATCCAGCCTTTGTCCTGCTCTGTACTTCAGGACCCTGTGCCTCTGCAGACTAATGAGGAAGCACAGGAACAGGGCTGTACTACACCAAAATACAAAAACCAAACATAAATCTACTTGGTGTTTGGTCGCAGAACACAATAGTCTGAAATTCCATTCATCTACAGTACAATAGATTTTCATTATGCCACAAGACAGTATGTTCAGTCTGTGCTTCTTAATCTTTAACCACCTTCCTCTGTCAAAAAGTTGCTTTGTGATGGAAATGATCACCAGCTTTAGTGTCATGAGGCCAGGTGCTGAACCTAAATCTGATGTGGTCTGACATCCGTGACAGTCTCCTGTTGGCCAAGCTGCTAACAAAAGTATTAAGAGAGCCCGAGGAGTTTTTCTCTCAGGTGTAACGCATCATAAAGAAGCATTCTTGTCTTCATTTGTTAAACAAATTTTTTCCCCCTCCTCCTTGTCCTCCTGCTATGTCCCACTTTCACTTCATCTGCTCCATGGGCCACCTCTTCCCCTCTGTTTGGACCATCAGGCTTGTAGTTTGCTGCACACGGTCTCACTGCAGGACTTTTTTGAACCTATTATTGTCATTCCTCCCCTCCTTTTTTTAGCCTCAATGTTTTGTGCCTCATTTAGCACCTCATCAAACTCCCTGTGCACTGTTGAATTTTGTTTGTGTGTCATTCACAGTTTGCCATTTTTGTTTGTTGATTAAATCACGCTGAAGGATGTAGCGACACCTTTTTTCAGCTGTGCTCTGTTGGTTTAAATGTGTTTAATATAAAATAAACATTGCTTGATTGGTGATCGACAGGAAATTCACCTGCAATGTTTTTGGGCTTGTGTTTTTTTTTTAGTAAGAAGTTTTGCGCTTTTTCTGTTTTATCCTCATGATACACTTAATTAGACCTAATGTGATTGAAAATATGACTTTGTGTTGGCTGTATAGTGTCTCACAAAGTGTACAGCTTCAGTGAAAAGCTAAAAAATATCACCAAATAATAAAAAGCTGTCAGATTCTGAAGGCTTTATGATCCACCAGATACTGTAGTTTTCTTTTTACTTGATGCAATGCCAGGATTAGAAAATGCTCTACCAAACTTAAAATAAAAAATATTCTTTGCTTGCACACAAATTGCACGATTAAACCAAAACTTTGTGGTTTACCATCCTGAGATTTTATTTTGCCAAATATCCGTAACATTGTTAGTCAGCAGTGATGTGATCATCCTACGAGATCACTGCTTGTTTCCAGCAGTCACAGTGTGAGGGCCTGGGGACACCCTGGACAGACTGTAAGACCATCACAGGGTCGTGACCAACAAGTCACTCTCTCATACCTATAGTAACAATATAGAGTTATCAATTAACCTAATATAATGTTTTTGGTCTGTGGGAGGAAACCAAAGTGCTCCGAGAAAACCCACACATGCACAGAGAGAACATGCAAACTGTACCCATAAAGTTCCAGGATTCGATTCAGCAACCTTTTTGCTAAGAGGCAACACCTCTTCCAACTGAGTCTAGACAAAGTTCATGCTCCAGTTAAAATTTGATGCACAACAAGGGAGATAATTTAGAGTTGGCGTGGGATGAAAAAATAAGATTTTGTCTTTCTGCCAATTTTGATTTAATGGAGACATTTACATTTCTAATGGCACTGACAAAAATACTTCTATTCATTTGAATTTGTCAAATAATGCAGTTCTGTTCAGTGTCCAGATATTTGGGGTTAATGATGTAGAAACCGTTCTGTTGCATGTCAATGAATTGCAATGCTGAAGTGAAGCTGGATTTATTTTCTCCTCTAGCATTAATGCTGGTATGCAGTCTGTTCTTGTCGATGCAAATGAAGCTTATAATACCTATCATCACTTGGATGTCAGAGCATCATAGGCACAGATTGCAGCATTTTTGTCTCCTTGAAAAAGATCCGTTTAATATTTATGAAGATGAAATTCTCTGTTGTGAAGCATCAGGAGCTGCTGGAAGGACGTGATTTAGAGTCTGGTGTTGTTGATGGAGGTGGCTGATCTCGAGCATCATTATGAAAGTAGTCATCGGGGAGCATCATCTTGTCAATGAGTGGAGCTCTCGAGGAAACACGAGATTTTGTCATCTTCTTACAGATGTGACTGGAGCCCGTGAAGAGGGCTGCTCCAACTGCACCAAGACAAACAAAATCTGTTTATTCTGTTAGTTATTCTTACTTTTTTATGCTCATATGTTAGCGGTTGGCTAGTTTGTGGTATATAAATGAAGACGTTGGTTTATAAAAACAGAATCAGCAGTACTACAACCTGTCACGATGAGACAAACTTGTTATTTTTAGCGTTTAGAGCTGAATAACCCCCCACTAATTGATAAATTCATCTGGGTTTAATTTGCCACCCACTGTACCCAATTTTCTTCCTCAAAAAGAATTGCACAGTTTCAGTGGCTAGTCAGATAGGTTGTTATTTGTATGTTTTGTCCGTGCAAATATTTGCTTTCGCCTTAGCCTGAAATAAAAAGCCCGAGCAGCTCCACGCGCGTCTGGGCCGGCAGATTACACTAACAGCTCTCCGTGCGTTCAATCATTCTCCTGTCTCCTTTTGTGTGTGTGTCAGCGCAGCAGTCACAAGAGATGTGCATGTCTCTGGAGACGAGATAGATGAACGCACACACACACACACACACGGGAGACAAAGAGGCTGAACGTACACAAAAACACAACAAGCCACAGAAACAAAGAGTGCTGTCCAGTGCAGGTTTCAGCTCAGTTCAGCAAAGTGTATTTGGATTAAGAGCAGCGTGCAGAGCTCGACAAAATTGCACTGATTTTTAATTTAGTCTTGGAAAATTTTAAATGAAATAATTAACTTCCTCCCTAAAACAGTTTGCTTTTTGTCGTCCTTCCCTAAAAGCAGGGAAGGTTTTCTCTTTGAGGCTGCAGCAGCTTTCTATAGATGTTATCAGATTGTTTCTCTTAATGGATGTTCGTTTTTACTGCTTTTGTTTTATTGAGGCAGGTTCTAAAACAAAAATATTTTTAGCATTTTATCTCGTACTATTTTGCTTTTTACAGGCCTCTAAAATAAAGGGGGAAAAAAACTGAAAATTTGAGTTACTTTTTCTTTGTAGTTGTGTTTTTTGCATTATTTGATGTTTTTCTTTTCTGTAATGTAGAAAATCAACTATAAGATTGAAGCTATTTGTCAGTTGACAAGCTATTATTTTTGTATCATAATGGACATTTTCATGTTTTAAATACAGAATTCAGGCAAAACCAGGCTGGGAAGCTGTCAAGAATTACTTCAGGCTGTTATTTTACTGTAGCTTTGTGGGTATTTATATGCCATTTGCCAATGTCACAGATTATAAATAAATAAATAAATAGTGGAAACATAGAGTTATTTGTCTCTAATTTAGTGTAACCTAACTAATTAGCTGACCAACCTAAAGACCAACCAAGACAACCCCTTCCTGTCACAAACTATATTCTCTGTGCTCTCGTCTTTCTGCAAACACAGCAGCTAAAAATTAAGAAAAAAAAACATTCTCATTATTTTTGGTTCATTAGGTCGTGTGTCAGGATATTTTAGGCCACAAGCCAGGGAGGAGTTGTGCTATTTGGCTCTCGTCTCTCACCTCCTGCCTTTCTCTAGTTGATTTCTGCTTGCCCTTTTGAACTCAAAACAAGCATCTATTTCATAAAAAAAATCTATTCTTTGCCCTGTAATGTTTGATGTTATTAGGAAAAAATGGTTCCCAAATCTAGCAAATATTAGGAACAGCGCGAGTTCTAAAAATGAATATATGCTGCCGTCTCAAAGAAAATGGGTTTTTAGGCCAAGTAGTGACATGAGTCCGGGATTTAACAGCCGTGCATATGATCCTCGCTGTGCATGCGTCTTCGGGGGCTTTTTTATTCTCATTACGCCTTTTCAAACCTCTCTATCATCAACCAAAATCCAGTATTTTATTTGCTTTTTATTGTTATTATTTCCAACTAAATATCAAATTAGAAACTGCTGATTGACTGTCCTTTGATGTCAGCACTGCATCGGTTTTTAGTAGAAATAGATGGGGGATTATTGTGATTAAGTTTTATAATGCTCACCCAGTCAAGATTAACAGACTGAAGCATTTGACGGAATAAATCCAGATCGACTGCAGCCTCTCTTCTACACGTCTGTCCGCTCAGCTAAATAAAATGTTCAGTCACAAACCAAATCATTGCCAAACAATTTAGGACATCATGGGGAGCATTAACTGAAAAAGTTTTTAGATAATCGTCTTCATATTTTTCCTCTTTTGTAATTGTAAGTTTCCAGATATAGTAAAAAAACAAAGTTTTAATAAAATGTTAACTGTTCCTGGTGGCAGCTCTGTCTTTGTTTTGGCTCAGCACACAGACAGAGGTGAGCCATGTGGTGGAAAAATTACAGTCTGGAGGGGATTATTTCACCAGTGGTGCTTTGCTCTCTATAAATGATTTTCATGGAGCTGTCCTTTGCCCCAGGGGTGGGAAACAGGTGCCACCGATGGTATAAAGAGCTGTTTGCATTGCTCCTCAGAGTGTCGTTCTTACAGTTCTTTCAGGGTAGACTGATTGCTTGCTTCAGGCCTCTTTGTCCCATTTAGCTGCAAATTGTATGAATAAGAGGAGTCAAAACCCTTTAAATGCCTGCGAGTTTGAATGTTAAAAATTCAGCTTTATTTGTGTTGCACCAGGACACAAACATTCATCTGACACTCAAAAGGTGTTATGAATATTTTGAGCCAAATCAAAGAGTAAAAAAAAAAAAAGCTTTAGTTACATGTGAATTATCAGAGGTGGGCTGTGGAGCAAAAAACTGATGATGGTCCATTTGTGGTGAGCTTGGTTATTTTTAGCTGCAGACGTTTTTCCGTGCAGGTGCAAGGTGTAAACCCTACAGAGGAGACGGTCCAGCTACTTATGTGAGGTCTTAAGATCATGGATTCATCATCAATATCTGAAAAGATTTGCTGGAATTTTTGTTTTGTTGTTCGCAGTATGTCGTACATTTATTGTATTTAAAGCCTTCGACTGTTGACAGAAGACACAAAGGAGATGATTATTTTAACATGGAGCTAAGTGAACACTGTGTTAACAGTAACCTTAAGTAATCATTTGTAAAGCTTCAAATTAGTGGTGTCCCAATACCAGCATTTTTACAAGTATTTGTACAAAATGCCCCGAAACATTGACACCAGGATACTGCTAGTATCATTACTTAATTGAATATGTTGATATTTCAAATGAAAAGTTTTTAGTTTTTAGTATACATATTTAATTTGATCCAGTCAGAGGCTGTGGGTCCATAAGGAGGGTGACACCTTGTTATAAATAAAACACAGTGTTTTTAAAGTCATTGTGTAATGTTTAAGTTCTAACTTTATATATATATGCTCAGTATCTGTACAATTTATTTTCATATCCATTTTTGAGCTTGCTAAGTTTGATTAACTCTGACAGCCGTTGACTTCAAATGTTAATTTGTTGTGTTTGAATTTGAATAAAGTCTGTCCAGTAGTTTATGAGATGTTGTACACACACATAAACAGACACAGGCATGATCACCTGCTTTTTGCAGCAGCGGATGATAATAGGAGTTTTCAGGGGAGGGAAATCATTCTATTGACTACTTGTCAGTGATGGTAAAAAAAATAATAAAGTAAAACGTTCTAATCAATATTTTGCTCACATAGAATGCGGATTGAACCTGTCAATACTGGCAGTACTTTATTGTCATCATCAGCTTCTTCATGATGTTTTAATCATTTTCTGTTTTGCATCAGTTGTGCCAAATGTCAACAATCAGAGGGTTGAAGAAGTTCCTCTTTAGGTCACTTATGTTATGCAATGCTGTTATTCAAACTTTATTACAGACTCAAGGTCCACAAAACAAAGACAAAAGATGTTAGATTAGGTCTTAGCAGTGATGTAAACCTGGATTCTTTAAATATTTTTACAGATGATACTGTTATAGCAATATTCAACAATAATATTGTCATTGCATGGTTTTTGAATACTGTGTAACCCTTCATTACAAGAACAAGAATTTTGATTTCATGCCTATCACCAGTAGTTTAAGTGTAGTGTTTGTCTGATTTAAGTGAAACATGTTTGTTTCTCCTTTAGGATCATCAACACCGAAACTGATAGAGAACCTAACACAACTCTCCTTATTGACCACTGCTACCTCCTTAGGGCATTATTGAACATTTTAAATTTTTACAACTGGCGTTAACTGACCCAGATAATTTATGGGGGGTAGATAACTGGTGAGTGACAGCAGAGCTTTACAGAAAGCCCCTCAGGAATACCCTCCAGGACATCCTATTACCCCTCTCCACTGGTGGGAGTAGACTCTATGCCAAGAGGTTGAATTGTGTAGTGACACAAGGGACTGCTGTGGCCTGAAGGAGGTACAATAAAGCTGAGATTATTATTTATGTACTTCTGTGAGAGCTTGCTGGTATCTACTGCTTCAGATGTGTTTTTTATGAGCAAATCATTGATCTACTTGTACATCTGCTCAACTCTTGGCTATACTATACTTGGTTATTGTCCCTCTGAGTTTTGCATAATTTACATCATTACATCAACTATGTTTCAAAGTTACAAGTGGCTAAATAATAGTTTAGGAAATGTATATTTATTTACTGTATTTAGATATAACACGTTTCTAACTGACTCACAAAGCATTGCAAAAACAAAAAACTTAAAGTTTTATTTCTTTTATCTGTAGAGGACAAATTTTATTTTTGTAGTTTGAGTCGAGGCTGTACCCTTCTGCAAACTGTGCAGTAATCAGCTGTCAGGCTCTGCTCGCTCTGTGACAGTTTGCCAGACTTTGCAGTCAATACTTCACTGCCCACTTCATGATAAATACACCAAGGCTGTTGTTTTTGAATCTAGGTAGTCAATATCTACAGAAAGAATGGTGATGGCGTCTCCTTATTGTTGTCTGCTTTTCGTGTCCAATCACCTTGGGTCTAATAATGCTGGTATGACAAAGACTTCTGGACTTCAGACAGAATATTTTGCTGCCTTGGCAGAGCTGCTCTGCGCCGTCCACCTGATCTCCCTCTTACTGCTGCTGCTGGCAGTGGTGGTACGCCAGAACCTGCCACTAAGATCAAAGTGCATATCTGTTCTGCTGTCAGCATGTCCAGCTCTCTGCTTGCTGCTCCTGTGTTTCCAGTAGATTCACGGTGCAACGTAAAGGTTAAAAACACGACACTGAGGTGCTTATCAAAGCTTTATATTTACAGAAAATAAATTATTTTCTGAACAACTATAACCATCTTTGGAAATCTTTAGGTTTGCTGGGGGAAGCTTACCTCCTTTCAGTGCATTTAAGGGAGACAAAAAAAACAAATAATTGCTATTTGATTAGACTTGCTGAGAAAATGACATCCTTATTAAAAGAAGGAACTGGCAAAATCAGTCTGGGGTGGGTGACCATCTGCCTCGACCAGTTGGGGTGAGAAGTGCAGACTTATGCAGGTCTTTGTTAATTTTTCAGACTTTTGTGCTGCGGAGAAATAAAACTTAATGAGGAAGCTGAAGTTGAGTGGTCAAACCATTTCAATTAAAACCGGACCCTTTGCTAAGTGGTTGGTAAAAAGCATTGCTCTTCTTCCTCCTAATGCATCCTCTAAAACAGATGCATTATCTTTTTGCTGCTCTGTCATGCTGACTGCTACGGGCCACGTGACTCATTTTAAGCAGACAATATTGAACACATTGGTTTTTAAATGTGAAAGATGCTGGTTCTTGCAATGGAGTTAGGGCAACAAACATCTCGTACTTGCAGTCGTTTTTGCACGAGGTGTTGCTTCTTTGTTCAGTCCAAACAGGCACATGAATTGTTAGCAGTAATAATCTGCACATACTGCACACTATTTATCCCACAGGATGGAGTTCGGCATGATCCACTGCCATACTTTTTGTTCTTGTGTATTGGTGACAGATTTTTTCTTATGTATTTCATCCCTGATATACAGTAAAAGAGATATTTCTCTCTGTCCACCCCCAAGGTTTGGTAATATAATCATCAAGCATCACAAACAAGCCAGGTAGCCTAAGATTTACCACTAAAAATGCCTTTGAGTTTGCAGTAAATCTCCATATTGAACCAGCTCTTGAGTGAATTACGAGCATATCAGTGCTCGGAGGGCCTGTATAATTGGGAAGATGACAGATGGAGGGAAACGAAAGCCAGTTCTAAAGTACTTTGTAAATCTTATCAGTGTTGCTGTGTGGAGTGTGGGTGTTGAAGGTTGTTTGTCAAGGTTATTGCCTGATGAGTCACAGCGGGGAGGCAGTCGGAGAAAGTGAGAGGGGGCACAGCAGCTTTGCCAGACGAACAATGTAATGCTATTTAAGCACAGCCACAAATCCCTCAACGTGTCAGGGACGGCTCGATGGATGCCTTATGTCTCCTGGGGAATGAGATCGCAGCGTGGCAGCTAAAACTTAATTCACAAATAACCATAGCTGAGCGACGAAAATGAAGCCGTATTATATTATATCTTTTGTGCGCTCTTTTAAACATACAACCAAAACCCGCAATCATTTCCCACACAGCTACGGTGTAGATTTTCTGTTTTGGATGGTGGTAGGATGCTGCTGCGCAGGTCAAACGGCCTATTCTCACTTCATTTTACACCGTCTGCTACGTTTAGATTAGCAACCCACTCCGCAGGGTCTTTATTTTTTTCTTTCTGTGACCCTGTTCTCATATCCAGTAGTGGATTATTTCTCTCAATCAAGATGTTTTATATAACTGCTAACTCAAGAGGATTATAGGAAAGCAGCCTGTGCACCGTAAAGATGGTGCCACGCTCTCTGTCGTGTCGTATGGGATGAAGAAATTCTGCTGCTGGTTTCCAGGTGATTTCCAAGACGTGCACTTTAAACACGCCTTTAAACATTAAAAGGAAATAAAACACAGCTACAAGTGTTCTCAGGTCACTCATATTTGTGTACGTTTTTCATCTATCCTTGGTGTTTTCTGAGCGGCAGCCAAGTAAAAAAAAAATTACTTTTTATTCATCCTTGTTGCTCCGCAGTGCTGGAGTACTTCATCACCATGGCAACTGTTCATTTCGTCATTTCTCCCCCAGGTGTGCTGAGTAACGTTTGCCCAAACTCGTTCTGCTCCCAAATACTGTATTTCATGTTGCACGTCCACTCACCCCTTATTTTAAAGTTATTATCCCTCATGAAAAAAAATCTAAAAGTCATTCTGTTCCTGTCATTTTTGTATTTATCTTAACCTTTTCGGCGTTGTTTTCTCACCCTGAAGCTGTTGCCGTTCTCCAAAGTCAGCAAACCAGTAAAGACTGCAAACTGACAGCAAGTTCCAGTTCGTCGGAATAAGCAATACAGCCTGCAGATGAAAATCTGCTTGTTCTCGCGCAGTAATTAGTGCCTGAAGGTTGCAGGATAAGCACATTTGGCTAATCCAGGCATGATGCTCCAGTGGGCTCTCAGTTTAGAGAATAGGACTGAATCCCAGTGGAGCAGATGGATGACGTGATCTGAGGGAGGCTGGAAGGGGCCCCCTGTCATTAAAAAGGCTGATTTCATGGTGTTAATGAGATCAGCATTTTGGGCTCAAGGCTGGTGGTTTGCTGAAGATTCAGCCTTTTTTTTCTGGGGGATACAAAGTTTAGAGGTCTTTTCATTTGAAGAGCATTTTCAGAATTCAAGGTTGGGGTTTTCTCAAATGAATTTTATGACCTAAAACAATGTGTTATGTTACAATGCTTTATTAAGATTACAGGGCGAAGTCTCTGCACTTCATCAGTGTATTCTGTTACACCGGATTAGTACCTGAAAATGTCATATTAGCAGATTTAGGAAACATTTGTGTTCATCTCCAGTAGTCTTTTTATTGTTGTCACGATGCATCTCAATAATCCAGGTAGAAAAATCTAATAAAGATGAGTCAGGTCCTCTTGCCATTTTCCAAAACTGATATATAATGGTGCCTCTTTACAACAAATTACAACTCTTCTACGGTAGGTTGCAAATGGCATGAAGTATTGTGATGACGTTCTGAAGTGGGAGTGTCTGAAATGGTAGGAGGTTCTTAAAGAGATAATTTTAGGCTTATATTTGATTTTCTAAAGCATTTTCATAACAACTGAAGGTAACTTACGTGATTGTAGAAGAGAACAGAAGTATGTTCCTGGACAATACATAATACCTCTTCTTTAAGCATGTTGTGAGATTTCTGTACTCTTTTCTTTAGTTGAGGTGTTGAGGTGAACACTTGAAACCACAATTTTACAGAATTTTCCTCAGATTTTAATTTTAAATATACTGGAAGAATTAGGGTTACACAACCCAGCAGAAAAATTCATAAAAGTGTCACGTTTGTAATTTTTGCACGTTGAATCAAAAGCAGCTGGATTTCTTTTTTTGATTTTCGATTTGACTCACTCGGATTACCTTCTCTTGGATGACAGAGAATCCACACCAGCACAGTGTCACATTTGTTTTCGCTTCCTCAATCAGACAACTGCTTGAGATTTTCCACTTATCCAAACAGAGTTTAGTCGCCTCGGGCACACAGGCAACCATTAATGTCAGACCCTGTTTGTGATTTTGAGCGTGTTCCTTCCCGCTGCATTTCCAAACCAGTGAGTCAAACCTTTTGTGTTTCTGTGGGATTTGTGTAACACAGATGTTCTTCAGGTGCTCCATCCTTATCTGTGCTTCTGACTCTGATGGTTGAATGCACATTCCTTCTTCTCAGAGCAGATTATTGTTGGATTCAGTGTAAATTCAGTGTTCAGATAACCAGAAATATGTTTGCAGGACTAGAATATGTCTGTTATATTTGTTCACAGGTTGAACATTTACAGACCTACTATCAAATGTTTCACATATTTCAATTTGGTGGAGTCTCCTTGCAGGCATTTTATCTCCTGCAGGGGATTTGCATTTTCTCCCCTTCGACCACGTTATTTTCATAGCGTGTACCCTGATTCACCCACGAGCCATAAAGTCTGCTGACAGTTCTATCTGCACACCTCCCCTTGCAGTTTTACTTTGCTGACTAAGGAGGTGCTTGTCTTATGGGTCGTGAGAATTTCAGCTCCCTAACAGCTCATCTATGGAGTGAAACAGCAGCAGCAGCACAGTAGAAGAAGGTTGATGATAGCGACTATTGTTGTATTAAACTCATCGTTTCTTGCTTTAGTACCATGTAGGATACGGTCTTATTTAGCTTTTATGAAAATGTATAGGATTTTGCGTTTGGAGACTTTCAACATGATTTTCAGTGAAGCGGCTGCCCGGTTCCTGTATTCTTACTGACATCATTGCTTCCAGAGCTGGGGGGGCTGGGGAGGCTCCCATCAAAATGTGCAGCTTCCTACACCACCCAATTCCCAGTTACACCAGAACACATGCCACCCTGAGCAGCCAAGCAATGCCATTCAAGCACCCCCCTCCCAGGCAAACAAAGACCCCTTTCAGACCAGTCCCTGTTGTGATCATACAGAGCAGCAGCAATCTGTTCCTCTTGGCTGCTTGCTGGGAAGTGAACCTAGGCTTTATATTTATTTATTTATTTATTTTGCTCAACCACTAAGGCTGGTTGAGACTTTTTGATTTTCCTGGTTGGACCTGACTGACATGAAAAGGCCAAGAGGGGAAATATGAAAAATTCACTTTCTCTTTTGGTAATACAGCTGTGTGTTCAGCGTGAGCTTTTGATCTGAGAGGCAGAGGTTCATGGCCGGTGACCTTTAGGGGGAAATCATGTATGTCACGGGAAAACCAGCAACAAGTCGCTGAAGCACAAACCGAGAAAAAAAGGAAAAGCTATCATTTACTGAGAAAATAGTGATTTTTGTTTTTTGGCAAAATAAACTAGTTTAAGTTGTGAAGAATCCACCCCATGTTTTAAATTAAAATTTTACTGACAAATCTCTTCGTTGTTTTATAGAGGAACAGCAGTAAACCTCACATTCAGCATACTATCCACCTCCTGCAGTCTGAAGTTTTTGAAGAAACACCTCCCCTCACCAAGAAAGTAGGACACTCTGCAGATGATGTTTGCCCAAAAATCATCTTATTGCTGATGGTTCAGGATGCTCAAGGGCCAAAAAGCTTTTTGTTACGATGACAAGGTTCACAGTAGACATAAAAATGGACCAGCATGCACCTGCACTTCCATCAGCCCACTGGCGAAGCGAGATGACATTTTTTTTTACTCAGTCCGTCAAGCAGGCTCTTTCTTCTTTTGTTCCCGCAGCATTAAATTATTGGCCTCAATCCATTACACACTTCTCCAGTCACAATATTCAGGAAGCCTTAACCTACAAAATGTGAAAGTTTCCATCCCAAGAATTGTTTTTATGGTTGTCAGTTGTGTTTTTGGGTGAAAAAGAACAACAAAATAACATGAATTTCATGACAGGAAAAGTCTTAAAGGGTAAATAATCAACAGCTGGTTTATTTCATGTTCCAGTTCCCGAAGCTTTTCTTGAGATGAGATAACAAATTTGGATATTTCTTCATGTCTGGAAGAACTCAATTTTCCAGTAGTTCTGCTGTTTTTGATTGAGCATATTTGGGAACACAAAGATCTCTGTATTTTTCAGTGGCACAAATAAAAAAGCCCTCTTTTCCTGCTGGCCTTACATTTCTACAAGTGAGACTCACTTTTGAAGGCTGGTTTCTATCTTTAATTAGAATTTAAAGATTTTTAAAGCTAAAAATAAAATGAAACTTCTTTATAAAAAAAGTCAATTGTTGCTTTCATTATTTTTCTTAGAATTTCATCACATTATCACAGCTTTACTAACAAGCTGTCTATACAATACTAATCTTACAGTTCTGTTTGCTCTGTAACGAATGTGAAATGTTCTCTTTATTTTGTTCTATCAGTGCCAGATTGCCTCAGAAAGCGTTTGTCGTGTATGTCCTGCATCATGCAGAGAAACTGAGCTGAACCAAACCACCGTGAACAGAAGCTGAACTGTGACAGAAGCTGAACTAAGAGGGTTTTTGCTGCCAGTGTGATTGTTACAGATGTGCTCTCTGGTGGCCGATTCATTTTAAATACAGAATAAATGCAAGAAAACTTATAATATTTATAATGTTCAACATAAAGCAACTGGTTTAGGTCAACAAAAGCAGCAATTCATCTACCAGTAAAATACTGGTGCCTCATCGTTTGCACATATCTAATTTTCTCCTTTGTCATGAACATTTAATTATTTTAGGTTTTGCATTAAATCATTTTTTTATTTAGTTAGAAAATGGTTTGAAATAAATACAAAACAAGACAACTCTAGTCTTGTTTTCAGTGTCTGAAAAATCGACAAAGATAAAGCCATCTCTGTTGTTTAGCTGTGGCAGCCATCTTGAATGGAATTGATTTCCAAGTTCATCAGTTGTAGACGTACTGTTCATCGAATGATTACTTTCTGAAAGTTTAATTAAAATCCATCCAGTGGGTTATGAGATATTTTGCTAACAGACAAACAAAGTTGACCCTCAGAGTAAATGACAAAGTTTCAGAAACAGATCGTGTGTGATCAGTCGATGTTTGGAGTGTGGTGGGGAAGATTCTCGGCCACCACAATACCTAAGCTACTTTTCTCTAAAACTTGCTGAGTCATCGCCAGTTATGTTTCTACACCAGAAAAGAAAGTCTTCCTTAGTAAGCTTTTAATATTTCACCTACTGTGGCTATTTAGAGTTGTTTATTACTCATTTTTCTTTGTGACGTGTAGCATACTCTAATCAATACATTACATAAGCTGAGTGGGAGAGAGCTGAGGACAAATTTAAGACTCTTCTACTTAGAAGGCTTGGTGCTATCTTTACATTGGACGTGTTGTTTTTGTTTTTTGAGAGAAGTTGCCTACCTTCATTCAAACGCAGCACAGCGTTGAGTTAAAGAGGCTGCTCGCGAATACCGCTGTTGCTATGAAACGCTCCAAATGCATTTGAAGGCCTGTTTTGATCAAACTTTCAATATTTTTAACACCTATTGCTGTGGCTGATATGTGCCAAAATTATGCTAAAACCTCCGCTAAGAGCGTGCTCCATTAAGCTTCTTCTCGTGTCAAAACCGTGAGAAGGAGGCACTTTAAAGTTCTGATTAACTTTACGTTTCACTGTCAGGCGCTGTTCGATTAAGGCAATAATTTCCCATCATTTGAAGACCATATCTGGTCCTTTAGTTTAACGTTTCATAGTCTGAATGAATGTGGCGGCTTTGATCATCATGTGGAAAATGCAAAATATGTTTACTGAAATCTAGCAGAAGCGTTTAGTTATTTGTGTTCATGTGTGAAAGCTTTATTTTTGCTGTTTGTGTGTGTGTGGGTGCATATTTGTTTGTCCGTTAGCAAAAAAATCTCAGACTCTCTGGACATTTTCAACGGATTAACTTTTAAAGTCAACCGGATTTATGATGGACTAATCAAGTTATGAAAACTGTTATTTTTACATTTATATTTAGCGTAGTAGCAGAGAGTTAAATCTCTAACACATTAACAGATCATATGAAGTCTTTGTTTAAAACGTTGGCTTCAATTCTTGTAGTCAAACATGTCTGTCTGTTAGCAAAGTATCTCATCAACCAGTGAATGGATTTTCTTTAAACTCTTAGCAAATAATAATTGGATGCACATCTATAACTGATTATAGAGTCAACCCAATTTAAGATGGCTGTTACAGCTAAAAGAATTCAGAAATGAAAACATGACTGTAACAGAGTTGGTTCTACAAACACTGGAATAAATGCATAAAGAAATAGGAATACTGTCATTATACTCATATGAAGGCATGGATTGCAAACATTTAACCTGTAGTTATTATGAAATACTCACACCATCTCTGCTCCTAAGAGAACAAATGAAGCTGGGTCTGAAAGGCGGCCAAAAGAGTTCTCAAAGCTGTCTCTGATAGTGCTATTTTTTGCTCCATTTTTAGAGTTTTTATCCCAAGAGGCTGAATTTATATTAGCTGTACGATAATATTTGTCTCTAAATACCAGGTTTTAATTAGCCATGCTGGCCTATTAGGTTGTGCTGTTCATTATTTTCCCTGTGGATTACACGACACAATGAATGTTAAGGAGTTTGGGACTCTGAAGCTGAACAAGCTGAAACCATGTTTGTGCAAATACAAGCTTTCCATAGATGAGACTTACACAATATCACCATCTGTTTATATTTTTCTATTTGAAACAAGTGCAAAGTCTATGCACGTATCATTCCCTGTCCGTTTAGAGCTAAAAGGGAGACTGTAGCTCATCCTAACAGACAAAAGGTGGGACACGCCTTGGACAGGTGCATGCACACTCAAGAGCTTAACTTAAAATAGTTAAATAACCTAACATGCATGCAGGCCTAGACTCCTGTTTGACATAATCTCTTTTGAAGAACTATTCATAACGGAACCTCACCACATCATGTTTGAGAAGAACAAACTCATTATAGGAAAAGGATCATTCTCACACACTGTTCTGTGTTCATTATCCTCACAAAAACCATTTCCAGCAACATTGACAAGGATTAGGAAATGAAGAAACTTTTCTTGCAAGTGACACCACATTAAATCTCTAAAATAAGCTGTCACTTCAAATATTCAGCCAACAAGTCTGCAGCAGTTTTCAGCTTGCCCTGCCTCAGTGTTTGCTTGGAACGTACCCAACAGTGGGGGCTGCAGACAGCAGCAGGCCTGGCCTTCTTACAGTATAAACCCTTTATGGCTGTCACCCTAACTAATAAAGGAAAATAATACAAGACTGAAAGGATATTCTGCTGACATGGTGAATCAGCTGACTTTGGTGCCCTCATTAAAACTCATTTCAAAGTGATGTCCACTGTTTTTAAAGGGGTTTTCCATTTTTATTGTCAGTTCGTCAAATGCAAGTTTTAAAGCTTTAGTTGCAGGGCTGCTTTACAAAAGTAAATATTTCAAAGATTGTTTCTTGTAAAAAAAATAAATAAATGAATACTAGATCCTCAGATATTTATATTTGTACTGAATTATTCGTCACCACTGAACCAAACGTGGATGACCAGAGAGAGGATGAGGAGTTTCATCATTTAGGGAGATCTCCAAGTAGAGTTGCTGCTCCTCTGCAACAAACAGTCAGCTAAGGTGGTTCTAGTATCTGATTAGTACGCCTCTTACCTCTCTGTTGAGGTTTTCCCAACTCAGCCACCATAAAAAGAGCCTGGGGCAATCAATGGAGGGATGGAAAGGTTTGACTCATTTTTGGTCATATTTAACCTTACAAACTGAGCTGAAATAAACTAAAGAGATTTTATCTGGACAATTTATTGTGAAGCTTGGAGCTCCCTTGGGTCATTCATTAGAGCTTTGGTACATGGAGACAATGGTGGTCTTTTTACGCCTGTGTGCACAGGCTGCCAGTCTTTAGGGCCAAACAGCTCTTTCCCCTTTTCATGGCTGGATTCACCACTAGAAAGTGATCTTTCCCGGGGCTCTGGTGTCAGTGGAGAGGGTCGAGTAAATGCTGGTTTGCTGCTCTACCCAGCTTGAGGTATTTAAAACAGTTATCGAGCGTTTATTCAGCTTGATTTTGGCGTCATCGTGTAACTGGATGGAGTGGGAGTTATTTCTCCAAAACCTTCATTTTAGCATCAATGACCAAACATTTAAACCTTCAAGTTTAGGTTTAAAAATAGATATGATTTTCCACAGACTTACATGTCATCTTTCTAAAGGTAGGATGGAGCTTTTCTGGGCAGATGTCAAATCTAGTTGTTATATCCACTCAGTCAGTTCAGGGTCACAACAAGTCACCATCATCGCCTCTGTGACCTCAATTTTCCAACTTCTCTATTTTTTCCCTCAGCTTCCAGTATTTCCCAAGCTTCTAGTTTTCTTTCAGCTTGGCATTGCTTGAGATTAGCTCGTCTTTTTATTTTCCTGTAGTTTGTTACCCCACACCTGCAATAAAACACAACATAAAGTGGCCCTATTTTACTCCAAGGTCTTTACAATATATTTAACGTCCCCGAGTGGTGGCTCGCCTGTCACTCCCACTCCAGTCAGCTGTGGTTTAAGGGTCTCAGACAAGTCGGCTGTTGTGGACAAGGTAACTTTATTTCACAAGAGCTGAAGTCAACAGAGGAGGAGTGAATCTGAAGAGATCAAACCTTTGTGGATGCTGCTTCCAGGCTTGTTTCTCTCCACAGTCCAACAGACTTTGAAGTGCAAATCGATTATTCAGAGATCTCCAAACACAACAACGTGGTTATTCTTGACTTATCCTTTATGTCTTTGGTACCCAGCTCGTTTTATATGCATGTTGATCTTCGTTTAAGATTTAAGGATTTCATTTTTTTTTTTATTTGTTTGGTTTGTGTTACTTTACTCATTAAATGAACAGAATTACAGATTTATTAGGAAGCAGCACTGGTTACAACATAAAAAATGGTAAGTTTGTATTAAAGTAAAATATTCTCAAAAGGCGTTGTGATTAAAAACACATGTAGGAAGTCTGCTTCATAATCGATACAGCATGAAGCAAATCAATTAGCTCTGATAGGTGTCCATTCACACATTCACGGTGGTACTGAAAGAGCTTTTTGTAAAAACTGCTGCTTTGCCTGACAGGCCGGTTGGTTTTGGCAAATAATATGCTGCTGAAGCAAAGTGAGCTACAACAACTTCATTTGGTAAAAGAAAAGCTCAGGGAATCTTCATTCTATAGCCTGAGAGAAAAGAGAGAGGAAATGTAGCAGACTGGTGTTGGTGTCGCCTCTGCCAGTAACTCCACGCTGAAGAGCTTTAAATACTTTATTTCATGGTTTAATGCTTTTAAATGTAATTTATGGATGTGAAACAATAAAGGCTTGAAGGCATATAACAACGTTTGTTACTAAAAAGAACAAGAAAAAACATGGAACAGCGCTGAACCCTGCTGCGCTGATAAACAACAGTCATTTGTGGACTTGTGAACATATCTTTACATGTTTGCTGCAAGGCCTTATGCCTGGGAGCCAAACCTATATACAAATAATAATGCTACATTCTGCTTAAAATATCAATAAATTTAATGTTATAAAGGCTGAAAAATATAAACTGTAAACTATTGTTCCTCAAGGTCATCATCCCCACCTTGTCGACAATAATTTTAAATGATTTTTTTAATGTTGATTTCAATGACTCAGTTACTACCACAAACATTTTGCTTAAAAGCTGCAATGTGCAGGTTATGTGTTTTTCAGGGTGACCATTTTAAAAGGGGTTAACTCCAAAGGTTATTCAGTTGTAGATGCCATCCAGCCATTAATTTCTCACGGTTTCATTTAAATCTCTCCACTAGTTCACGAGATATTTTGCTAACAGGTGACATGTTGCAAGTGACATGTTGAGTTTAGTGCATCTATCGTCTCTGTATTGGAGAAATCTGAATAAGCCCACCATCTTGGAAACTGAAAAATACTCCTCTCCCTCCAAATACAACAAATGTTTGGCGTGTTTTTTTATGTGAATTCTAAACATGACATCTGCTGTGAGGCTCCTTTTGTTTTGCTGGTATTTGTCACACATTTTAGTTATTAATGCTGTGCACAAAACCACATGTAGTGGTTGTTGATGAGAGAGAGAAAAAAAGCTTCCAACAGCAGAATCCAGGGTCTAAATTATCTGTATTTGGTGTTGAATACTAAAAATCGTCTGAAGGGGATCTATTAAAGTTTTACCCACAATGAGCTGAGATGTGACAGAAAAGCTATTAGGGTGAAGCAGCCGCTGAAATCCATCAGTGGTGAGTGGGATGACTCAGAAACCCTTAGAAACGTTCTCCTATATACAGTGGGTTGCAAAAGTATTCATACCCCTTGAACTTTTCCATATGTTGTCACATTACAACCACAAACATAAA